>CM076570.1:1395712053-1396084230 GCA_034641835.2 Pinus albicaulis
ATTCCAAACTCAAAAACTCAACTGCTTCTGGATCTGTGAGAAAAAATTATTTCTAGCACATAGATCGACTGTAAGGGCATTTACTGGATATATCACCTTTCAGAGAAAGGATGGATCCAGAGGCTACCTGGCCCGATACAGACTCTGTCTACCGAAATAATATTGTAATCACTGCAATAGATCCCGATGATTAATTCGCTCCGATACCATGTAGAAATTTGCTGAATAATGAATATTTATCCACCGAGATTATCCTGATCACATACTAATTCGAATTCATATGCAACACATAATCTCTTCTACAATCAATCATCAATTTGCGGAAATAGAAACAGTCGCATGCGCACATAAACACAATATGTAATGGGAAAAGCTTATAGCTGAAAACCCCTCAGCTATTTTGTATATTATATGGAGAGAACATGTAACAGTACATAGCACAATACTCCTCACAAGTACTCAGTACTATCTCATAAAGTTACACACAAACTAGCTCAGTTTTGAACAAGTCACAGGTTCAAAACTCATCCACTAATTTCCTGCCTCTATTGCGCAATCAAGGCTGGTCTAATGAGAGATCCAAGTTCGAATCTCACTGGCTCCAACTGCGCAATCATCATTGGCAATCTCCTCCAATGCTTGTGCAAATCTCATGCACAACTGTTGTCGCAACTAATAGCAAACTCACCCTTTCATCTACCTCTTCCACCGGTCTCCACTGAACTGTCCATGCACTGTAGTGAACTGATGTGTTCTTGAGTTGAATAATGAGTTAATAATTAGTGAATTAAATAATATTTAATTCACTCCACTCATTACTAGTTGATTAGCTAGTTAAACTAATCACAACTAGTTCAACTAAGTTAAACCGAACACAACTCCACCAACCGTCTCATCAACTCCACCAAACTCTGCCACTGAAGTCCTAACTGAAGTCAACCATGCATGAGCTCACCAAACCCCAAGGAATATTGTAATTCCTTCTTTCAGATGCATGGGCCACATCCGTAGCTCCAACTGAAGTGTTGTAAGAGAATAAACTGAAGTTTAGAGTCCAAATATTATTAAGGGCTAATAATATTTTGACTAACCTATTTTTAGACAGGCAGTCTAAAAATAGACTTCGACCTGTATGTCTAAAAATAGAGGTCCATATATTTTTACCAACTCGAGACCACTCATCCAAGAATAGCATACCGCAACTCCTAGACCATGCTCCATATGTCTAAAAATAGACATAGTCTAAAAATAGACTTTGCGCCAAAAATAGCCTGCGGGCCCACTTAGTGAAGGCAACTTCATTTCACTAAGCTCCATCATCTTGTTGCATTTTCAACATGTGGATCTGATGTTGGTCATTGAAGAGTGCAGAACCTCAAGCAGAATGTATGATAGCTTCAACTCTACCTTCATTGCCCTTGTCCCCAAGGTGGACAAACCTCTTTCCTTCAATGACTATTGGCCTTTCTCCCTATGTAACTGCCTTTACAAAATCATTGCTAACCGCATCAAGCCTATCTTATCTTGGCATATATCCAAGAAGAAATTCGCCTTCCTTCATAATAGACAAATCCATGAGGCCATCGGCACCGCTCAAGAAGCCCTTAACTCTATCAAACTCTATAACCTTAAATTATATATCCTAGAGATTGATTTGGACAAAGCTTTTGACCCTGCCTGTTGGACCTATCTCCAATTGATTCTCACTCACATTGGCTTCCCCCACTCTTTCATTCAATGGATTATGTGTTGCATCACTAACGCCTCTTTTAGTTTACTCATCAATGGGGATGCTACACCTTTCTTACATGCAGGGTGGGGGCTTCGTCAAGGATGCCCTTTATCCCTCTCCTCTTACTACTGATAATGGAGGGCCTCACTACTCTCATTTCCTCTGCTAGAAATGAAGGTTAGCTTCTGGGTGTCAAACTCATTAACACTATATTCCTGACACACTTGATTTTTATTGATGATGTGCTCATATTTCTAGACGGCTCCTTGCGAGATTCCATTTGTTCAACAACATATTGTCCACCTTCTTTACAGCTACTGGAATGCTTCCCAATCATATAGAAAATCCATCATTATGTTTTCAAATTGCTCCATCCAAGAGCAGCAGCATGCACTTCAACTACTTCAATTTGAACATAGGAACATTGAAGAGGGCCTAAAATACTTGGGATTCAGACTCAAGCCAAATGATTATAGAATTACTAATTGGAATTGGCTCATAGCTAAAATTGAGCGAAGAATCTGTTGGTGTCCCGTGTTTTGATAGTTTGGCAAATCAAAAGACAAGGCAACATCAAAACCAATCTTTAGAGTTGATCTAGTCCTCCTGTTCTCAGAGAGGGATCTCTCAAATGTTTGTTTGCAAAGGTTTATCTTGTGTGCTTAGAGTATTGGTTTTAGACTAGTTATTAAGTGCAGGTGTTTGTTTGTTTGTTTGGTTGAATTGATACAGCAAAATATGAGAGGTCTAAGAAATATATGTAGCGAGGAGAAACATCTGATTCATTGGGAAATGGAGTCAAGAAGAGGTCATGATACACTCATCAATGGATATGGGATATCAGAGGGAAAATCTAACTTGGCCACAGGATCCTTTGGTTTTGGAATGAGATGGACATCAATGATTTGGAAAGAGAAGTTTAATTCTCAACAAAGGGAAATTGAAAACACTACTTGAACAATAAAGAGCTTTTTGATAGACAGGGCTAACCATGAATTCTACAAATCACACCTCAAGTAAATAATGACTTCAAAACAACTTTTAAAATGAAATCTAAGATTCGGGGAACACCCTATTTCCTCAAAGATTTCATTTCAAATGACTTAGAAAACATAAAAGATTCACTGATAATTGCAGTCATAGAAGAGGGAACACCTAAATACATCTATGATCACAACTATAAAGACATTTAAGCCAACTGTTCAAGCAAGGACAAGGGGCAAGATCAGAACAGACCTCCTTGGCTCACTGTAAACAAAGGAATTTCAAAGGGAGACTTCAATAGCAGCCCTTAAGTGGCAGCAGCAAGCAGGGAGAACCATAAATCATGTTGAAACCAACTATTCGAACTATTAAGGAAATAAACAAGCATGAAGACTAAAGAGAGAGATTAAAGACTCTAAAATACTTCAGCAGAAGAAAACATAAAACAGTGAAGGATGAACAGGTCTAAGGTGCTTCCATGAGTCATTTCTTAGCCTAAAACTTTCATCCTACTGTAGTAAGAAATTATGGAACAAAATGAAAACAGGAGAAAACATTAAACAATTCAGAATACTTCACCAACAGCCAAGCTCATGGATCTAATGATAGATCCTTCTCAAGAACAAGCATGCAACAACATCATCAGGGCTTCCAAGACTCCAATTTCTTCTTCAACTTCAACAAGTTATGTATTATTTCAGAGAGTTTCAGTATTACAACTAGTGATCAACCAACCAACCAACCAACAACTTCTCATCTTCTACAGCAGTATTTATAGAAGAATGAGAAGGTGGGAGAGGATGAAAGATCTCCCAGGATAATTAATACAGTCTTTAAGGCTTCTCGGCCTTTGAGGGGCTCAATGGAGAAGCGTATAGATATTCTCACTGTATTAATGGATTTACATTTAAGATTTAAGCTCGGTGGGAGCTTTTGTTGACTTTTAAGGTTTTGTTTCAGGATGTAATAACTCTGTTGATATTTTTTGCATTAAGTTCCCTTAACAGAATTAAAACTTTGGCTACGCTAAGGCAAATATCTTCGTTTAATCAATAACTTCGGCCTCTGTTTGAATGCTTTGAGGCACAGGTGGCTTTGTGGTAGCTGAGAGGATTTAATTTTCCTCAGATGCGGCGGTGGAGTTCTTTCTGTCTGATAAACACTTTATGATTTTCTTTAAATTGTGTTTTAATTTGGAGGATTAGGCTTTTGATAATCAATCTTAGCCGTAATTCCCCAAATTTTTCTTTAATCTTCTGTTCTGTTGTGTTCTGTCTTCAATACTAATACTCTTTTAATTGTGATTTAATAACACTGTGTCTTGTTGATGTGCAGGCCGCGCAGGGCTCGTATGGCATCAATGCCTCATGAAGCATTGACGAGACGTGGAAATTGAACCCATGGATGGTTTCCCTTTAATGAGTCGAAGGTGTGAGAATCGTCACTCTCAGCCTTCGGCTTTTTCTTCAATATAATGGAAAACCTTTAATCCCTGCAAAATACACAAATGTTATAAAATCTTGTGTAGTGGGTAAACTACTTCAGAGGTTGTGGGGAAAAAGAGTGGCCATTGGATGGCAACATCCAACGATGGAGATCAACTAATATAAGGTTAAAAGAAGAGCGGAGGAAGAATAAGTCGAAACCGTCGATCGCGCAATGATCAACAGTGGTGAATACGTGCTTAAAATCTTCTTGGTGGAAAGCAGAGGGCGATGAAACCATGAGGAAAGATATGGGATCTTCCGATCTGGACACGTGGACGGTCCAGATCTAATCGAAAGATCGCAATTGGCAAGGAAAAAAAAATGTTAAAAACGCACCCGATGAAAAGATCCGATGCGATTAAATGTAGACCATCGATCTGCAGATCAGATCGACGGTGGGAGATGCATCGGGAGATCGCAATCGGCGGTTTTGAATAGAACCTTTTAATCGTGCCAACAAAAAAGAAAAAAACTCTAATGCGATGATTTGTGGAGGATGGATCGGGGAATCACAATCGGCGGGCACTAGGCGCGGGCTTAAACCTTTGTATTTTTCCGATGCGATGGAAGAAGGCCGATGCGATGGTGCAATCGGGTCATCGCAATCGGAGGTTTCAAAGAGGCGCAATCGGAAGGAACCTTGAAGAAGTTTCTGATGCGATGGGCGGGGAAAACGCACTGACCGTTGATGTGTTTTTAAAGGATCAACGGTGGAAAATGGTTTAAAGCGATGAATGGGCGGAACCCTTTGTAACATAGAAAAAATGGATTTTTCGTGAAATACAAGGAAAAAGCATCGTGAAGGGCTTATATAAGAGGGCCAATCGCAATCGGAGGTCGGGGTTCGATCTTTCAATCAACCCAGTGGGTTTTGTGATGCGATTAGCGCCTAAATGATTTGGTGCCTGGTTCCAGGGCCAGGGCTCATGGAGGGGAAGTGGTTTAAGGTTAAGCCCAAAAGGGCTTAAGCCTTTATACAAAAATATGTGTATTTTTATTATTTTTCTGGTTTTCAAAGGGTTTTGAGGGTTTTGATAAAACAAAGAAAGAGTCTTAAAGCTTATCAAGGGGTTTTGATGGAGGGGAAAGGGGAAAAATATGAAAATGAAGGATTTTTATGGGGATAAAGGGGTAAAAATGAGGTTAGTTTTGAAGTGGAAGTAGGGGGAAAATGGCCTTTGGAGAAGTATTTCCTCAATGAAATCAGCAGAATTTCAGAGTTTTTAAGATGGAAACAGCAGTGAAGATTTGGACAGAGGCATGAGGCCTTCAAAAGTCTTCAAGAGATAACATTTTTTAGCAACAAAACTTGTTTCTTGAAGGCTCCAAAAAATGATTTAGCCAGCATTTGATATAACAAATTTTATAATTAGCTAACAGAATCAACATTTGGTAGCAAAAATGGCTCTCGAGAGCGGGTCGACCGGTCTTTGATCAAATCTGTTGTGGAGGCGATACCAGTTTGGATGGCGCTGGCCTGGATTCCTAAAGGTGTCACCAACAGCATATAGCAAATTTGCAGGTGTTTTATCTGGTGGGGCAAGGAGGAAGGTCACACCTTTGCTTGGGTGAGATGGGAGAAAATCTCCAAGTCGAAACATTGGGGGGCTTGGGGCCTCAAGGATCTTAATCTCTTCGCAAATGCACTAACTGCCAAAATGGGTTGGTGTCTCTTGACCTCCAACAATCTGTGGTAGGAAGTCACCAACTCTAAATACATTGCTCCAGTCCCTACACTTGATTATATTAGAAGCCCTCATCATCCTCGAACATGTTCATCTGTTGTTTGGCACACTATAATGAAATCCATAGCCCTCATCAAACAGGGTCTTACCTGGCATATTGGTGTGGGTACACAGGTCTGAATTGGTTTGGATCTTGGTGAGGTTGCGGCGAGGGTCTTACCTGGCGTATTGGTGCGGGCACATAGGTTTGAATTCATTTAGATCCTTGGTCAGGTTGCGGCAAGGGTCTTGCCTCATGTATTAGTGCCGGCACACAGGTCCGAATTGGTTTGGATCCTTGGTCAGGTTGCAGCAGGAAACATCTGCTTCATCAGGACATTAGACTCTTCTTATGCGAGATTAGGTTCTCTCAGCTCAGTCAGGTTGCAAACACGGATAACTCTAATTGGATCACACAGGCGTGGAAAACACCAGCTGACCTGAATATCCCTAAGCGCTAGTGAGGGGTTTGGAATAGATACATTAGAGCTCTCAAGACTTCTCATATCAGGATCTCTGAAGATATCTATCACCTCTTCCTCAATTTCCCTTTGTCTCACAATACATGGATGTTAATTATTAAGGAACTTGGCATAAATTGTCCATGGCAAGGGGACACTATCAACATGACTTGGAAAAACTGGTGACACTCTTGTACCTCGACTAAGGCCCGCAACCTGCCCCTCTTGATCTCGTGGGGCCTTTGGCTGTCTCGGAACCATATCGTATTCCAGAGCACTCTAATATCTCAGACCACCATTCACAATCCCATTTTAGCCCTCTATCACTCCATCCCTGAAGAAGGTTGTGCAAAGGTAGAAAGGGTTATTGTGCATGAAGTCATTGACAAAATCTCCCTTGGACTTATTTTTATGGTGCGGCTGAGATCGATGGTTGTGGAGGAGGGGCCATACTGTACCTTTTTGACAATCACTTCTATCAAATCAAAATGGGTTTGTGCCCGCTAACAAATAACTACTCTGAGCTCAACACTGCTCCTAATATTTGCCTTAGAAAAGAGATGCAATAGGATACATATCTTTGGGGACTCTAAGATCATTATTAACTTGTTCAATAATATTACTACATGTCATGTACACACTCTTAGAAATTTTCTAGATGAAGCACTTGCTATTAAAAATCATTTTGATATCATTACTTTCACTCACATTTATAGGCAAATGAATGAAGATGCTCACTGCTTGTCCAAAGAAGTCGTGCACATAATATGTGGACAATGGCATGAAGAGTCTGTGTGATCAAAGGCCTTATTTTTTGTTTTTTCAGCTTTTTGCATATAGACTTCTATATTTTTTTACTATCATACGTCTATTTGGGCATGCACACCGCTTATTTTGTAAATATTTGTTTTTCACTGTTGAACTATTATGTTAACATAACTCTACCATATATTTTTTCATAGCTTAGAGAGCTTGCTTGAAGCAATCCACTGAAAATGCAACATGTAATTTTCCTTACAATTAATGAAAATTACAACTTTTTAAATGCAATTTTATGAGATAATTTTCAGTCATTTGTGCTTGGTTTTTAAAGCATTGTGTGAAAGTAATGTGAATGTGAAAATAAATAAGTATGCTCAATCAAATTTAAAATGTGAAGTTGACATTTTTTTTCAAACATATCAATTAATTTTAAATATTATTTTTTAATATATAACACAATTTTAAATTTTTAAATGTAATTTTGAGTTAATTTTTATAGTGTTTTGTGGTCCGTTTTATAAAGTATCATGTGAAAGTAATGTGAATGTGAAAAGATATAAGTATGCTCAATCAAATTTAAAATGTTATGTTGGATTTGTTTTCAAAACCATCAATTAATTTTAAATATTATTTTTTATTAAAATAACACAATTTTAAAATTTTAAATATGATTTTAGATGTGATTTTTTATAAATTAATTTAAAATACACCATATTACACAATGTGTGTATAATTATATATACACAAATAACACATAACATAACACAAATAATAAATAAATAATAATTAAGATTTTAATTGTATAAAATTTAAATATTATTTTTATTAAATAATAAAATTTTAAATGGAATTTGAATACCATAGAGACAGGATGGGGTGAAGGATAATCTCTTTCTTGTTGAGGGGGAGTGTTGAGATTCAACAAGAAGATTCTAGTGAAAATTATGCACGCACCTACACTACGATGGAGCCTCGGGCTATTTTTAGGTGGAAGTCTATTTATAGATGACGTCTAAGTATAGATGGTGAGCAAATTCTATTTATAGATGATGTTGGATTTTTAGATGTATGTGCAAGTTCTATTTATAGATCAAATGTCTATTTATAGACGCATGTCGACTATTATTATCCCTTAATAATAGTTGGACAATAAAGATTAATCTATTGTGAATGAGCAAGATATCAATGAATTAATTATTTAATTAATTTACAATCGGTGGTCTCACATGAAAAGATCCAGTGAAGACCGAGTTGAGATGTCGGTGAAGAGGATTTATTAATGTTAGCTACATGCATGTCAAATCCAGTGGATAACCAGTTGAGATGTAGGTGAAAGGGGAAGATGGAGAACCAATGAAAATGTAGGTGAAAGGGGCAGTTTGACTATAGTTGTGATATTAGTGGGTGGACTCATGCAACCACACACATTGGATGTGCCCATGCATTATGCAAGATCTGGCCGTAACCTCTGATAATAATCAAAAATGGAATTCATTTGCCAATTTTTGTATGACAGTGTGAAACGATTGATATTGTACTAAGAGCTCTTAGATTAGAGTTTTGTATGAGATTGTTCCATCATATATACATAATATATGATAGTGGGGTTTTAGCTTTATGCTTTCCCAGTAAAAACATATATATACTGTGTGATTGAACTTTTTTTCTTAATTAGATTAGGAGAATCCACACAATACATAATTGTATTAAAATTTCTACAAAAACCAAATAATCCATACAAATAAATAAACTAAAGCAAATTTATTAATATATACAAATAAATCAAAAAATAATAATAATAATAATAATAATAATAATAATAATTAATATCCATTTTATTAAAATATATAATAAAAAAATAAAATTATGATTTACTCATTGTCCAATATTTATTAAACTTCAAATTTTAAAAAGTTTCAATTAATTTAATATACACCAACTTATGGACAATATTATATGTATACAATCAATTATCACATCACCTAACTCATTTCAATACATCACAATATCACATAATACATTACAACAACTTAAATAAATATATAAATTACAATCCTTTTTTAATAAAAATTTTATTTTCCAATTAATAATTTTTACCAAAGGCCTTATTTTTTGCTTTTTTGAGCTTTTTGCATATATACTTATATAGTTTTCAACTATCATATGTCTATTTGGGCAAGCACACTGCTTAGTTTTTCATAGCTTACAGAGCTTGCTTATGTAACATGTAATTTTCCTTACAATTAATGAAGATTACAACTTTTTAAATGTAATTTTATGAGATAATTTTCAGTCATTTTTGCTTGGTTTATAAAGAATCATGTGAAAGTAATGTGAATGTGAAAATAAATAAGTATGATCAATCAAATTGTGAATGTGAAAAGAAATAAGTATGTTCAATCAAATTTAAAATGTGAAGTAAACATTTTTTTTAGAACATAGCAGTTAATTTTAAATATTATTTTTTAATAAATAACATATCATTTTCATCTTGTCCTGAAGATGGATAATCCAAAAGTCTACCAATGTTTCTAAACATCCACCAATGTTTTTCAATACTATGTATTCATGTGAAAGTAATGTGAATGTGAAGTGAGATAAATATGTTCAATCAAATTTAAAATGTTAAGTTGGATTTCTTTTCAAAACCGTCAATTAATTTTAAATATTATTTTTGGAGTTGTCATTAGTGCGACTTTTTGGAGTGGCCAAAGTCCTCACATATAGTTTGATGTAAATTTTGATTTATGCTATTTAGACTATTTTACCTAAAAAAAACTCCTAGGCTCCTTTCAAACTACTCGATTATTTTTTATTAAAATAACACAATTTTAAAATTTTAAATGTAATTTAAAATTAATTTAAAATAACCCAATTTAAAATACACTAAATTATGCACAATCAAATAAGCACATAACACAACACATTTCAATACATCACAATAATACATTAGAACCCAACTTATATAAATATATAAATTATTATTTTATTAGTATAAATTTTTTATTTTCCAATTAATAATTTTTATTAAACAACTTTTTAAACATAATTTGTAGTTGGTACATTGGGTATTTTGTGTAAACCATATGAATGGTCAAAATGGTCAAAAATAGGCTAGGATATTTTATATCGATTAATTAATTTGTAAAAAATCATAGGATATTTTGTACTAGGAATTTGGCTATTGTGAACCATAAAATTGTATAAAACCTTTTGGTAAAAATTACATCAAAGAATATTTTGTGAACCAACCAGTGTGGTTCATTATCAAAACAAGATGAGAAATGTGGTTCATTATCAAAACAAGATGAGAAATTTGATGTATGAACCAGTCTAAATAGATGAGGAGAGCCCTAATTAGCAATTGTTGTCTGACTAGAATAAAAAATAATCACAATGGTAATAAAAAAGAATCACAATAGCAAAAAAAAAGGTAGTATGACTAGAATAAAAAATAATCACAATGGTAAAAAAATAGGTCAAAACAAAGTTCAAAATGTAATAGCCCAAAAAACCAGTTAGTTTGACTAGAATAAAAATAATCACAATGGTTAAAAAAAAAAAATAGGCCAAAACAAAGTTCAAAAATGTAAGATGATGTAAAGTGAATTATTATTATTATTATTATTTAAATCACAAATTTAAAATTAAACTATTTTATATCAATTAATTATTTGTAAAAAATAACATATGATCACCACAATGGTTCATCAAAAATATGCTTTAGAAATCATTAATATCCCTTATTTGTAAAATTAAAAAATTAAAATAAATAAAGTTAAAATTTTAAAACAAAAATAGAAGACAACCCTTTTTAAAATGAAAATTAGTAGTCTTTAGAAGTTTATAAATTAATTTTTATTATTTCACTTGTTTTTATGGAAAAGATATCATGCTAAACATAACATAACATGGTTGTAGAAATATTTTGCAATATTTAAATCTTAATAACTTTAAATTAATTTAAAATACACCTTATTACATAATGTGATTATATATACACAAACAACACATAACAAAACAATAACACAAATAATAAATAATTAATAATTAAGATTTTAATTGTATAAATTTTAAATATTAATTTTTATTAAATAATAAAATTTTAAATGTAATTTCATCAGTTGATTTTCAGAGTGATTAGTTCCTTGTGAAAGTACTTGTGATGTAAAGCATTATGTGAAAGTACCGTGAAACTAATAAGAGATAAATTTTAAATATAATTGAGTTAATTACATTCATGTACAAATATTTTGAAATATTGAATCTCAATAACTTTAATTCATTTTAAAATACGCCATATTATAGAACACATAACACAACACAAATAAATAAATAGAAATTAAGATTTTAAGTGTATAAATTTTAAATGTAATTTTATGAGTTAATTTTCAGTGATTTGTGTTTGGTAAAAGTTATGTGAATGTGAAAGCATTTGCCATATAGAGTATCTATGTGAAAGTAGTGCGAATGTGAGAGTATTTGGCATATAGAGTATCGTGTGACAGTAATGTGAATGTGAAAACATTTACATATGTTCAAACAAATTTAAATTTTAATTGTATAAATTTTAAATATTAATTTTTATTAAATAATAAAATTTTAAATGTAATTTCATGAGTTAATTTTCAGAGTGATTAGTTCCTTGTGAAAGTAATGTGAATGTGAAAGTACTTGGAATGTAAAGTATCATGTGAAAGTACTGTGAAACTGAAATAGATAAATTTTAAATATAATTGAGTTAATTACATAACACAACATAACACAACACAACACAAATAAATAAATAGAAATTAGGATTTTAATTGTATAAATTTTAAATGTAATTTGATGAGTTAATTTTTAGTGATTTGTGTTTGGTATATAAAGTATCATGTGAAAGTAATGTGAATGTGAAAACATATAAGTATGCTCAAACAAATTTAAAGTTTAAAATATAATTTGAGTTAAATTTTACAAACATTTTTGTGAAAAAATAAATTTTAATTTTAAAATATAGTTTTGAGTTACTTTTTAGTCAGTTTTGTTGGTATAAAAAGCTATCATGTGAAAAAATAATGTAAGTAATGTAAATGTGAAAAAGTTATAAATATGCTCAAAAAAATATTTTAAAATGTAGAGTTGAATCATTTTTTTATAAAAACATAATTAATTAAATACACTAAAATTCAGAAATTCATTAATATATCATTAAATCACTTGTATTATAAAATTATTCTTTGCAAAACTACCTAAAATAAAATGTTTGAAATAAAATTAGAAGGTCAATATGGAAGATGTAAAGTGAATTTTTGTTTTTATTATTTAAATCACAAATTTAAAATAAAACTAATTTTATATCAATTAATTAAATAAAGTACAAGTTAGAAATCATTGATATCACTTATTTGTAAATCTACAAAATTAAAATAAATAAATTTAAAATTCATTAATATCACTTATTTGTAAAACTACAAAATTAAAATAAATTATTTTAAAATACACCACATATTACACAATGTTTGTGTATAATTATATATACACGAACAACACATAACACAACATATCACAGCACAACATCACATATCACAACAAAACAAAACACAACACAACAACACATAAATAAACAGAAATTAAGAAATTTATTGTATTAATTTTATATATTAATTTTTATTAAATAACAAAATTTTAAATGTAATTTTATGACTTAATTTTAGGAGTGATTTGTGGTTGGTATTTAAGGTATCATGTGAAAGTAATGTGAATGTGAATGTGAAAGTATTTGCCATATAAAGTATCATGTGAAAGAAATGTGAATGTGAAAAGATATAAGTATGCTCAAACAAATTTAAATTTTAAAATATAGTTTTGAGTTAATTTTTAGAATTTAGCTTTGTTGGTATAAAAAGGCTATTGTGAATGTGAAAGTATTTGCCATATAAAGTATCATTTGAAAGTAATGTGAATGTGAAAAGATATAAGTATGCTCAAACAAATTTAAATTTTAAAATATAGTTTTGAGTTAATTTTTAGAATCATTTAGTTTTGTTGGTATAAAAAGGCTATTGTGAATGTGAAAGTATTTGCCATATAAAGTATCATTTGAAAGTAATGTGAATGTGAAAAGATGTAAGTATGCTCAAACAAATTTAAATTTTAAAATATAGTTTTGAGTTAATTTTTAGAGTCATTTATTTTTGTTGGTATAAAAAGACTATCATGAGCAAAAAATTTATGTAAGTAATGTAAATGTGACAAAGATATAAATATGCACAATCAAATTTTTTAAAACGTAAAGTTCAATATTATTTTTATAAAAAACATAATTTATTAGATTAACTTTAAATTAATTAATTAAAATTCAGAAATCATTAATATATATCATTAAATAACTTGTATTATAAATTTCTTCTTTGCAAAACTACCTAAAATAAAATGTTAAAAATAAAATAAAGAGTTAAAATAAAAATAAAAAACTTTAAAAAAAAGACTCATCCAAGACAAAGAGACTCCTCCAAGATAGCTTTGGCCATGCTATCTTTGAAGGTTGTGAGAAGGGTCAATCCCTTCTCACCAAAAAAAATTCAGATATATATTAAAGTATAGTTTTTAAGTGTGTACATCAAAAAAAAATACAATTTACAATTACAAAGATTCTGATTCTTTGTCCAAGTTGAGCCTTTGCAAAAGCACTTCCATCTACCTTCTGTTCTTTTGTTCTTTCCATCTACCTTCTAGATCCTTGCATACCATTAAAAGATTATAGTATTTAAGATAATCCTGCCCTTGATCCATCTAACTCTCGATCTATCATGGGCCGAGAGGGATCAAAATCTCCGAGGTGCAACCTTTCCTCAAGATTTAAATCGTAAACCATTTAAATTTTTAGCTCGATCTATTGTACTAAACATGATACCTTTGTCTCTTCAAGTTTATAGATTATGGAGTAAATATGAAAAGAGGTTTTATTTACTTACCATACCCCTAGTTTATTTATATTTTTATTTATTTACCATACCCCTTTTCTTTACTATGGTATTTGGCCCATAGGCTTGTTATATAATTAGATTTTTATTTATAATCCTATTTGATATATTGTTATTTATTTACCTTACCTCTTTATGCCTCTTTATATTTATTTATTTACCATACCTCTTTATATCTATTTTATATTTATTTATTTATTTATCATACTTGTTTATACCTCTTTTATATTTATTTATTTACCCATGGTATTTGGCCCATGGTATCAATATTAATTTGTCCCATGGTATTCGTCCCATAGGCTTCATCTAAATAAAACCTCTTTTTAAAGTTTTTTAAATATAAAAAGGTTTATGGAATAAATATAAAAAGAATTTTTATTTATTTACCATACATCTAGTTTATATATATTTTTATTTATTTACCATAGCTATGGAGTAAGTATAAATTCATTTTACAAATATTTAATTAAAAGAAATATTAAAAGATTTTCGATTTTGATTGTTTGTGTTGAATTAACTCTTTTCCTTTGATTTAGGAAATGGTATTGACTTTAGTAAAGAGTAAAGATGTTTAAAATTTTACTTAATTTGGAAATTCAATGTGGTAATTTTTTTTGTTAAAGTTAAATTTATGATCCATTCAAATTCACGTATATAATTTACTATCCATTCAAATTATATAAATAATACATAATTGTATAAGAAATTGATATATGTTCTAGCACAATGCGATTTTTATTTTTTATTTTTTTTTAAATTTAAAACTTAAACCAACACTTATTTTTTATTTTTAATTGAATTTAAAATTTCAGCCGACATTGAGGACCTGACCCACCTGACATCGGGGTCATACTGGTCTGTAGATGCGCCTCTCTCTACAAGTAATAATAACAAACCACAAAATAATTTTTTAAGATCCAATCAAAATTATTACATTATAAATTTCACTAAACATGCATTATGAAATTGCAAAACAATTCAGTTTACCACTTTGCATCTGGGTTTTCCCATCTATTTTCTTCGTACTGTTTCATGTCATAAAAAATTTTAAAATTTTAATAATAATTTTATTTGAAATAATAAATAACAAAAACCATTAATTAAATATTTTCTTTAAATAATAGTTATAATAACAAAAATTCACTGACCATCTCACATGAAATGGCAAAAAAATTCCATCTTTTCATTTACATCTTCATGTCAAAAGCAATCCCATCTTCCCATTTGTCCAAAGCCTTTTTTACTTGTTTTATACCTGCTTGATAAAATAAGAAAAAAATTAGTATTTTGGTCACAAATATACTATTAAATAATAAAAACAAAGAATAATTACGCCGAAAGGCGTTCCTTTATCAAGCTACGCGAAAGGCGTTCCCTTTATTGGGTTTGGCCGAATGCGTTTTCCGCTGGAGCCAATCACAGGAGTTTTCCATCGTTCTTCGAGCGAATGACAATCTTCCGTTTGCCGCCTCCTGGTTCGACCTCGCCTGATGCTGCTCTTGCCTCCACCTCAGCTCACAGTCCAGCGCGCGATGCTGCTCTTACCTCCACCTCGGACGATTTCGCTGCATGGACTTCTCGGATTAATTCCTGCCTCGCTGTTTCAGTGTTTACAGCTCGCACGATTTACTTCAAAATCCAAGAAATCGCCCAGATCTGGAATAAATATGCAGACGCGCTTGCTTCAGCCTTACTGCTCCTTCATTAATGCTCATACCTTCCATATACGGGTCTGGTTAAATGCGTTCATCCTCCAGGTCTTCATATGTTCGCCCGCAAATTCCCTAATCGCATTGTCTGCAGGATGTTCAGTGTCCTTTTCTGAGCAACAGGTTCAGTTTGAACTCTTTTACTCCGCTTCTGGTAACGTAGTCACATATCTCACTTCATTCGACATCAGCCGGTAATTTTCCTGCACGACTTCTTAGATATTGCGATAGGGATAGTTTCACCAGGCCGTCCCAAGATGTTTCAAAAATGCTTGAATTTCTTTTGAAAACCATTCATCATAGTTTTCCATTCCCATTTCATTTAACAAATACACAGATGAAATGGTTTTATATCTGATGCGCTTGAAGGGGAAGAGTCCACAATCCTCAGTATTTCATTTCATTTTCTGTGTTCACTTTCCATCCGGTATTGTTTCAAAGATGCCTGCTTGAATTTCTTTTTCTATGTCTGATTCACCTGTTAGGTTTTCCATTCCCATTTCATTTAACAAATACACAGATCGAATGGTTTTATATCTGATGCGCTTGAAGGGGAAGAGTCCACAATCCTCAGTATTTCATTTCATTTTCTGTATTCGCTTTCACTTCGTTAGACATCAGTGGGTAGACGACTTCTTAGATATTGAGATAGATAACTTCCTTGTTGGTTTGTCCGGTCTTTTTCAAGGATGGTTGATTGAATTTTCTTTTATACCTGGCTCCCTTTTCATTTAATTTGACAAATATGTGGCATGCATTCTGCGTGTTTGGAAGACTACAATTACTGTTCCTTTCCAGTGTTCAAATGATGAATATGAATAAGAATAATTAGATGGAGAGGTGATTGTCATAGTCATTATCACAAATACGAATAAGTATAATTAGATGGAGAGGCGATCGTCATAGTCATTATCGCACTCTTTCAGCTAGCCAGCAATGAAAAGGTAATAATAACAGAGTTGTATGAAGTTTTTGTTTATTTTGTGATTCTGGGCAATTTCATGCCCACTGTCATATATTCATAAATACTACTTTGAATCATGATAAAATCATTTAGTAAGATTGCACATTCAAGGTATTGTAGAGGTTTAAGCACTTTTTATATTGGTATGATTTCACGTAGCTTTAACAAAATTTAGTAGGCAAATTTCCAGCAATGCCTTGGAAAAATGAACAGCTCAGAAACCATAACCAGTAATCCCACTTCAATAATGACTTTGTTTGCTCATCAAGATAACTATCAAATTACCATTCGTAAAGTTTACTTGATTCGTTCCATTATTTACCGTTGGATTACCTCGTTATGCTGTGATGAAGATAAAAGATATTTCAGTTTCTCTTAATAATAATAGTATGTCATTATAAAAGGACATCACACATAGATTTTCACAAGAAAATTGCAGCTTAAAGAATAGTATTCAAATTTTGTTAATGACTTCTATAACAGCTTCCCTAGATTCCCTCGCAGCTGCCTTCAATTCGTTTGTGATGGAAATACTTTAGCAGAAAACACAATGTTTAATCTTTAAGAATACTTTTGTTTTTATGCATTTTGTTTGCTAATTCATCATTTGAGGTCTTTCGTTTTAATATGATCTCATAACAAAGATTTGTGCCTCTTTTATCATCTCATGATGTGTCTTGCTGTACGATTAGTTTCGCATTTGTTCACCACAAATAGCTTGTAGAATTTCAAGAAAATCTACATGGTAGAGTCCTCTCGTCATGATATCGCTTCTTTAGATATATCCACTTTCTCATTGAATTATCCATAAATATGAGAGATATCCAAAAGCTTTCATTCTTGTCACAGATACCCAAATTCTTCCCTAGATTCCCTCGCAGCTGCCTTCAATTCATTTGTGATGGAAATACTTTATATGAAAATATAATTAAGCCGAATCTTTAAGAATACTTAGTCATATATTGACCGAATCTCTGTTTTTCTCTTATGCATTTTGTCGGTTGTTCATCATTTGAGGTCTTTCTGTTTTAATATGATCTCATAACAGGATTTGTGCCTCTTTTTATCATCTCATGATGTGTCTTGTTGCAATGATTAGTTTCAGATTTGTTCACCACAGCAGTTGCAGAATTTCAAGGAAAATCTACATGGTAGAGTCCCTTCCTACTGTGATACTGCTTCTTTAGATAATATATCCACTTTCTCATTGAATTATCCATAAATATGAGAGAGATATCCAAAAGCTTCATTCTTGTCACAGATACCCTGTTCATAGCCGTGCTAAGAACCAGATTCTCCACATGGCTTCTGCAATTGGCCCAATCACTATGTAAACATGTTCTCATTGTTTATGAAGTTTGATTGATGATCTTTACTTCTTTTCAAGCTTCTTTGATTTGATTGGCGAGTGCAGCTACTTACTGAGTCAATATGTTAGATGTGGTTCACAGACAATTAATGGCCTCAACTGTAGTTATGTATATTGACTGAGCCTTTTTGTGAAACTTATTTATGTATCAATATATTTGTTCTGTTTGTAGACTGGTTGATATGACCGTACTGTTTTGTTCTTCTCAAAATTTGATTCCTAGCAATTGACTCTGAAGTCTGTGGACGTTATCTGGAATCAAATCACTATGTAAACATTCTGTCACTGTTTATGAAGTCGAATTGATGATCTTTGCACCCTTTAGGCTTCTTTGATTTGATTGACGAGCGCATCTGCTTGCTGAAGCATAAGTTAGATGTGGTTCACAAACAATTGGTGGTCTCTTCTGAAGCTATGTATTTGATTAGTTAAGTTTGAGTTCACATATTAAGCTTCTTTAGAATTGTTTCATAAATACAATTACAACCTTTGTATATACAGATTTAATGATGTTTTCCTGATTGATTGAATAATGTTAGTCTGTTAAAGTGTTATGTATGTGCGAATCAGATTGTGGGTCTTATTTAGCTTCTTTGAATTTGTTTTTCCACTGCTTATACTTGTCTCTTATGGATTTATTGCTGTATTGTCTGAAGAACAGTCTGAGTTTCTCTGAGAAGGACTCGGAACTGGTCAAGCTTGTCCTGTATGAATCAATTGATAGGTGTTGTCTATTGTTTCTGACTTCTCTGAAACCAGTTGGTCAATTGCACGCTTTTTCTGTTTCTTTTTAGTCAACTTTGCAGTAGTTTAAGACTCTGTATATCTAATTCAACAAGTGATTATCCTTACTTCGTATATATAGCCTTAACATTAATCTCTTAGAGTGTGTTGAAGCTTGAGCCAAATTGAAATTGTTTAACTAATCTAAGTTCCATATGCATCTCCAAGTGCTTATCTTTGTGGCACCTGGATAGATTGAATGTTGGTTTCTATGGCGGCTTTAATTTCTCTGGGATATATTTGTAACTGATTATTCATGTTCATCATGTGCAGGTTGGAGGATGCCATTGGGGTTTTGCAATATGTTGTTGGAATGAGAGAAGAGAAACTTGGCACAGCAAACCCTGATGTAGATGATGAAAAGAAGAGGCTGGCAGAACTCTTGAAGGAAGCTGGCAGAGCACGAAACAGGAAGGCCAAATCACTAGAAACTCTACTTCAATCAAATTCTATGAAGAAGAAAAAGGAGAAAGCAAAGTGATTAGAATGTGAATGTTGATAAATTTTCATAAGATTATGGACCTAATTGGGGCATGTTTAGAGCGGAAGAGGTCAGTCTGCATAGGAGTCAGGACAGGTCAAGCTGCAATCATAAATCAAAATTCTTTCAACACAAGAAGAGTATGTTAGCAACATTAACTCTGTTAGATGTCTACTTGAGCTATATTGTCTACTTCTCAAAGGACTACGTCAAAGTGGAGTGCTGCAGGATGCCAAGGAATCTTATAAACAATGTTTGGACATGAATAGTGCTGATTTCCAAGCTTTCTGCATTGAAGTTGGGTGGGTCAGTGGTTCCCTGTTCAGAGTTAGCATATGATCACATGTTGCTAACCATTGTTCTGTAAAATATGTAAAGTTCAGGAGATAGAGATGATTTCTTTGAGTTGCTTGTGAAGTTGTGTGCTTTTCATCTATCTGTCAGCAGTGGGAAACTTTTGAAGGGTATGAAGCACGGAATGTTTCAGGGCATGTTCTTGTTTTGCCTCTCATCCTCTCTGAATTCAGTTGAAGTTCTTTAGACTTAGATAAAATAATGATCTGGCACAGATTGATCTGCGCTTTTTTCAATGTCCTAGAGTCTCAGCATTCTTATCTAAGAGCCCTTAGCTCATATGCAGCATTGGAATTCACAAGTCTAGGCTCAAGTTAATAGTTATTGTTATTCCAATGAGCATGTGCGAAATTAAAAGGAATGACACATCACTGCCAATAATCTTCATCATAAAGTGACCTTTTTTTTCAGTTGCGTTGCCTTGGACAATCACTCAGATGGTAACAAGATTCATTTTTCTTATGTTGTAATTGTTGGTATATTCATAAAACCTGTATCAGATACAGGGGCTATTGTATTCGTGAGATTTTAATATTTATTTAATTGTTGTCTCGTGGTTTATTGCCATGTTTTTGTTTTGGGGTGTTGCTCTTGTTTGCAATGGCACATTTCACTGTTCATTTTAGTTTTAGTTATTAGAATGGAAGAATCTGGTCAGAAATTTTAGTTTTAGTTAGAATCAAAGAATCTAGTCAGAAAGTTTAGTTTTATACATGCTGTATCTAAACTAGAGCAGTATCTTTTTGAAAAACAGGTTGGATTGTTTCTTATCTGAAATCTGCACATAAGGTTCCGGAAATATTTGGTCTTGTATGAGCGATGAACTAGAGGTAGCCAGGATTTTACTACTTAATGAAAGATGCCTTTTTAATGATTGTGTTTGTACATCTGTCATATAAATATTACTATTTAAAACAAATTGAGCTGGGAAAGCTCAGGGTTCAAATGTAACTCTGTGCTTATTAACTTTTAAGCACCCACGTTTAAAGTGGCTGGAAAAATTTGCACTGGCAACTGATAAATTTCTGATCATCCCAGTTCATTCACATACAATATTGCCCATAGCAATTCGATCCAATTTGTGCCTGAATATTGCTGACCAGCCAAGGCCTGAGATGCCTAAGGAACTCTGATTTATATACTATCATTTATTGTTTCTTTAGATGTGATAATAGTATGGCCACTACTT
The DNA here is from genome assembly GCA_034641835.2 of Pinus albicaulis. Lineage (NCBI taxonomy): Eukaryota > Viridiplantae > Streptophyta > Pinopsida > Pinales > Pinaceae > Pinus > Pinus albicaulis. Next base: position 1,395,733,018 of record CM076570.1, read on the forward strand.
GATGTAGTACGTTCGACTGTCGACATCTATAATTTCTGCAAGTATTAACAACTGAGTTGCCTGGACTGGGGAAACATAAAATGTCTCAAAATGGAAATAAGGCTTACCAAATTTCAGAAAATAGAAATAGCAGTACATGTGTGTCTAATTGTTCTGTAAATGTATATTTTTATTTTCCAAGCTGTAACGTTCATGGACCAATATTTACAATTATAACGAGCTTGCTGTCACTCTTTTTGTTTACATGATTTCTTGTTATGGAATTAAAAAAAACAAAACTCAATCTGGTTGCACAAATGCTTTGAAAATTTTCATATGCATTTTTAAATTTTGTATTCTGGTTTCATGACTGAAAGAAACAGAAGACTCCATTGAAGGAGCTCTGATACTATTACAAACAGAAGACTCCAATGAAGGAGCTCTGATACCATGAAAGAAACAGAAGACTCAAATGAACGAGCTCTGATGCCATGACAGAAACAGAAGACTCCAATGAAGGAGCTCTGATACCATATCAGAGAACTCAGCTCATCACACAAACTTGTGAATTTGTATTGCAGAAAAGAGATATTTATACATAGCTGAGAAGCTTCTGGATTCTGGAATGTCAGTGGAGATAGCTTCTTCGAGAAGCTAGATGATCTCTCCAGAAACACCGAGACAACTCTTTGCATTTAATGCTCTCAGCAGGGTTGGTTGGAATTAATGTTCATCCAACAATGACTTGAACAGTGAATGTCTGTCACTCAGAATTAACATCCTTGATTGTATCCCTTCTTCCTAATTAAGTGTTTTCTGCATGGTCGATATTCATTTCAGATTAAAACCATTACACTGAAGACCAAGTGTGATATTGTCATAACATATCAATCTGTCTAATACAAGAATATATGAGCACTAGCAGGAAAATTGGGACAAAATTAAGTGTTACAATGTTTATGAATTTAAAGTCTGCTGGCACTAGCAGGAAAATTGGGACAAAAGTAAGTGTTACAATGTTATGAATTTAAAGTCTGCTGGCAATTCTTTCTTGATATCTCTTATATACTTTCCTTAAAATGATCAGAGTCTAGATACTCCAAAGTCTTATCAGTACATGAAACTATTTTTCTTCTGGTCATCGAATGCTTAAATCTGAATGTAGAAAATACCTATTTAATATAGTTTACTAGAATAAAGGCATTTAAACACTCTAAATTTTAGCCAAATATGCCAATGGAGCATTGGTTCATTGGTGAAGTCGATAGATTGTTCAGCCGAGCAACAAGGTTCCATTCTTGATATAGTCTGCCCCACCTGCATGGCACGAGTTTTGAAGAGAGAAGGCGATATCCCTCAGAGAGTGATGAGCTACATTTATATTTGTTCTTATTTGTTTAGCGGTTCAACATGTTTACCTTGAAAACATGTGTAATTTATGTTCTTGTTGGTTGGTTATGTAGTTCAATTCTACCATAAAAATATGCCATGTAAGAACCTCTAAATTGTGTACTCACAAAAAGGAATATCTTGCACAATTTCTACCAATTTTTGATATCTTGCACAATTTCTACCAATTTTTGATTCAATGAAAAGTCTATCTGTGCATGATTTTGCATGCGAGGGCTGAAGAGGATCAAATTTATGTTCCCCTCAGAGTGATGAGCTACATTTATATTTTTTCTTGTTTGTTTAGCGGTTCAACATGTCTACCATGAAAATATATGCGTAATTTATGTTATTGTTGGTTGCTTATGTGGTTCAATTCTACCACGAAAATATACCATGTAAGAAAACCTTTAAATTGTGTACACACAAAAAGGAATATCTTGCACAATATCTACCAATTTTTGTTTCAATGAAAAGTCTATTTGTGCATGATTTTGCATGCCAGGGCTGAAGAGGATCAAGCCACCAATGCGTGGGAAAAGGAAACTACAAGGGATCGTATTTATTTACATAAACCATGTAAAAGTTAGTAGAAACCACATAGAAGTTGGGGTTGTTAAAGAAGCAACAACTTAACCATTTGAGACCTGTGAAGGAATATTTTTTACCTGTTCAAATACCGCAAAAGGTGACATCAGATAGCTTATCATAGTGAAGTTCTAGCCTCTCCAAGGAACTGGTAGCGCTGGGATGGCTACTAGGGCAAGTATGGATGAACAACAGGTCTGCTGTTGTAGAATTTTGTATTGAGGAAATAAAGATCTCTTTGTGCATTTATGGGCAAGAAGTTTGAGAAAGGAAGTTCAGCAGATGCCAACCTATGTTTTGGAAAAATGGTTTGCAGTGTAGAAAGATGTAGTTCGAAATGGGGTTCATTTTGAGCTCGAAGAAAAAGTGTCCTCTGACTTTAAGGATGAATGATTTAAAATCTCTTAACAAGAGCCTCTTAGGAGAGATTTTCCTTTATAAAGATCAGTTATTTCAGCATCACAATAAATAGTCAATTTTTTGGAAGAGTTTTTGTGCTTTTAAGCTATTTGTTTTGAGAAACTTCCCATTAGTTTTTTTTTTTCACATTCATAAGCATGTTTTCTTGCAGCTCCGTCTATCATTAGAGCTTCACATCTCTAACAAAATTTATGTTATGAGCTTTAGCATAGTTGCAAAAAATGAAAAGAATGATCCTTTTGATCCTCAATGCAAGTTTGGTTAAAAATGTACATGTTAAATTTTTGTTACTGCAATATTGATAACTCGGTAAATTTTATATAGGGGATAAATCTCTTTGATTCCTTCCTGCTATTGTGTATCTTGTTTGATCAGAGCTAGGTTAGTTCTAATTTACTTGAACTTCCTTCTGTATTTTATGCTTCACAACTTTTCAATCCTTCACAAAACATTTCACATGTAATGCTTGGAATGAGGTTCATTGTTACTACAACTACTATTGTTGACAGTATCCTCCTGTTTATCAATTTGCTGGAGTGGCTGAACTTGACTCTCAATTCTTAATTTTGCAGAATGGGAATTACAGGATGGCCTTAAGAAAATACAGGAAGCCTGTGCACTATCTTGATCATTGTTGGGGCAATGAAGAGCTTGATGAGGGTATTATTTATAATTCCACTATTTTTGTTTTGTTATTAGCTGTTGAGCATGTAGCAAAATTGATCTTAATGTGCCTGTGAAACAATTGAGTCAAACATCCTTATCTAAGTGTGCATATATCTCAAGTACTCATCTAGATGATACTTCAGGCTATGAGTGTTTTTGAGGGCCGATATTGTTATGTGGAATTATTTCACATTATTTCATATCAATGACTTGCCATTATTTAGAATACAGTTATACCTTCACATATGATGCCTTGATTTCTTCCATGACTGATGAATTTCGGTACTTTGAACTGATATTTAGTTGGAATTCCATGACAGGGCTAACAAGTTAGTTTTATGGGTTGACAGAAAAAAGCCACAGATTACGGAAGATAAAGTCACAAATCCTGACAAATAGTTCTGTAAGTCTTCTTTCAGAGTTTTTTTAATTTTTGGTGCGTTCAAATGTCAGCATGCTACTTAAGTGACTGCTTGAATTTACACCAAGATTCCGACTTTCAGTTTTAACATGCAAAAATATTTCAACTGCTCTTTCTTGCACTGTGATTCTGTTTTTATTTGCTGAAATAGTTTATATAAATGAACTTCAGGCATTAACTTGCAAGGTCCTCACTGCAAATGTTTTTTTTGTTGTTGTTGATCTTATTGCACAGAAGCCAGATATGTATAAATAAAAGGTATGGTTTTCCTTCAATTTTGTATGTTTAAGATTTATGCTGTTCAACCCAGGCTGTTGGTGGCATCTCCAATGTGTAACTCCCATTTTAAGTGCTTCCTAACATGCAATTTTTTTTCCTCTTGTGTGATGAGTAAAATTAATCGTTTTGATTATTTTCCTCTTTTCCCGTGTTTAAGTTAATGTTGGGAAAAGGGAGTACCAGACAAAGCCCTCCAAGGCAGATGGAGACAGGACAGCAGCATGGAATTCAGATTTTACATTGTAAGTGACTGGTTCTCATGCAAACGTTTAACTCAAACTTGGTTTATGCCCTTCCGTCTTTTATGACCATGTCAATTCTGGTGCAGTCCTGTACTGAATCTCTGAGACAATCTAGTAGTATCACTTCTTCATAGCAAGGGCAATTCAATTTCTGAAACAGGTTTCTTTGTTTAAACCATTGCTTTCCATGTTAATTATTAAATATTGGTGGCATGTTTGAAATAATTATTTCCTCTTATGGATGTATTGACTTACTTGCTTCCCATTACGAAACAAAAATGAACCCAACAATCAATCAATCGATTTGACTCTGAATGCCCAAAACCACAAACAATGGGTATGACAATTGACAAACCCCAACAATCAAACGATTTATTTTTCAAATCCCCAGAGCCCAAACAATCAAGTGGGTCGATTACTCAAACCCCAAAACCAAACACAAAAACGATTTTGCAGCAGGGCAGGAGAGGCGAGGAGGGGGTCTTTGAACGAATTTTCAGAGCCCCATGCTTTTATTTTATCGGTGGGAATGCCAAAGTACCAGAGTCAGTCAAAGTAAAGTATCGTGCTGGTCACTGGTTTATCTTGAATACATGCTTTTAGTTCTGTGTGCTCTTAGGTCTTCCCTGGCGTTGTCATGAAGTTGAAACTCAGTTCATGCTCTTCACCTGTCTCGTTCTTATCCTTAGATACAGACCCTTGTCAAAGACCAACATGATTTTTTTTTTCCTTTTTATGTCTATATTCAAATTAGTTTATCTGCTTGAGGTCTCTCCAGTTTGTATATATCCATCTTTTAAATTCAATTTCATTAGACCTTTAAATTCAGAGAATATGAAAACTAACACCATGTCAACCAGTGAAGGAGGCTTTATGCTGGCGATATTCTGTCACCTAGTCAAGGAGGCTTTATGGTGGAGATATTCTTCACTCAGAATCAAATAAACCTAGGCATACATGCTTTAAGATCCTTTACATTAAGTTTGGACTTTTTATTTCAAAAATAAGAAGTTCAGAATTAAGTCCAAGAATAAAATATTTCAATCTCATCCCATTGCTCATATGTGCAAAACACAAACAGAATGCTATAAAAACAGAAAAATATACCCCTTGAATCTTTTCCAACCCACTCATCAATACAGTAGAAGAAACTTCCCACTTACAGTTAAAAAAAAAAAAAAACCCTTCCATATTCCTAAAACAAAACAACATTACAAAATTTCTTATCACATAAGCATTTTTAACAATTAAATGGGTCTGAATCTGTTCAATGGTTTTATTAATATATTGGTATCATTATTGCAGATACTGTCATGAAATTCGCATCATTTGAGAACACAGTAGAAATGCTATACAAGCATGTGATCCCAACCCCAAACGAGCAACGCAGCACACCTGTTCAAGTGGGTGTCATTTTTACAGGAGGATACATCGCTAGGATATTCTGTGCTATGATTTCTCACCCTGCAGACAACTTGCTCTCCTTCCTCAATAATTCTAAGGGCGCTGCTGTGGCTGAGGTGGGATAATGTTCATTGAGGTGTATCAATGCAAAGCTTGATTCAGAGGATTTCAACTTTAAATTTTATGGTTTTTGAACTTTAACTTTATGGTTTCTGTATTACATCATAGCAGGTGATCAACAATTAAGTTGCCACGTAGAAAGTATCAATACAAAACATTAAATGAATAGTTCCTGTACATATAGGCTTCCATTAATGCTTGTATTAAGTGACTAATTGTGCTGTTTATTCCTATATCCATTTTCATATATTTGCATTCTGATAGCAAGCCTTTTTCATATTGTCTCAGCTCAAAGATAATCCCATCCCCATTCTCACCATATCTTTGAATGGTCTGCACCTGTTATTTACAAATTCCAGCCATTGTGATATTATTAAATGTAAAGGGTACGAATTCCAAAACAATTTAACATGCAAATAAACTCTTATTTTTCTAACTTGTTTGATATGGTATGAAATCTTATGTTCATGTCCACGTGGAGAATTGTATGGTGTCAATGTCACAATTTGTATTTTAAAATAATTTTTAACTCGTAAAGTCTTCTAAGTAATTTTATGTCAATAGTTCAGCGTTGCCTACCAGTGGCCAAACTTCACTCTCGTGCATTTCCAAACCAAAAAAAAAGAGACAAAAAAAAAAAAAATCATAATAATAATAATAAATAAATAAATAAATAAAATATGAATAAATAAATAGAAATAAAATAAAATAAAGATATACTTAAAATTAAAATAAAATAGATACAAAAAAAACTTTATTTCAAAAATAAGAATACAATAAATAAACAAATAAATCAATAGAACAAAATAGAACAAAGATTAATAAATAAATAAATAAAATGAAAAAAAAAATACATAAATTGCAACTTAATCATATTAAATTAAAAATTAATATTTTTATTGCAATAAATATAAATATTTCAAATTCAAATTAACTATTTCAAAAATATGTTTTCAGATATGGTCTTATCACTTTTACCGTTCTTCTTATGGTTTGAGCGCCTTCTTGTTATATCATTTTCAAAGCTTCAACTCTTGCTCACAACATCTTCAGAAATGTTTTCCACACTACTCAAACCATGTAGCTCAATCCACCAACAGGTGTCTCTCCATGTAGCTCAATGCAGACTCCTCCAATCCACCAACAAGTCTCTCTCCATGTTTGATGATTCGGTTAAGATAACAAAAAAACATTGTGTTGAATCAAATCTACCATACCTATCCTAAGGAGATTTCCTTCCTTTTATCGCCGTTTATTTATTTTCTTTCATTTCCATTTGGATTGACCACATTTGCATTCATAGCCTGCTCATGTTTTGTTCCGACAGTTCATTTGTTTCCCTATAATTTCCTTTCAAATCATTTTCCATTTCAATATTCCTTTGGGTTAAACAAACGCACAAAATACTCATTAACAGTTAACTCCTTCGCCAAATCCATTTCAAAACTGACCTATAATCTAATTCAACTCCCCTCTCACAGATCTTTTTACTTATGCTGACAACTCAGCTTTGTGTAACGCCATTAATTGCCAAACCGCGATAACGTTTCCTTCGGCGTTCTCGCGCCACTCGGCAATTGTTAGTTAAATATCCTTTCATATTTAATCAAAATAAATATTAGTTCATTGTAAATTTCACTAATTCAATTATACTTCATAGGAATAAAATAAAATAAAAAACAACAAATTAAAGTTGCTGCCTTGGAGATAAGATAACTATGGAGTATCACCATTAGTGACCAGAATCCCGGTAAAATCCAGGTTGCTCCTATGTGCTTACTTAGGCAGGGGTTACTGCTATTACATCCTGGGGCGTTCTCTTTGCACACCAGAAATAACCCCTCCTTCGATACAACGAAACTACTAAGTAGTAATTGGGATGTAAGGAAACTATGAAAAGCCAAGTAATTGGGATGTAAGTATCACCCTCTTAAAAAATGGTGACCATAATTGGCCCGAATGGCTCAGTAAATTGATCTTCCCGGAACTCTCCAATTATTGGCCATTTACTGATTACACAAAATCCTTATCTAGATCAAGAGTGACTGATTCAATCCAGGTAAGCAACTGGATATCTATATGGATTTGGATAGATATATTCTAAGAAATCAATATTTAAATGAAAAATAAATCAATATCAAAATATATTTAAAATATAAAAATGAGATAGACTCGTTGGAATAAATTGATAATGCTAAAAAAAAACATGTTAAAACCTATGGATAACTAATTGATTTTAAAAAAATCAACTATCAAAATCATGTGCTAGACTCTCAGAGGGGAGGTCATTGGGCTTCCTGGAGGGATACTTGGAGTTAAAATGAAAAACCCTTAGTTCTGTTTTGCTCCACATCAAATTGTGATCAAGGAACCTGAAAGACTCACAATTTCCTCAATCATCCATCCAGGGCTAACTCTGTTTCAATATTTTATTTCTTGAATTTCACTGCTTATTCCTTGATTGGCCAACTCCCAAGAATGTGGCTTAGTTGAGAGAACTTAATAGAATATGCAGATTATAGGAAGTTTGTAAAGGGTTTAAGAATCATCATCGCACACCTCACTCATCTTACCAAAATAAGTATCAATTTAAATGGATGAAGGCTGCGGAGTAGCTACCTTCTTATCTATGCTAACTGTAACACTCAAGCAGGCTTAAGTCAAATACTTGTACTAGCAGGTGAAACTAAATGATTTCATTAGTAACTAAGTTTGTCTACAATCAATTCTGTCAGTATATTTCCATTTACCCCGAACAGTATTGTCGCAAAGGACACTAAGATATTTAGAATGGAAATTTGTTAGTTTTGCTTCCTATCAAATTGTGATCAATGAACTCTAAGCCGGACAATTTTGTTAATCATCCAGTGCTGGTCCTGTTTCACTCCCTATTCCTTGACTCGCAAACTCCCAAGAATGTGACTCAGTTGAGAGAACGAATGTGACTCAGTTGAGAGAACTTAATAGAATATGCGATTTATATGGAAAGTTTGTAAAGGGGTTTTGGAAGCATCATAGAACACCTCACTCATCTTACCAATAAGGATCAATTTAAATGGATGAAGGTTGCATAGGATCTACCTTCTTATCTATGCAAACTCTACCACTCAAGCAGGCTTCTATCAAATACTTGTAACAGAATGTGAAACTAAATGAGTTCATTAGTAACTTAAGTTTGCCCACAATTAATTCTTTCACTATATTTCTACTTATCCCAAACATTACTGTGGCAAAGGACACAAGATGCTTATAGAATAAACGGTTAGTTTTACTTCCTATCAAATTGTGATCAAGGAACCTGAAGCCTGACAATTTTTCAATCATCCATGGCTGGTTCTGTTTCACTCTTTATTTCTTGAATTTCACTCCAAGCATGTGAGTCAGTCAGGAGAACTTGATATAATATGTGCTATTTATATAGGAATTTTTTACTAGGGTTTTGGAAGCATCATGACACACCTCACTAAAGTAGTTGGGATGTAAGAACCAGAATTCCTACAAAGAACCATGGGAAAAGCCTAGTAAAGTTATCTTTCCCGAACTCCTCTCTACCCTTCCCAGAACTCCTCTATTGGCCATTTACTGATTACACAAAATCCTTATCTAGATCAAGATTGACTGATTTAATCCAGGTAGGTAAGCAACTGGGTATCTCTATATGGATTTGGATAGATATATTCTAAGAAATCATTATTTAAATGAAAAATAAAACAATATCAAAATATATTTAAAACATCGGAATAAATTGATAATGTTATAAAAAACATGTTAAAACCCATTGATAACGATTTGATTATAAAAAGAATGAACTATCAAAAACATGTTCCAGACTCTCTTATTCGTCATGTGCTAGACTCTCTTACTGGTCAGACTCTCTTTAAAACATGCATTACATTCATGTGCCAGACTCTCCGAGGGGAGGTTATTGGGCTTCCTGGAGGGTATTAGAAGATACTTGGGAGTTAAAATGAAAAACCGTTAGTTCTGTTTTGCTTCCCATCAAATTGGTATCAAGGAACCTGAAAGCCTCCCAATTTCCTCAATCATCCAGGGCTAGCTCTGTTTCAATATTTTATTTCTTGAATTTCCCTGCTTATTCAGTAAGTTGATGGGAGAGAGATCGAGACCCTACAGGGCGAGACAAACCACTGAATTGAGACTGTTTTGCCCCAGTGAATTTGCATCAGTGAATTGAGTCTGTTTTGCCCCAGTGGATTTGCATCAGAGAACATGTGGAATTTACCTTGAAGAACAATAGAAATATATTTACCTCGAAGAATTTACCTATGTTATAATTGTACAGAATGACCAGAATTCCTACAAGGAACCCTAGGAAAAGCCAAGTAGTTGTGATGTAAGAACCAGAATTGCTACAAGGAACCATGGGAAAAGCCAAGTAGTTGGGATGTAAGTATCACCCTCATAAGAAATGGTGACCATAATTGGCGTGAATGGCTCATTAAAGTTATCTTCCCGAAACTCATCGATTGGCCATTTACTGATTACACAAAATCCTTATCTAGATCAAGATTGACTGATTCAATCAAGGTAAGCAACTGGGAATCTCTATATGGATTTGGATAGATATATTCTAAAAAATCATTATTTAAATGAAAAATAAATCAATATCAAAATATATTTAAAACATAAACATGTAGTAGACTCATTGGAATAAATTGATAATGTTAAAAACATGTTAAAACCCATTGATAACAAAGTGATTATAGAGAGAATCAACTATCAAAAACATGTGCCAGGCTCTCCGAGGGCAGGTCATTGGGCTTCCTGGAGGGATACATGGAGTTAAAATGCAAAACCGTTAGTTCTGTTTTGCTTCCCATCAAATTGTGATCAAGGAACCTGAAAGCCTCACAATTTCCTCAAACATCCAGGGCTAACTCTGTTTCAATATTTTATTTCTTGAATTTCACTGCTTATTCCTTGATTGGCCAACTCCCAAGAATGTGCCTTCGTTGAGAGAACTCAATAGAATATGTAGATTATATAGGAAGTTTGTCAAGGGTTTTGGAATCATCATGGCACACCTCACTCATCTTACCAAAAGTATCAATTTAAATGGATGAAGGCTGCGGAGTAGCTACCTTCTTATCTATGCGAAGAGTAACACTCAAGCAGGCTTAAGTCAAATACTTGTACGAGCAGGTGAAACTAAATGATTTCATTAGTAATTAAGTTTGTTTACAATTAATTCTCTCAGTATATTTCCATTTACCCCAAACAGTATTGTCGCAAAGGACACTAAGATATTTAGAATGAAAATTAGTTAGTTTTGCGTCTTATCAAATTGTGATCAAGGAACGGGAAGCCTGACAATTTTGTTAATCATCGAGGGCTGGACCTGTTTCACTCCTTATTCCTTGAGACTCTCAAACACCCAAGTATGTGACTCAGTTGAGAGAACTTAATAGAATATGCAATTTATAAGGGAAGTTTGTAAAGGGGTTTTGGAAGCATCATAGAACACCTCACTCATCTTACCAATAAGGATCAATTTAAACTAATGAATTTGCATAGGAGCTACCTTCTTATCTATGTAAGCTCTACCACTCAAGCAGGCTTCTGTCAAATACTTGTAACAGAATGTGAAACTAAATGAATTCATTAGTAACTTAAGTTTGCCTACAATTAATTCTTTCAGTATATTTCTACCTATCCCAACATTACTGTGGCAAAGGACACAAGATGCTTAGAATGAACGGTTAGTTTTGCTTCCTATCAAATTGTGATCAAGGAACCTGAAGCCTGACAAATTTTCAATCATCCAGGGCTGGTTCTGTTTCACTCTTTATTTCTTGAATTTCACTCCAAGCATGTGACTCAGTTAGGAGAACTTGATATAATATGTGCTATTTATATAGGAATTTTTGACAAGGGTTTTGGAAGCATCATGACACACCTCACTAATCTTACCAATAAGGATGGATTTAAATGGATGGAGTGTACAGAGGGGGCTACCTTCTGACAGCTGAAAAGGGCCCAGCCATGTATTTCCAGATTTCTCACAGACCTTTCAAAGTAGAAATTGAATCACAAGGAAAAGCTTTAATGCATCTATGATAAGGAAATGTTGGCCCTTATGCATGTTGTAGAGAAATTCAAGCCATATTCACGGGGAGGGCACTTCAAAATCATAACAGATCATGAAACTTTGAAATATTCATTATCCCAATGAAATTTTAGTGAACAAGCAGGAAAGTAAACTGCAAGGCCTTTTCTTTGAGATTCAACACAAGAAGGGCATAAATAATGCTTTAGCCAATTTCTTATCTGTGCTGCATGCCATATCTATGGTAGAACTGGGATGTAAAAAAGAATTATAAGTTGAATGTGCAAAAGATGAGAGGGAAGCTGATATGCTACAAAACAACCAAAAGACCCCTGAGGAGGGCGTATGCATTTTCAAGCAATCTGATTCCTTTTATAAGAATCGCACATATCTAGTACTGAAATCTATATTTTAACAAGGCAGTGATAGAAGAATGCCAATCCTCAACTGGTGTTGGTCAAAAGTTGACATTCCTTTGGTACATGGACATTTCAAAGATCTCGAACTCTCATGCAAGCTATTCAATGAAAAACTTGATAAATGATGAGAATTAGGCATTGCAAAAGTACCAACTTCTTGGGGGCAACTTCTTGATCCACAAGCAAAGATTGACCATCTTAATTCTGGCCCTAAACTTAAAAGACATATTGGAAAGAATATGACAATTGAGTCTCAGTAGATTGCAATGGTTTGAAAATGGGAAAAAATTACCCTAATTAAACTGAGGAGTGGATCTAAATGATTGTTCATGGGAGCTCGACTTTGAATCAGAACTACACATTGATATATATACCGCTTTAAAGACACCTACTATGCAAATGACCAATTATCAAATCAAAATATTGAGTATTAGAGACGGATAACAAAGTGACCAATCAATTATCAAATCAAAACATTTAGTGCAGACTGATCACTAAGTGACCAATTTTAAATCAGAGGGAAGATACACAACAGACTCCACTGATTACAGAAAACAACCAACCAATAGCATACAGGTATACATAGAAACCCCAACTGCCCCCAAATATAGGTTATAGATAAAGTTTATTGTTCATCCCCACAACCATCTATCCATAGAGCAATCCTGACACCCTTTCTTTGTGAAAACACGTCACTAGAATTGTGTGCCATAAAGCAGTCCTTACACCCATTCTTCCTGAAAAGTGACTATGATTAATCTAGAGCAATCCTGACACCCTTTCTTTGTGAAAACACGTCACTAGAATTGTGTGCCATAAAGCAGTCCTTGCACCCATTCTTCCTCAAAAGTGATTATGATTAATCTTGTGTCTCATCAACTAAAAAGCCTGCTAATAAAGTAATCAGGCCGTTCATCCAGAAAAGTATAGAGACGCACATCAATAACACTGCGTATTCTAGGCTGCAAGACATGCTGAATTGGATCTGGTCTAGTCAGCCCTCCATTCCTAATTATTGGGTGCACAATAAGCAATCATGTCAATAAAAATATTCTCCCCATTGGCATCCAACCAATAAAACCAACACCACCAGCTTGGATTGACTCCTCATAATACTGGCTCAAGATACCTCATAGGGTAGGCTAAGAAAAAAATACAACACCTTACTGGGTAACAGCATCCATCTATATCCATGCTCATTTCTAGCTCCATATTTCATCTACCTCACTGGAGGATTTCTGATGCCTTCAAGATCCCTTAGCGGCTCATTCCTAATGTATCTATAAGGATACATTTTAAATTAATTGAATTTTTATCTTCTTTTAATGTTATTCAGCTTACTGGCTCATTACTGAAGCAGTCTTAAGGATACATTTAAATCGATTATGAAAAAATTAAAGGAATCTAACTAGTGAATGTACCCTAGGGCCTATACATCAAACATTGAACACAGTGAAGGGACCTATTTAAATGCTCCTGTGTTATGACGATATGTAGACACTAAATAGTGGAATTAAAAATATTCAAAAGTGCGAACATTTTTACACTTTCTTTGTCCACTCTAGCAGGAGATGGACTATGAATTGGGATAAGAAGTATCCACCATGGTTAGTTATTGTAGTTAGATATTGTAGGAAGAGGGGAAAATAATATTTGGTTGATTTCGTTTTGGTGAAGTCTTTCTGTGCTAACCTCTTACCTTTTAGGAGGTCTACATCTTAGACCATCCATTTCTCAGCAAACTAGTCAAAGGATAACCTGGAACTTCCTTTTAAGTTATGAGTGAACCCTCACCCCATTGCTTTAGGGTAAAAATAATAGATGGAACTTGCCAAAGGCATAACATATATGGATGGAATTTGATAGATTAAATTGTACTTGTAATTCTGATAATGTTGTTGAATGGAGAAAAATGAATTGTTGTTTCAGAAAAATTTTTAATGGAAAAGAATGTTTTCTTATGTTTGGGAGATAGGTTAATTGTTCTAGCTTTAACTACTTCTATCCCTAAAAGGAGATTATCAACTGATACATGAAACTCCAGTCTTACTAGTCTTACTTTCCAAGAGTAGCCCTCATTGGCATAAATAACACACTAGAAACATAAGGAATAAGGTGGGTTCTGTCCTTCTAAGATCAGACATATGCAAGGGAATGCAATGCATAAATTCTAGTGTATTACTTTCTTAAATTGAAAAGATCTAAAAGGCATTTTTCAGGGCCTGGGGTGCAATAATGTTTGTAGTAGTAGACTGAATAGGAAGGAAAATGTAAGAACTATATTTCTTTTCAACCTTTTCCAAACCATTTATGTAGGGTATGCTAATTTGCTTCAGCTTAATATTGTATAGAATGAAAGGAAAGAGCTTAACGTCGACTACTTATTAGAACAAATAACATACCTAGGATTTACCTTACCTTAGAGTAAACAAAGGTGCAAACCTCTGCCAAGTATTTGAACTCTTTCCTTGGCTATCAAATTGTGATTAAGGAAAAAACCCCAAGCACACTTAGTGCCAGTTCATTAGAGGCAACTTGCTTAAACTTAGATAGGCAAGGGTACTATATGTGAAATCATATTTTTTTAAATAGGTTTTGATTAGATGTGTTTGCTTACATAATGTGCTCTTGCCAAATCCAAAAGCCTTCCTACAGGTCATGCTTCAGTGTGCGCCTATGTGATGTGTTTCCATCTAATGCAGGTGTGGCAGCACTGTCTCCCTAGGACTAGTAAGTTTATCCATACTCTTACACCTTGTTCACTGTTGGTCGAGAAAAATAATAAATGGAGATTGGTGAATATGACTGTACTAGTAAGTCTATCCATACTCCTTACACCTTATTCAAGTTGGTTAAGAAAAATAATAAATAGAGATTGATGAATATGACTGTTATAGGTAATAGAATGGTTAATAATCTGACCCCAAACCTGTGTGAGCTCAGCTTACTGGTTTATCAGCTCAACATGGCTTGGAAGTGATATACAAAACATCCAATGACCAAATTCTATGTTTACAAAACTACAGGACTATAAGAATAATAATAGAATTGTAATAAAATTTAACTTAGCTACTGAATTTCTATAAACAGTGTCTAAAAAGAAAATTCTGGAATCCAAAAAAATTCTCTGGGTTTAAACATTACAAGGTTTCATGCTAGTGGCACCAATTTTTGCTAATGCTAATGCTAAATCAGCCCCAATCTATTGAAGTTTGATAAACAATACTAAAAAATAAAACCCTATTGAGATCAAAAGTACCAAAAAAAAAAGAATGCTCAAGAAAGCCAAAATTGACTCAAATTTCATCTTGTTTGGTCGAAAATTGAGAAAGTTATGACCCAAACAAGTTTTTGCCCAGTGGCACTAAAAAACCTCCTCCAAAATTGAAGGAATTCCAGTTAACTCCACCAAATTCGTCGGATGGGCGAACTTGGCGGAACCGTGCTCCAAAACAGGCAGAACATTTAATGTAACTGTTAGTTAATGTCGGCGCGTTCACATGCGAAATATTTGGCGGTCAAGTTTGCTGGTGGATAAGTTTAAAAGACCGCGCCCATGGTCACGGGTCAAGGTCACATCGGAAGAGGGGCTAGCACCAAGGTGCTCAACCCTATTGTTCCGTCGGTTGGACATGTTTAGGCCCCGAGTCATCGCGCTTGGTTGTATGGCTTTAAACCTTAGCCCTGAGGGCTTAACCAAAAATTCCTCCATAATAACAGTGCTTAGCCTGTGGTCTTTAGACCCGGGTCTTATTGCTATGGCGCTGGCCCTTGAGGGCTTAAGCCAATGTTCTCCTCCCGTTACACCGACCCGAATAGCCATTTACCTCCGCCCGACTCGCCCATTTACCAGCGACCCGAGCCACCGTTCAACAAACATCGACCCTCTATCATGTTGGTCGGGTCGACCCTGCCCGAGGAGTCGGGTCAAGGGTTCGACCCCCATGCCCTCCAACTTTTCACACATCTTTTCAACCAATAACCTGGGGCCACGTGGCAACCTCGAGGCAGGCCACATGGCACCCTCTAATAGGCCACTAAAAACCTTATAAAAATAACATTTTTGCCATATAATTTTTTTGAAAATGACAAATTCTTTTAGTCAAAAAGTCATATTTTGGAGGTCACTCGACGAATTCAAACCTCAATAATTTTCCCATACGACATCGGATTTGAGTCTTGTTCGCGGCGCTAGAATCGTAGCGACGAGGTCTTTCCGGTCGTTCAGATTGCAACCATTTTTGAGCATTTCCATTTTTGAGCAATTTTTCAACTTGAACATGATCTCCTTGTCACTTTCCAATAATAGGCAAGACATGTTTCCAATCTTGTAGATGTCAAATGGACACTTGGATTCGAAGCTTGACACATGTGAACTCTTCTAGAAGGCACTGGCCAAGTGGAGATTCAGGAACAATGAGAATTTCGCTCCTAATGTGACCAATGCACCTGTGAATGTCGAGAAGTGCTTTACAGAGCATCCTTGCATGGGGCTACCTACATATGCAACGCACTTGGCCCCTTTAGAGACTGTGTTGGTGAGCTCTCATATGCTATATAGTAAGCTTCAAACTTTGGAAACCTTTGCTTGATGAAAGTCTTGCTTGATTTTGAACTTGTCTTAGGACATGTAGCAACTTGAAATGATAGGGAATGATAGGCTCTTAATCATTGGTCCTGGAGATGATGCCCAGTTAACCAGGTGATTGGGAATGGTGCCCAAATTGACCTATAACACCCTTCAAGTTTAACTCCTCCTCGCTCGATGAACCTGGATTTCGACAGATTGTCAAGGCGCAATGGGATCATTGCCACATGCTCCCCAATACCCTGCACACCATTGTTTTTGCCAATAATTTGTCCTGCATTAAGGAGAAGACTATCAAGTGAGCAAAGGAGAAAAGGACTAGATATGAGGAAGAGTTGAGAAGGAGATCGCGCTCATGCTTGATGAAGATGGAAGGGGTCACTCCTCGACGGAACACAAAGCTTCTCTCACCCTTCTGGAAACCAAGAAAATTCAACTTCTTAGAATCAAGGAGGAAGCTTGGCAACTCAAGAGCATAGCCATCTGGCTCTAGGGAGTGGATAATAATACCAAAATTTTCCAGTAATGTGCCAAAGGTAGAAAATTTATTAACACTATATGGTAACTTAATGATCAGCATGGCATGGTGGCCAAGACTCATAAACAACTTTCAGATATGGGCATTCGACATTTCTACCATCTTTATAGAGACCTCGGGGTTGCTAACATCGGTGAGGTGGTTAATATAGCAAGGCAGTTGCCCCGATTTGTGGAAGAGGATGATTCGGACTCACTTAATGCCCCTGTTACCCTTGCCGAGATTGAAGTTGTCCTAAAGTGGTTCAAAAAAGATAAGAGTCCTGGACCGGAAGGCTGGCCTATTGAATTGTACCTATCATTCTTTGAGCTCATAGGTGTGGATCTGATGTTGGTCATTGAAGAGTGTAGAACCTCAAGCAGAATGTATGATAGCTTCAACTCTACCTTCATTGCCCTTGTCCCCAAGGTGGAAAAACCTCTTTCCTTCAATGACTATCGGCCTTTCTCCCCATGTAACTACCTTTACAAAATCATTGCTAACCGCATCAAACCTATCTTATCTCGGCATATATCCAAGGAGCAATTCGCCTTCCTTCATAACAGACAAATCCATGAGGCCATCAGCACCACTCAAGAAGTCCTTTCACTCTATCAAACTCTATAACCTTAAATGCTCTATCCTCAAAATTGATTTGGCCAAAGCTTTTGACTGTGCCTGTTGGACCTATCTCCAATTAATTCTCACTCACATTGGCTTCCCCAACTCTTTCATTCAATGGATTATGTGTTGCATCACTAACGCCTCTTTTAGTTTACTCATAAATGGGGATGCTACACCTTTCTTACATGCAGGGTGGGGGCTTCATCAAGGATGCCCTTTATCCTCTCTCCTCTTACTACTAATAATGGAGGGCCTCACTACGCCATTTCCTATGCTAGAAATGAAGGTCAACTTCTGGGTGTCAAACTCACAGACACTATATTCCTGACATACTTGTTCTTTTATTGATGATGTGCTCATATTTCTAGACGGCTCCTTGCGGGATTCCATTTGTTTCAACAAGATATTGTCCACCTTATGTACAGCTACTGGAATGCTTCCCAATCATATAAAAAAACCATCATTATGTTTTCAAATTGCTCCATCCAAGAGTGGCAGCATGCACTTCAACTATTTCAATTTGAACACAGGAACATTGAAGAGGGCCTAAAACACTTGGGATTCAGACTCAAGCCAAATGATTATAGAATTACTGATTGGAATTGGCTCAGCTAAAATTGAGCAGAGAATCAACATTTGGCAGCAAAAATGGCTCTCCAAAGCGGGTCGACTTCTCTTGATCAAATATGTTGTGGAGGCGATACCAGTGTATTGGATGGCGCTAGCCTGGATTCCTAAAGGTGTCACCAACAACATACAACAAATTTGCAGGTGTTTTACCTGGCGGAGCAAGGAGGAAGGTCACACCTTTGCTTGGGTGAGATAGGAGAAAATCTCCAAGCTGAAACATTGGGGGGGTTGGGGCCTTAAGGATCTTAATCTCTTTGCAAATGCACTAGCTACCAAAATGGGTTGGTGTCTCTTGACCTCCAACAGTCTATGGTAGGAAGTCACCAACTCTAAATACATTGCTCCAGTCCCTACACTTGATTAGATCAGAAGCCCTCATCGCCTTCGAACATGTTCATATGTTGTTTGGTGCGCTATAATGAAATTCAGAGCCCTCATCAACATGGTCTTGCCTGGCGTATTGGTGCAGCTACACAGGGCCAAATTGGTTTGGATCCTTGGTGAGGTTGCGGCAGGGGTCTTGCCTGGCATATTGGTGCGGGCACATAGGTCCGAATTGGATTGGATCCTTGGTCAGGTTGCGACAGGGGTCTTGCCTGGCGTATTGGTGCCAGCACACAGGTCCGAATTGGTTTGGATCCTTGGTCAGGTTGCGGCAAGAAACATCTGCTTCCTCAGGACATCAGACTCTTCTTATGCGAGATTGGGATCTCTCGGCTCAGTCAGGTTGCAGACACGGATAACTCTGATTAGATCACACAGGCGTGGAAAACACCAACTGACCTGAATATCCCTAAGCGCTAGTGGGGGTTTTGGAATAGATACATTAGAGCTCTCAAGACTTCTCATATCAGGATCTCTGAAGATATCTATCACCTCTTCCTCAATTTCCCTTTGTCTCACAATACATGGACGCTGATTACTAAGGAACTTAACATAAATCATCCATGGCAGGGGGACACTATCAACATGGCTTGGAAAAACTGGTGGCACTCTTGTACCTTGACTAAGGCCCGCAACCTGCCCCTCCTGATCTCGTGGGGCCTTTGGCTGTCTCGGAACCATATCATATTCCAAAGCACTCTAATATCTCAGACCACCATTCGCAATTCCATTTTAGCCCTCTATCACTCCATCCCTGAAGAAGGTTGTACAAAGGTAGAAAGGGTTATTGTGCATGTAGTTATTGACAAAAATCTCCCTTAGGCTTATTTTGATGGTGCGACCGGGATCGATGGTTGTGGTGGAGGGGCCATACTGTACCTTTCTGACCATCACTTCTATCAATCAAAATGGGTTTGTGCCCGCTAACAAATAACTACTTTGAGCTCAACACTTCTCTTAATCTTTGCCTTAGCAAAAAGATGCAATAGGATACATATCTTTGGGGACTCTAAGATCATTATTAAATCGTTCAATAATATTACTACATGTCATGTACACACTCTTAGAAATTTTCTAGATGAAGCACTTGCTATTAAAAATCATTTTGATATCATTACTTTCACTCACATTTACAAGAAAATGAATGAGGATGCTCACTGCTTGTCCAAAGAAGCCATGCACATAACATGGGGACAATGGCATGAACAATCTGTGTGATCAAAGGCCTTATTTTTTGCTTTTTTCAGCTTTTTGCATTTAGACTTTTATAGTTTTTTACTATCATACGTCTATTTGGGCACGCACACTACTTATTTTGTAAATATTTGTTTTTTACTGTTGAACTATTATGTTAACATAACTCTACCATATATTTTTTCATAGCTTACAGAGTTTGCTTGAAGCAATGAGCTGCAAATGCAACATGTAATTTTCCTTACCATATACTTTTTGATACCTTACACAGCTTGCTTGAAGCAATCACATGCAAATGCAACATGTAATTTTCTTTACAAGTAATGAAAATTACAACTTTTTAAATGCAATTTTATGAGATAATTTTCAGTCATTTGTGCTTGGTTTATAAAGCATCGTGTGAAAGTAATGTGAATGTGAAAATAAACAAGTATGCTCAATCAAATTGTGAATGTGAAAAAAAGAAATAAGTATGCTTAATCAAATTTAAAATGTGAAGTTGACATTTTTTTTTCAAACATATCAATTAATTTTAAATATTATTTTTTAATAAAT
The DNA here is from genome assembly GCA_034641835.2 of Pinus albicaulis. Taxonomy (NCBI): domain Eukaryota; kingdom Viridiplantae; phylum Streptophyta; class Pinopsida; order Pinales; family Pinaceae; genus Pinus; species Pinus albicaulis. The sequence goes on from CM076570.1 coordinate 1,395,753,504, forward strand.
AACACAATTTTAAATTTTTAAATGTAATTTTGAGTTAATTTTTAGAGACTTTTGTGGTCTTGTTTATAAAGTATCATGTGAAAGTAATGTGAATATGAAAAGATATAAGTATGCTCAATCAAATTTAAAATGTAATGTTGGATTTGTTTTCAAAACCATCAATTAATTTAAATATTATTTTTGATTAAAATAACACAATTTTAAAATTTTAATTGTAATTTTAGATGTAATTTTTTATAAATTAATTTAAAATACACCATATTACACAAGTGTATATAATTATATATACAAAAACAACACATAACATAACACAACAATAACACAAATAATAAATAATTACTAATTAAGATTTTAATTGTATAAATTTTTAATATTAATTTTTATTAAATAATAAAATTTTAAATGTAATTTGAATAGTGAAGAATAATCTATTTCTTGTTGAGAGGGAGTGTTGAAATTCAACAAGAAATCCTAGTGAAAATTATACAACTACACTAGGATGGAGGAGCCTCACGCTATTTTTAGGTGGAAGTCTATTTTTAGAATGCATGAGCAAATTCTATTTATAGATAGTGAGCAAATTCTATTTATAGATTAATGTTATATTTTTATATGTATGCGTGAATTCTATTTATAGATCACATGTCTATTTATAGATGCATGTAGACTATTATTATCCCTTAATAATAGTTGGGCATTAAACATTAATCTATTCTCAATGAACACTTGGAAATAGTTAACCGAAGTGGCAAATCAGCTGGCTATAGGAAATGAGTTGTAAAAGTAGTTTAACTCAATTAAGTGAGTTAAACTCGGTTATAGCTAGTTGTTACTAAACATACACTAGTGAGATATCCGTGAATTAATTATTTAATTAATTCACAATTAGTGGTCTCACATGCAACCGAGGGTTTATTAATGTTAGCTACATGCACGTCGGATCCAAAGTGGAGGACCCAATTGAGATGAAAGGGACATTTTGACTATCAATTGTGATATTAGCGGGTGCACTCATACAACCACACACACATTGGATGTGTCCATGAAGATTGTGCGATCAAGGCAAGCAATGATTCCATTCTTTCAATGATTGTTATCGGCAGGGGTTGCGCAATGGAGGCACGACTGTCAGAGAGCGATAGAAATTGGCGCATGTATTTGCTAATTTTTGTATGACGACAGTGAGACGATTATATATTGTACCAGGGAGCTCTTGTATTAGAGTTTTGTATGAAATTGTTTCGTGATCCCGATGTATACATAATATATGATAGTGGGGTTTTTTAGCTTTATGCTTTCTCAATAAAAGCATACGTATTATGTGTCATTGATTTTTTTTCTTTTGATATTGTAAATTCCACAAGAAAATTTTGTACAAGTGATTATGTATTTAATGTCGACATATAATTGTAATTGTGAGATCGAGAGAATCCAAGCAATACATAACTATATTAAAATTTCTACAAAAACCATATACATTTATTTACCTTACTATTTTAAGTAATCCATACAGATAAATAAACTAAAGTAAATTGATGGCACCCTCGGCCTCTAAACTCAAACAACACTCGCACGATTATAACCAAGACTATATATATATATATATATATATATATATATATATATATATATATGAAATATTAATTTCTGTCAAACTGCCAACTCACTGTAGTAATGATGAACTAATAAATTCGAATGTCATATAAAGGATCTCTGTGTAGATTATTCGGACGTACTTTCAGGTTTTATTTGATTGGTAATGTCACCTCCATACTTATGAGTTAATTCTCCAAATTTTTGACACGTTATCCGATTCTTACTTCGCCTTTCGAGCCTCACTCTTGCATTGAGCAAAACAGGTTCGTCGACTTTGTTCAATTTCTCACTAACTGAGCTGTAGGTGAGGGTTTCCGACTTTGTTGGTTCCTCAAAGTTTCGCGAGGGTTTCTCTGTTAGTGTCTTCAGTTATGTGTGTGTTTCGAGCCGATTCTTACTTCGCCTTTCGAGCCTCACTCTTGCATTGAGCAAAACAGGTTCGTCGACTCTGTTCAATTTCTCACTAACTGCGCTGTAGGTGACGGTTTCCGAGTTTGTTGGTTCCTCAGAGTTTCGTGAGGGTTTCTCCGTTAGTGTCTTCAGTTATGTGTGCGTTTGGAACCTCTGTTAGAGTGGTTCTTCTTTGCTCTTGCTGCTTGGTTTTTCTTGAACAAGGATTTCGTCCAAACCCTGCGAATGGCAAACTGGGCCTCTCCGTCGTCTTGGTAGTTCCAATACCATATTCTTTTTCTGTGTTCAGACTTTTTGTTCTGGGACTCTCGTTCTTGTTTATCTAACTTATGGAATTGAATGTTTCATTTTCCCCTCAAGGTTGGGGCTGCCAGGGTTTCTTCTGTTCACACTCAGCTTCACAAAATACAAGTACGCCCTCTGTCTATGATTTGAGCTTCTCTCTCAACTTTTCGAGGTTGCTAATCGACCCAGTTCCTTCGTGATCAGGGCTCGCTGGGTTTCGCCAATGTTTCCCTGTTCCGTTCGATGCCGAACTCTAAAGGTGCGTTTAGTCCTAAAACCTCTTTTTCCCTTTCATCTTCCGCTCTGTCAATTTATTTGGAAAAGGTAAAAGCTACAGTTTGGATCCTGAATTGTTTTTTTCTTTTCTTTTACGTTTGCAGGCCCTTGTTAACCTGCAACACTTGGTCACCTGTCAAACTCGGTTACTCCAAACCCTAAGGGTAGGGTCGTCTCCTTTTTTTGGTTGCCTCTGTAGCGTTAGGGTTTAGTGCTTTTAAAACGACCTTCTGTCGTATGTCACGGTCTTTACTAATGGGGTTTCCAATGTATTTGTAAAAGAGAATTTTCTTCGCTGCCTGTATATCAAAGAACTGATCGTTGTGCTGTGTTAGCAATCTCTCCACTGTTCTTCGTGATTTTGCTCATTTTTGTTTGGGGTTTTCGAGTTTCGAACCCTCGCTTGATTGTTTATTAATTTCTTTATAAACACTTTCGACTGCTATATGAGTTCCCTTTCTCTGTTAATGCCGGAAATAAAAAAAGAAGATAAATGGTTTTGTTTCGTTGGGTTTATGCGATTACCTGGCACATTTGTTAATTTTTTTGGACTCTACGTCATTAAGAAACAACTTCACGCTTCCTACCTGTCTACTTGTAAATGTCTTCGTAGCTCTGTTGGAAATTTGAAGAGTCTCCTCACACCTGTACACAGTTTCTCCTTTCCCACTCTCAGTTCTGTTTACAAACTCAACCTAAAATGTTGTTCATATAACAATAGAGAAACAAGAATTTACTCGCAATAATATGATAGAAAACAATAAAATGGCTGAAGGAAATTAACAAGTTACAGATGGTACTCAAAATTTCATTCTGCTCTTGTTTGTATTCTTGCTCTTTTTATGGAAATCTAACTCTTACAATATATTTTTTCTGTTATTTGTACTGTTGTAGATAATAATTCTGTTAATGTCTTTCGATTGAAACTACCAACCGTTCCTTCCTAACTACATTTACAGATTATATAAAAAAAACCTTTTAATTAAGTCTATAAAACAATTTAATTCCCTAATTTGACTATTTTCTTCCACGAAATAAATAATAAAAGGAAAACAAATCACAAGTCCAGTAACCTGTCCGCAAACAAGTGCAATAGTGAGACAAATAAACCCACCTTCTATCTACTCTGAATTAGATGCTCCTGCATCATAAATCTATTAATATATACAAATAAATCAAATGAAAGATATAATAAAAAAATAAAATTATGATTTACTCATTGTCCAAATATTATAAAAGCCAATATTTATTAAACTTCCAATTTTAAAATGTTTCAACTAATTTAATATACACCAACTCATGGACAATATTATATGTATACAATCAATTATCACATCACCTAACTCATTTCAATACATCACAATATCACATAATACATTACAACACAACTTAAATAAATATATAAATTACAATCCTTTTTTATAAAAATTTTATTTTCCAATTAATAATTTTTATCAAGGACCTTATTTTTTTCTTTTTTCAACTTTTTGCATATAGACTTCTATTTATGAGATAATTTTCACTCATTTTTGCTTGGTTTATAAAGCATCATGTGAAAGTAATGTGAATGTGAAAATAAGTATGCTCAACCAAATTGTGAATGTGAAAAGAAATAAGTATGATCAATCAAATTTAAAATGTGAAGTTGACATTTTTTTTCAAACATCAATTAATTTTAAATATTAAATTTTAATAAATAACATATCATTCTCATCTTGTTGTGAAGATGGATAATCCGAAACATCCACCAATGTTTTGTTTTTGGTTACTCGGGATAATCCGAAAACTTTTGCAATGAATGATAACCACAAAAGCCTAAAAACCATAAATAACACAATTTTACATTTTTAAATGTAATTTGAGTTAATTTTTATAAAATATCATGTGAAAGTAATGTGAATGTGAAAAGAGATAAATATGTTCAATCAAATTTAAAATGTTAAGTTAGATTTATTTTCAAAAGAGTCAATTAATTTTAAATATTATTTTTGGAGTTGCCTTTAGTGACTTTTAGGTAAAATTTTAATTTGTTATTTAAATTGTTTATTTAAATATATATACCCTAAAAAAAACCCCTAAGGCACTTCCATTGTGCAAGGTTACCCATGAAATTCCTATTTTCAATCAATTCCCGCCAAAACCTTCCAAAAGTCTAGATTATTTTTATTAAAATAATCAAATTTTAAAATTTTAAATTAATTTAAAATACACTAAATTATGCACAATCAAATACTCACATAACACAACACATTTCAATACATCACAATAATACATAAAAGCCCAACTTAAATAAATATAAACTATTATTTTATTAGTATAATTTTTTTATTTTCCAATTAATAATTTTTAGTAAATAACTTTTTAAACATCATTTGTGGTTGGTACATAGGGTATTTTGTGTAAACCATATGAATGATCAAAATGGTCAAAAATAAGTGAAAACCAATTTCAAAATGTAAGATGTAAAGTGAATTTCTATTATTATTATTTAAATCACAAAATTAAAATAAAACTATTTGTATTAGAAATTTGGCTTATGTGATCCATAAAATTGTATAAAACCGCTTGCTAAAAATCACATCAAAAAATATTTTGTCTACCAGTTTAGAACCAACCAATGTGATTCATCATCAAGACAAGATGAGAAATTTGATCTTGATCTAGGAACCACTCTAAATAGATGATGAGAGCCCTAGTTTGACTAGAATAAAAATAATCACAGTGGTCAAAATGGTCACCAAAAAAAAAATTCAAAATTAAGATGTAAAGTGAATTATTATTATTATTATTAAATCACAAATTTAAAATAAAACTAATTTTATATCAATTAATTAATTTGTAATCAAAAGTATATTTTAGAAATCATTAATATCTCTTATTTGTAAAACTAGAAAATTAAAATAAATAAAGTTAAAATTTTAAAACAAATAAAAAAGACAACTCTTTTTAAAATGAAAAATGTTAGTATTTAAAAGTTTACAAGTTCATTTTTAATACTTCACTTGTGTTTATGAAAAATATATCATGCTAAACATAACATTACATAGTTGTAGAAATGTTTTGCAATATTTAAATCTCAATAACTTTAAATTAATTTAAAATACACCATATTACACAATGTGTGTGTAATTATATATACACAAACAACACATAACATAACACATCAATAACACAAATAATAAATAAATTTTAATTAAGATTTTAATTGTATAAATTTTAAATATTAATTTTTATTAAATAATAAAATTTTAAATGTAATTTCATGAGTTAATTTTCAAGGTGATTAGTTCCTTGTGAAAGTAATGTGAATGTGAAAGTACTTGGGATGTAAAGTATGATGTGAAAGTAATGTGAAAGTGAAAAGAGATAAATTTTAAATATAATTTTGAGTTATTTACATTCTTGTACAAATATTTTGAAACATTGAATCTCAATAACTTTAATTCATTTTAAAATACACCATATTACATAACACAAAACACAATACAACAGAAATAAATAAATAAAAATTAGGATTTTAATTGTATAAATTTTAAATGTAATTTTATGAGTTAATTTTCAGTGATTTGTGTTTGGTATACAAATATCATGTGAAAACAATGTGAATGTGAAAACATATAAGTATGCTCATACAAATTTAAATTTTAAAATATAGTTTTTGAGTTAATTTTTACAATCATGTATAAAAAAACTATGATGTAAAAAAATTAGTATTAATTTTAAAAATTAATTTTTGAGTTAATTTTTAGTAATTTTTGTTGGTATAAAAAACCTATTATGTGAAAAAATAATGTAAGTAATGTAAATGTGAAAACGATATATATATGCTCAAGCAAATTTTTTAAAATATAAAGTTTAATAATTTTTTTATAAAAACATAATCAATTAAATAAACTAAAATTCAGAAATCATTAATATATTATTAAATCACTTGTATTATAAAATTATTCTTTGCAAAACTACCTAAAATAAAATGTTTGAAAATAAAATTAGGAGTTCAATATGGAAGATGTAAAGTGAAATTTTATTTAAAATAAAACTAATTTTATATCAATTAATTAAATAAAGTACAAGTCAGAAATCATTAATATAACTTTTTTGTAAATCTACAAAATTAAAATAAACAAAGTTGAAATTTTAAAACAAAAATATTAGTCTTTAAAATTCAAGAGTTCATTTTTAATACTTCACTTGTTTCTATGTTAGGGATATCAAGCTAAACATAACATAACATTGTTGTACAAATATTTTGTATCATTAAATCTCAATTTCATGAGTTGATTTTCAGATTAATTTCTTCTTGGTATATAAGGTGCAATGTGAAAAGAATTGACATATAAATTATCATGTGAAAGTAATGTGAATGTGAAAGAAATTGGCATATAAATTATCATGTGAAACTAATGTGAATGTGAAAAGAGGTAATTTTAAAATATAATTTTGAGTTAATTTTTAAAATCTATATTCAAATATTCATAAACATATAACATAACATTGTTTTACAAATATATTTTGAGACATCTAATCTCAATAACTTCAAATTATTTTAAAATACACCACATATTACACAATGTTTGTGTATAATTATACATACATACACAAACAACACATAACACAACACAACACACATCACATATCACAACAAAACACAACACAACACAACACAACACAACACAACAACACAAATAAATAAATAGAATTTTAGAATTTTATTATATTAATTTTTATTAAATAACAAAATTTTAAATGTAATTTTATAACTTAATTTTAGGAGTGATTTGTGCTTGGTATTTAAGGTATCATGTGAAAGTAATGTGAAAAGATATAAGTATGCTCAAACAAATTTAAATTTTAAAATATAGTTTTGAGTTAATGTTTAGAGTCATTTAGTTTTGTTGGTATAAAAAGGATATTGTGAATGTAAAGGTGAAAGTATTTGCCATATAAAATATCATGTGAAAGTAATGTGAATGTGAAAAGATACAAGTATGCTCAAACAAATTTAAATTTTAAAATATCGTTTTGAGTTAATAATGTTTAGAGTCATTTAGTTTTGTTGGTATAAAAAGGATATTGTGAATGTGAATGTGAAAGTATTTGCCATATAAAGTATCATGTGAAAGTAATGTGAATGTGAAAAGATATAAGTATACTCAAACAAATTTAAATTTTAAAATATAATTTTGAGTTAATTTTTAGAGTCATTTATTTTTGTTGGTATAAATATGTAAGTAATGTAAATGTGACAAAGATATAAATATGCACAATCAATTTTTTTAAAATGTAAAGTTGAATATTATTTTCATAAAAACATAATTTATTAGATTAACTTTAAATTAATTCATTAAATTAATTAAAATTCAGAAATCATTAATATATCATTAAATCACTTGTATTATAAATTTATTCTTTGCAAAACTGCCTAAAATAAAATAAAGAGTTAAAATAAAAATAAAACTTTGAAAAAAAAAAAAAAAAGACTCATCCAAGACAAAGAAACTCCTCCAAGATAGCTTTGGCCATGCTATCTTTGAAGGTTGTGAGAAGGGTCAATCCCTTCTCACCAAAAAAAAAATCAGATATTTATTTAGGTATAGTTTTGAGTGTGTACATCAAAAAAAAATACAATTTACAGTTACAATGATTCTTTGTCACAGCTTGAGCCTTTGCAAAAGCACTTCCATCTACCTTCTGTTCTTCTGTTCTTTCCATCTACCTTCTAGATACCTGCATACAATAAAATATTTTTTGAAGATTCAATCAAATTATTACATTATAAATTTCACTAAACATGCATTATGAAATTGCAAAACAATTCAATTTACCACTAAAGCATCTGGGTTTGAGTGAAAACCCTTCCCATCTATTTTCTTTGTACCTGTTTCATGTTATAAAAAGTTTTAAAATTTTAATAATAATTTTATTTTAAATAATAAATAACAAAAACAATTAATTAAATATTTTCTTTAGATAATAGTTATAATAACAAAAATTCACTAACCATCTCACATGAAATGGTAAAGAAATTCCATCTTTTCATTTACATCTTCAAAAGCAATTCCATCTTCCCATTTGTCCAATGCCTTTCTGACTTGTTTTATACCTGCTTGATAAAATAAGAAAATTATTTTTTTAGTCACAAATATACTATTAAATAATAAAAACAAAGAATAATTAAATATCTTTTCATTGTAAATTTCACCAATTCAATTATACTTCATAGGAATAAAATAAAATAAAAAACAACAAATTAAAATTGCTGCCTTGAAGATAAGATAACTATGGAGTATCACCATTAGTGACCAGAATCCCGGTAAAATCCAGATTGCTCCTATGTGCTTACTTAGGCAGGGGTTACTGCTGTTACCCGACATCCTGGGGCGTTCTCTTTGCACACCAGAAATAACCCCTCCTTCGATACAACGAAACTACTAAGAGTGAGCTGAGGATTCCCTGTAGAAAGATATATTTTCCACTTCCCTTCCCCAGGCCTTAAATTATGGGACAGTCCTGAAAGGGAAATCCCTTCAGTTGGAGAATGAATGCTCTGACCTCTTTATGAGCCTGCTTCTAATCATGCATAAAAATGCTGAATATCAACATATATTTAAAACATGTAATACATCCGTGTGCCACGATCTCTGAGGGGAGGTCATTGGGCTCAAACAAGTCCCGCCTGGCCACTTTGAATCATGAGGGAAGTAACTCACTAAGTTTGATGCTAGAGAGATAGAGGCCCTACAGCTCAAGACAAACTACTGAATTGAGTTTGTTTTGCCCCAGTGAATTTGCATCAGAGGATATGTGGAAATTACTTTGAAGAACAATAGAAATAGTAATATATTTACCTTGAAGAATTTACTCATGTTATAATTGTACAGAATGACCAGAATTCCCTGGGAAAAGCCAAGTAGTTGGGATGTAAGAACCAGATTTCCTACAAGGAACCATGGGAAAAGCCAAGTAGTTGGGATATAAGTATCACCCTCTTAAGAAATGGTGACCATAATTGGCCCGAATGGCTCAGTAAAGTGATCTTCCCGGAACTCCCCGATTGGCCATTTACTGATTACACAAAATCCTTATCTAAATCAAGATTGACTGATTCAATCCAGGTAAGCAACTGGGTATCTATATGGATTTGGATAGATATATTCTAAAAAAATCAATATTTAAATGAAAAATAAATCAATATCAAAATATATTTAAAACATAAAAATGTAGTAGACTCGTTGGAAGAAATTGATAATGCTAAAAAAACATGTTAAAACCCATTGATAACAAATTGATTTTAAAAAGAATCAACTATCAAAAACATGTGCCAGACTCTCATAGGGGAGGTCATTGGGCTTCCTGGAGGGATACTTGGAGTTAAAATGAAAAACCCTTAGTTCTGTTTTGCTCCACATCAAATTGTGATCAAGGAACCTGAAAGACTCACAATTTCCTCAATCATCCATCCAGGGCTAACTCTGTTTCAATATTTTATTTCTTGAATTTCACTGCTTATTCCTTGATTGGCCAACTCCCAAGAATGTGGCTTAGTTGAGAGAACTTAATAGAATATGCAGATTATATAGGAAGTTTGTCAAGGGTTTAAGAATCATCATGGCACACCCTCACTCATCTTACCAATAAGTATCAATTTAAATGGATGAAGGCTGCGGAGTAGCTACCTTCTTATCTATGCGAACTGTAACACTCAAGCAGGCTTAAGTCAAATACTTGTACCAGCAGGTGAAACTAAATGATTTCATTAGTAACTGAGTTTGTCTACAATCAATTCTGTCAGTATATTTCCATTTACCCCAAACAGTATTGTCGCAAAGGACACTAAGATATTTAGAATTAAAATTTGTTAGTTTTGCTTCCTATCAAATTGTGATCAAGGAACCCTAAGCCTGACAATTTTGTTAATCATCCAGGGCTGGTCCTGTGTTTCACTCCCTATTCCTTGACTCGCAAACTCCCAAGAAGGTGACTGAGTTGAGAGAACTTAATAGAATATGCAATTTATATGGAAAGTTTGTAAAGGGGTTTTGGAAGCATCATAGAACACCTCACTCATCTTACCAATAAGGATCAATTTAAATGGATGAAGGTTGCATAGGAGCTACCTTCTTTTCTATGCAAACTCTACCACTCAAGCAGGCTTCTATCAAATACTTGTAACAGAATGTGAAACTAAATGATTTCATTAGTAACTTAAGTTTGCCTACAGTTAATTCTTTCACTATATTTCTACTTATCCCAATATTACTGTGGCAAAGGACACAAGATGCTTATAAAATAAACGGTTAGTTTTGCTTCCTATCAAATTGTGATCCAGGAACCTGAAGCCTGGCTGGTTCTGTTTCACTCTTTATATCTTGAATTTCACTCCAAGCATGTGACTCAGTTAAGAGAACTTGATATAATATGTGCTTTTTATATAGGAAATTTTTACAAGGGTTTTGGAAGCATCATGACACACCTCACTAAAGTAGTTGAGATGTAAGTATTTGGGATGCAAGAACCAGAATTCCTACAAAGAACCATGGGAAAAGCCAAGTAGTTGGGATGTAAGTACCACCGTATTAAGAAATGGTGACCATAATTGGCGCCAATGGCTCAGTAAAGTTATCTTCCCGGAACTCCTCTCTACCCTTCCCGGAACTCCTCTATTGGCCATTTACTGATTACACAAAATCATTATCTAGATCAAGATTGACTGATTTAATCCAGGTAAGCAACTGGGTATCTCTATATGGATTTGGATAGATATATTCTAAGAAATCAATATTTAAATGAAAAATAAAACAATATCAAAATATATTCAAAACATTGGAATAAATTGGTAATGTTATAAAAAACATGTTAAAACCCATTGATAACGAATTGATTATAAAAAGAATCACCTATCAAAAACATGTGCCAGACTCTCTTATTCGTCATGTGACAGACTCTCTTATTGGTCAGACTCTCTTTAAACCATGCATTACATTCATGTGCCAGACTCTCCGAGGGGAGGTCATTGGTCTTCCTGGAGGTTATTGGAAGATACTTAGGAGTTAAAATGAAAAACCGTTAGTTCTGTTTTGCTTCCCATCAAATTGGGATCAAGGAACCTGAAAGCCTCGCAATTTCCTCAATCATCCAGGGCTAGCTCTGTTTCAATATTTTATTTCTTGAATTTCCCTGCTTATTCAGTAAGTTGATGGGAGAGAGATCGAGACCCTACAGGGCGAGACAAACCACTGAATTGAGACTGTTTTGCCCCAGTGAATTTGCATCAGTGAATTGAGTTTGTTTTGCCCCAGTGGATTTGCATCAGAGAACATGTGGAATTTATCTTGAAGAACAATAGAAATATATTTACCTTGAAGAATTTACCTATGTTATAATTGTACAGAATGACCAAAATTCCTACAAGGAACCCTGGGAAAAGCCAAGTAGTTGGGATGTAAGAACCAGAATTGCTACAAGGAACCATGGGAAAAGCCAAGTAGTTGGGATGTAAGTATCACCCTCTTAAGAAATGGTGACCATAATTGTCGCGAATGGCTCATTAAAGTTATCTTCCCGAAACTCCTCGATTGGCCATTTACTGATTACACAAAATCCTTATCTAGATCAAGATTGACCGATTCAATCCAGATAAGCAACTGGTAATCTCTATATGGATTTGGATAGATATATTCTAAGAAATCATTATTTAAATGAAAAATAAATCAATATCAAAATATATTTAAAACATAAACATGTAGTAGACTCGTTGGAATAAATTGATAATGTTAAAAAAAACATGTTAAAACCCATTGATAACGAATTGATTATAGAAAGAATCAACTATCAAAAACATGTGCCAGGCTCTCCGAGGGGAGGTCATTGGGCTTCCTGGAGGGATACTTGGAATTAAAATGCAAAACCGTTAGTTCTGTTTTGCTTCCCATCAAATTGTGATCAAGGAACCTGAAAGCCTCACAATTTCCTCAAACTCTGTTTCAATATTTTATTTCTTGAATTTCACTGCTTATTCCTCGATTGGCCAACTCCCAAGAATGTGCCTTCGTTGAGAGAACTTAATAGAATATGTAGATTATATAGGAAGTTTGTCAAGGGTTTTGGAATCATCATGGCACACCTCACCGATCTTACCAAAAGTATCAATTTAAATGGATGAAGGCTGCGGAGTAGCTACCTTCTTATCTATGCGAACTGTAACACTCAAGCAGGCTTAAGTCAAATACTTGTACCAGCAGGTGAAACTAAATGATTTCATTAGTAACTAAGTTTGTTTACAATTAATTCTCTCAGTATATTTCCATTTACCCCAAACAGTATTGTCGCAAAGGACACTAAGATATTTACTATTTAGAATGAAAATTAGTTAGTTTTGCGTCTTATCAAATTGTGATCAAGGAACGGGAAGCCTGGCAATTTTGTTAATCATCGAGGGCTGGACCTGTTTCACTCCTTGTTCCTTGAGACTCTCAAACTCCCAAGAATGTGACTCAGTTGAGAGAACTTAATAGAATATGCAATTTATATGGGAAGTTTGTAAAGGGGTTTTGGAAGCATCATAGAACACCTCACTCATCTTACCAATAAGGATCAATTTAAATGGATGAATTTGCATAGGAGCTACCTTCTTATCTATGTAAGCTCTACCACTCAAGCAGGCTTCTGTCAAATACTTGTAAGAGAATGTGAAACTAAATGAATTCATTAGTAACTTAAGTTTGCCTACAATTAATTCTTTCAGTATATTTCTACCTATCCCAACATTACTGTGGCAGAGGACACAAGATGCTTAGAATGAACGGTTAGTTTTGCTTCCTATCAAATTGTGATCAAGGAACCTGAAGCCTGACAAATTTTAATCATCCAGGGCTGGTTCTGTTTCACTCTTTATTTCTTGAATTTCACTCCAAGCATGTGACTCAGTTAGGAGAACTTGATATAATATGTGCTATTTATATAGGAATTTTTGACAAGGGTTTTGGAAGCATCATGACACACCTCACTAATCTTACCAATAAGGATGGATTTAAATGGATGGAGTATACAGAGGGGCTACCTTCTGACAGCTGAAAAAGACCCAGCCATGTATTTGCACTTCCAGATTTCTCACAGACTTTTCAAAGTAGAAATTGAATCACAAGGAAAAGCTTTTATGCATCTATGATAAGGAAATGTTGGCCCTTATGCATGTTGTAGAGAAATTCAAGCCATATTCACGGGGAGAGCACTTCAAAATCATAACAGATCATGAAACTTTGAAATATTCATTATCCCAATGAAATTTTAGTGAACAAGCAGGAAAGTAAACTACAAGGCCTTTTCTTTGAGATTCAACACAAGAAGGGCATAAATAATGCTTTAGCCAATTTCTTATCTATGCTATCTGTGCTGCATGCCATATCTATGGTAGAAATGGAACGTAAAAAAAAATTATAAGTTGAATGTGCAAAAGATGAGAGGGAAGCTGATATGCTACAAAACAACCAAAAGACCCCGGAGGAGGGCGTATGCATTTTCAAGCAATCTGATTCCTTTTATAAGAATCGCACATATCTAGTACTGAAATCTATATTTTATAGAAGAATGCCAATCCTTAACTGTTGTTGGTCAAAAGTTGACATTCATTTGGTACATGGACATTTCAAGGATCTCGAACTCTCATGCAAGCTATTCAATGAAAAACTTTATAAATGAGGAGAATTAGGCATTGCAAAAGTACCAACTTCTTGGGGGCAACTTTTTGATCCACCAGCAAAGATTGACCATCTTAATTCTGGCCCTAAACTTAAAAGATTTCTAGATTGGAAAGAATATGACAATTGAGTCTCAGTAGATTGCAATGGATTGCAAATGGGAAATTACCCTAATTAGACTCAGGAGTGGATCTAAATGATTGTTCATGGGAGCTAGACCCTGAATCAGAACTACACATTGGTATATATACCGCTTTAAAGACACCTTGTTTCGAACATGGCAACAAACTATGCAAATGACCAATTATCAAATCAAAAGATTGAGTATTAGAGACCGATAACAAAGTGACCAACCAATTATCAAATCAAAACATTTAGTGCAGAGTGATCACTAAGTGACCAATTTTAAATCAGAGGGAAGATACACAACCAAGTCCACTGATTACAGAAAACAACCAACCAATAGCATACAGGTATACATAGAAACCCCAACTGCCCCCAAATATAGGTTATAGATAAAGTTTATTGTTCATCCCCACAACAAGCTATCCATAGAGCAATCCTGACACCCTTTCTTTGTGAAAACACGTCACTAGAATTGTGTGCCATAAAGCAGTCCTTACACCCATTCTTCCTGAAAAGTGACTATGATTAATCTAGAGCAATACTGACACCCTTTCTTTGTGAAAACACGTCACTAGAATTGTGTGTCATAAAGCAGTCCTTACACCCATTCTTCCTGAAAAGTGACTATGATTAATCTAGAGCAATCCTGACACCCTTTCTTTGTGAAAACACGTCACTAGAATTGTGTGTCATATGACATCCATTCTTCCTGAAAAGTGACTATGATTAATCTTGTGTGTCATCAACTAAAAAGCCTGCTCATAAAGTAATCAAGTCGTTCTTCCAGAAAAGTATAGAGACGCACATCAATAACACTGCGTATTCTAGGCTGCAAGACATGCTGAATTGGATCTGTTCTGGTTAACAGAGATGTTTCAGCCCTCCATTCCTAATTATTGGGTGCACAATAAGTGATCATGTCAATAAAAATATTCTCACCATTGGCATCCAACCAATAAAACTAACACCACCAGCTTGAATGACTCCTCATAATACTGGCTCAAGATACCTCATAAGGAAGGCTAAGAAAAAAAAGATTCACAAGAGTGGGTTACAACACCTTACTGGGTAACAGCATCCACCTATATCCATGCTCATTTCTAGCTCCATATTTCATCTACCTCACTGGAGGATTTCTGATGCCTTCAAGATCCCTTAGTGGCTCATTCCTAATGTATCTCTAAGGATACATTTAAATCGATTATAAAAAAATTAAATGGAATCTTAAGGATACATGTTATTCAGCTTACTGAAGCAGTCTTCAGTCTTAAGGATACATTTAAATCGATTATAAAAAAATTAATGGAATCTAACTAGTGAATGTACCCTAGGGCCTATACATTAGGCTCCTATGTTATAAATTTAAATGCTCCTGTTTTATGACGATATGTAGACACTAAATAGTGGAATTAAAAATATTCGAAAGTGAGAACATTTTTACACTTTCTTTGTCCACTCTAGCAGGAGATGGACTATGAATTGGGATAGAAGTATCCACCATGGTTAGTTATTGTAGTTAGATATTGTAGGAAGAGGGGAAAATAATATTTGATTGGTTTCCTTTTGGTGAAGCCTTTTTGTGCTAACCTCTTACTTTTTAGGAAGTCTACATCTTAGACCATCCATTTCTCAGCAAACTGGTCAAAGGATAACCTGGAACTTCCTTTTAAGTTATGAGTGAACCCTCACCCCATTGCTTTCGGGTAAAAATAATAGATGGAACTTGCCAAAGGCATAACATATATGGATGGAATTCGATAGATAGAAATGTACTTGTAATTCTGATAATGTTGTTGAATGGAGAAAAATGAATTGTTGTTTCAAAGTTTTTTTTTTATGGAAGAGAATGTTTTCTTGTGTTTGGGAGATAGGTTAATTGCTCTAGCTTTAACTACTTCTATCCCTAAAAGGAGATTATCAACTGATACATAAAACTCTAGTCTTACTAGTCTTACTCTCCAAGACTAGCCCTCATTGGCATAAATAACACACTAGAAACATAAGGAATAAGGTGGGTTCTGTCCTCCTAAGATCAGACATATGCAAGGGAATCAGACATATGCAAGGGAATGCAATGCATAAATTCTAGTGTATTACTTTCTTAAATTGAAAAGATCTAAAAGGCATTTTTCAGGGCCTGGGGTACAAAAATGTTTGTAGTAGTAGACTGAATAGGAAGGAAAATGTAGGAACTACATTTATTTTCAACCTTTTCCAAACCATTTATGTAGGGATTGACTTTGGAAAAAGGTATGCAAATTTGCTTCAGCTTAATATTGTATAGAATGAAAGGAAAGAGCTTACCCTCGACTGCTTATTAGAACAAATAACATACCTAGGATTTAACTTAAACAAAGGTGCAAAACACTGCCAAGTATTTGAACTCTTTCCTTGACTATCAAATTGTGATCAAGGAAGGAACCCCAGGCACACTTAGTGCCAGTTCATTAGAGGCAACTTGCTTAAACATAGATAGGCAAGGGTACTATATGTGAAACCATATTTTTTTAAATAGGTTTTGATTAGATGTGTTTGCTTACATGATGTGTTCTTGCCAAATCCAAAAGCCTTCCTACAGGTCATGATTCAGTGTGCGCTTATGTGATGTGTTTCCATCTAATGCAGGTGTGGCAGCACTGTCTCCCTAGGACTAGTAAGTTTATCCATACTCCTTACACCTTGTTCACTGTTGGTTGAGAAAAATAATAAATGGAGATTGGTGAATATGACTGTACTAGTAAGTCTTTCCATACTCCTTACACCTTATTCGAGCTGGTTGAGAAAAATAATAAATAGAGATTGATGAATATGACTGTTATAGGTAACAGAATGGTTAATAATCTGACCCCAAACCTGTGTGAGCTCAGCTTACTGGTTTATCAGCTCAACATGGCTTGGAAGTGATACACAAAACATCCAGTGACCAAATTCTATGTTTACAAAAGTACAGGACTATAAGAATAATAATAGAACTATAATAAAATTTAATTTAGCTACTGAATTTCTATAAACAGTGTCTAAAAAGAAATTTCTGGAATCCAAAAAAATTCTCTGGGTTTAAACATTACAAGGTTTCATGCTAGCAGCACCAATTTTGCTAATGCTAATGCTAAATCAGTCCCAATATATTGAAGTTTGATAAACAATACTCAAAAATAAAACCCTATTGAGATCAAAAGTACCGAAAAAAAAATAAAACACAAAGACATTGAAGAACCAAACACATCAAAGATTATAAAGATTAAAAGAAAATAACTATAATAGAATTGCAATAAAATTTTACTTACATATTGAACTTCTACAAAAAGTTTTTAAGAAGAAAATTCTGGAAACCCCAAAACCTTCTTTAGAGACTTTTCCAGTAGAGGGATTTTTGTTAATTCTAAATCAGCACCAATATATTGAAGTTTTTGATAGACAATACTCAAAATTAAAAGCTTAATGAGATAAATAATACCAAAAAAATAAAAGGCAGAAACATTGAAGAACCAACACATCAAAGATTATGAAAGATTAGAGGAAAAGAACTATAATAAAATTGCAATAAAATATTACTTACATATTGAACTTCTACAAAAAGTTTCTAAGAAAAAAATTCTGGAAACCCAAAATCTTTTTTAGGCTTGAGCATTAGAGGGTTTTATGATAATGTTAAATCAGCACCAATATACTGAAGTTTGATGAACAATACTAAAAAATAAAAACCTATTGAAGATAAACAGTACGAAAAAAATAAAAAATCAAAGATATTAAAAGAACCAAACACATTAAAATAAAAACCTATTGAAGATTAAGAGTACCAAAAAAATAAAAATCAAAGATATTAAGGAACCAAACACATTATATATTATGAAAAATTAGAGGAAAAGAACTCTAATAGAAATGCATTAAAATTTTACTGGAGTATTGAACTTTTACTAAAAGTTTCTAAGAAGAAAATTCTGGAAACCCTAAAACATTAAAGGGTTTTATGCTAAAATTAAGTCAGTATCAATATATTGAACTTTGATAAACCATACTAAAAAATAAAACCCTATTGATATAATTAGTACAAAAATAAATAAAACCATGAAACATTAAAAAACAAAACACATTAAAGATTGTGAAATCTTTCCCAACCCTTACATGCAAATGCAAATAGAAATAAGAAGCAAAACTAAAACCACAGTACATATGTATCTAAGCCCTAATCGTATGAACTACACCTAATTTATCCCCATTAAAACTTAGTGATGAGATATTAGAAAAACCATAAGTTAAAACTAAAGCTCACCTGTAATTTCAAAATAGACAGCAGTTGTGTTTTCCAGGACTATTTATTGGTCATATAATTCTCTATCTGCACTTCAATTCTCCGTCTGCACTTCAAGAGAAAATGAAACACAGCAAGTTAACCCAAAGAAAATATATAGGATAAATGTCCTGCAAAAAGCACTAATCTATAGCGGAGATATTGGAATACATAAATACCATCAAAATTTTAAATAACAAATATATAAAACAATACTTACCTTCCCATTCTTCACAATTAAATCAATCATTCCCTCTTATATTCATTGCAACTTCGCCCTCCCTCTTAACCCTTTTGACCCCAGCAAGCAAACAAGTATCAACCCTCTCAAACCAGAACCGAAATAACAACCAACAAACCCAAATCTAAACCAACAAAAAAAAAGAAAATAAACAAAACAAATAAAAAGAAAAAGAAAATGCAGACAGAAATTAAGCATGGCCATGCTCCAAGAAAAAAAATAAAACACAGAAAGTACCCAAATCCAACAAACCCCAAAATCTGCGCCGCTCTTCCGTCTAAACCCAACAAATCGCAAAATCTGTCCGGCTCTGCTGTCTATTTTTTTCTGCCAAAAATAAGCCCACCATCTCTCCCCGCTCTCCACTCTTTCTCTGTCGAAATGCCCAACATCTACCATCTCTTCTCCCGACCATTAAAGGCACATACTCACCAATCTTCCACTCTCCACTTTCTCTGTCGAAATGCCCACCATCTACCATCTCCTCTCCCGACCATTAAAGGCACATACTCTCCAATCTTGCACTCTACACCCTTGCTCTGCCCGCCCAGCTAAATGTGATAATAGATATCGGATTTCAAGGATCTCGTAAGTTTTTCCTTATTTCAAATCCGCCACTCGCGTGCCCACAGAGCTCAATGTGGCAGCCGTTAAGATTAAAATGTGTTTTTAAAATATGGCCGCACTGAGAGCAAGAAACTTGGATTAAAATATCCAGAATCCAGCCACTAAATATCCTCCACCTGGCGCGATCATCCACGCTCCCACTCCACTCTTCAATGCAAATGTTATAATAATGATATATCCGATTTCATAAGTTTTTCCCTCTCACATTTGCGAAGAGCCCAATGTGACCGTTGCCATTAAAATTTGTATTAAAAACTATTAGTAATGACAAAAAAAAATGGTTTAGAGAAGTCATGGAATGTTTTTGTGATGAGATTTTATTAATGGAAGATTTACTTAATTTTAAAATATGGCCGCACTGAGAGCAAGAAACGTGGATTAAAATATCCAGAATCCAGCCACTAAATATCCTCCACCTGGCGCGATCATCCACGCTCCCACTCCACTCTTCAATGCAAATGTTATAATAATGATATATCCGATTTCATAAGTTTTTCCCTCTCACATTTGCGAAGAGCCCAATGTGACCGTTGACATTAAAATTTGTATTAAAAACTATTAGTAATGACAAAAAAAAATGGTTTAGAGAAGTCGTGGAATGTTTTTGTGATGAGATTTTATTAATGGAAGATTTACTTAATTATTATTTTTTTTGTTGAAGAAGAAAAAACAAAGTTTATTTATGGTGGGAAGGGTGTTGTATGCAATATATAAAAAGGATCTCCTTCTAGCTTCTACCAAAGAGGATAAATTGCAAAAGGAATTAATTAAAATCTCCACCCTCCAAGTCAAGTTAAGATAAGTTGTTTCCTCACAATTCATAATATTTTATATTTTATCATAATAAAATATATAGATGAAAATAAAAATATTATTATAATAACATATATAAACGAAAACAAATTATGGATATAAATAAATTGTATTTTAAGATAAGTAAAGTCTAGGCCTAATAACAATGTATGCCCCACTTCCACACAATTGCATACAAGAAGCCCCATTGAATAAACTAACTCGGAATTAGTGAACTAGATGTGCCTAAAAGGTCCCTTCATGTCTCGAGGCCATGATTTTTTGAAAACATGCACATATCTTTATGCAAGTGTGCATTATGCAGTGTGATTTGTTTTCAAAAATGTAAACATTTCTAGATCTCCAAATTCCACAAAATATGAATAAAGGTAGAGCATGAAATTGGTGGTTTACAGACATCCAATCCCGCAAGGATTTGTTTTCAAAAATCTAAACAATTCTCGATCTCCAAATTCCACAAAATATGAATAAAGGTGGAGCATGAAATTGGTGGTTTACAAACATCCAATCTTGCAAGCAAATCTCAATGGATGTATATATCTCCAATTAGCACTACAATTTATGATATGTAGTGATTAAAAAAGTTTTAGAGAAGTCATACAAAATATCCTTTTGATAAGATTCTATTAATGAAAGATTTACATAATAACCATTCCTCCAAAAGAGAATCTCTATATATAAAAATGTTTACTATGTGAGCTCAAATTAGGTTCTAATAAAGAAAAATCATTGTGCTCTATATATGTGTATAAAGAGAAGTTGAAAATTAGATGTATATGATGATACATCATTTCACCTATGAACAATTATAGCACAAAAGTACTCGATTCAACATAAAAGTTTTAGTAGTTTGTCTATTCAACTTCTTAATAAAACAAATATGAAACCATATAAATGATATATTAAAACACAACCAAAAAATCAATATAATGCGAGTGGAGACATTTTCAAAATAAAAGGAGATAAAAATGTGTAAATATACATTTTGTAATTCTTAATCATATAAATCTAGTAAAGAATATCTTACGAATACAAAGGAAAATATTCCATGTAAAAAATAAAAATTACCAAATATAAATATTTGCATCTACATATCTACATTAAGAGTAGCTTTTAGTTTGTGCAATAGGTGCTTCCGTAAAGTTGATGGTTAAAAAAGTGGCAATGATATGTGCATGAATGTATGCACACACACATACAAATGCACTCATGTTCTTAGAAATGTGCATGTGTTTGTGATCCTTTAGCCTCGACATTCCCCAAACCATTATGTAGGTTTTCCAACTCAGCACTAGGTCATTATCTCCATCCAAAGAACAAGGATACCCTATAAAGGTCCTTTGTGGTTGTCCGACGTGGCATTGATTGTCCTGGATGCCTACGAGCTTGCTTTGAGACATAAGGTCCATGTTTCCTCTCTCGATTATGTCCAAGGACACAAGACCCATACCTAGTACTCAAAATCTCCTAATGATGCCCATATCCCCACTTAAAGGCCAAATATCTTCCTCACAAGTTATCTATGGTCGTTTGGGGTGTCACACGTGAATATTCAACCATAAAATTTGTATGAATATAAACAATTAATATTTATTAGTTAATAGTGATTAGTATATTGAAGAGGCATGCCTTTGAGGACACTACTATTCATGAAGGAGCACCTTACCTAGTATATCAGTAGGGCCCTCATTCGAAACCATAACAGATATCATATCTCTTATACATTCAACATTTCTTATACAAATATATTACTCTTCCTGTGATCGACATTCTTATATTTTGAATATCCCACTATGTATACGAACTTTGTTCATTACATTGGTATTATATCCTCGTTCTGGAATCCCAGCCTTTGGCCATCGATTCTTCATCAAGTTTGTTGCCATTGTGATTGAGGCTTTTAGCCAAACAATTTTTTGAAGGTTCTCCCTTATGCCATTAGACCTTTTGCCATTAGAAAAAATAAATTTATCTCTCCAAAGACTCATACTTAATGTTTAAAGCCTCATATTACTAATTATCTCCATCCAAAGAACAATGCTAACCCAGAAAATTCCTTTAATGTTTTTCGACATGTCATTGATTTTCCTAGATGCCTAGAAGCTTGCTCTAAGACATAAGGCCCATGTTTCCTCTCTCAACTATGTACAAGGAAACAAAACCCATACCTACTACTCAAAATTTCCTAATGATGCCCATATTGTCGCTTGAAGGTAAAATATCCCCATGACAATTCATCAATGGACGTTTCAACCATACAGTTTGTTGTGAATGTAAATAATTCTTATCTTTTACTTAATTGTGATAAGTATAATAAAGAGCCATGTCTCTAAGGACATGATTATTTGTGAAGGCGCACCTATTGAACTTTTGTGTATAATCACGAGGTATTCCTCCATGTATGCCAAAGGGCTTCCTAAGTGTGCCAAAGAAAAAAATGTTAAATATGAAAAATAAAGTTCTTATTTCTACCCTTCATGTAGGCCCCAAAAATGAGGATTTGTTTTCAAAAATCTAAACAATTCTCCATCTCCAAATTCCACAAAATATGAATAAAGGTGGAGCGCGAAATTGGTGGTTTACAAACATCCAATCTCGCAGCAAGTCTCAATGGATGTATATTTCCAATTAGCACTATAATTTATGATATGTAGTGATTAAAAAAGTTTTAGAGAAGTCATAAAAAATATCTTTTTGATAAGATTCTATTAATGAAAGATTTACATAATAACCATTCCTCCAAAAAAGAATCTCTATATATAAAAATGTTTACTATGTCAGCTCAAATTAGGTTCTAATAAAGAAAAATCATTGTGCTCTATAAATGTGTATAAAGAGAAGTTGAAAATTATATGTATATGATGATACATCATTTCACCTATGAACAATTATAGCACAAAAGTACTCGATTCAACATAAAAGTTTTAGTAGCTTGTCTATTCAACTTCTTAATAAAACAAATATGGAACCATATAAATGATATATTAAAACACAACCAAAAAATCAATATAATGCGAGTGGAGACATTTTCAAAATAAAAGGAGATAAAAATGTGTAAATATACATTTTGTAATTCTTAATCATGTAAATCTAGTAAAGAATATCTTACGAATACAAAGGAAAATATTCCATGTAAAAAGTAAAAATTACCAAATATAAATATTTGCATTTGCATATCTACATTAAGAGTAGCTTTTAGTTTGTGCAATAGGTGCTTCCATAAAGTTGATGGTTAAAAAGGTGGCAATGATATGTGCATGAATATATGCACACACACATACAAATGCACTCATGTTCTTAGAAATGTGCATGTGTTTGTGATCCTTTAGCCTCAACATTCCCCAAACCATCATATAGGTTTTCCAACTCAGCAGCAGGTCATTATCTCCATCCAAAGAACAAGGATAGCCTATAAAGGTCCTTTGTGGTTATTCAATGTGTCATTGATTGTCCTAGATGCCTACAAACTTGCTTTGAGACATAAGGCCCATGTTTCCTCTCTCGATTATGTCCAAGGACACAAGACCCATACCTAGTACTCAAAATCTCCTAATGATGCCCATATCCCCACTTAAAGGCCAAATATCTTCCTCACAAGTCATCTATGGTTGTTTGAGGTGTCACACATGAATATTCAACCATGAAATTTGTATGAATATAAACAATTAATATTTATTAGTTAATAGTGATTAGTATACTGAAGAGGCATGCCTTTGAGGACACTACTATTCATGAAGGAGCACCTTACCTAGTATATCAATAGGGCCCTCATTCGAAACTACAACAGATATCATATCTCTTATACATTCAACATTTCTTATACAAATATATTACTCTTCCTATGATCGACATTCTTATATTTTGAATATCCCACTATGTATACGAACCCTGTTCATTACATTGGTATTAGATCCTCGTTCTGGAATCCCAGCCTTTGGCCATCGATTCTTCATCAAGTTTGTTGCCATTGCAATTGAGGCTTTTAGCCAAACAATTTTTTGGAGGTTCTCTCTTATGCCATCAGACCTTTCGCCATTAGAAAAATAAAATAAAATAAAAAATAAAAATAAATAAATAAATAAATAACAAATTAAAAAATAAAAATAAAAATAAAAATAAAAAAATAAAAAATTCTTATCTCTCCAAAGACTCATACTTAATGTTTAAAGCATCATAGTACTAATTATCTCCATCCAAAGAACAATGCTACCCCAGAAAAATCCTTTATTGTTTTCTGACATGTCATTGATTTTCCTAGATGCCTAGAAGCTTGCTCTAAGACATAAGGCCCATGTTTCCTCTCTCAACTATGTACAAGGAAACAAAACCCATACCTACTACTCAAAATTTCCTAATGATGCCCATATCGTCGCTTGAAGGTAAAATATCCCCGTGACAATTCATCAATGGTCGTTTGAGTTGTCATTCATGACTATTCAACCATAGAGTTTGTTATGAATGTAAATAATTATTATCTATTACTTAATTGTGATGAGTATACTAAAGAGCCATGTCTCTAAGGACATGATTATTTGTGAAGGAGCACTTGTTGAAATTTTGTGTATAATCACGAGGTATTCCTCCATGTATGCCAAAGGGCCTCCTAAGTGTTCCAAAGAAAAAAAATGTTAAATATGAAAAATAAAATTCTTATTTCTAGCCTTCATGTAGGCCCCAAAAAGATAGGTCGCCCCACCATGTGAATGGGTGTGACTGTTGGTCAAAACCCACCTTGTTTTGACCACCATAAATATCAATTCAACCTCCAACATTTGGACAAAATTCAGATCATCATCTCAAAAACTATTCTTCTATTTACACGTGCGAGTTAAGGATAAGGATTTCTAAATTTTGACAATATTTGAAGTTGGTGTTGACCACCATTGACTCACTAATCCAACCTCCTCATTCGACCAAGAATCAGGCCTTTGCTTGACCAAATATTCTAGGCAGTTTGACCAAAGTGTTGAATAGTTTGACCATAGGAAGTAAGACTTTGACCACATAAGATGGCCATAATCAACCTCAGTTGAATGCATTGACTGCATCCCCTTTTGACCGTAGGACTAAGTTGACTACAGGTGAAATTTCATCCCTTTGACCATAATTGACTTATGTACAGTTTGAAGAATTTGGATTAGCATTTTTTTACCAGGTTTGACTCGTATCTTGGGTTTGGAAATTGGCACTAATTTCTTGATAATCTTTATTGTAAATTTTGGTAAAGATTGAATTCTCCTAAGATTAAAATTTGGTTGGGTTTTTCCCAAGCTTAGGCTTTCCGAGGATAATTTTTGTGTGTCTTGTGTTTGGTTGTCTCTTCATGATCTTACTATTATCATTGCATTTTGTTGAAGATTTTCTATGTTTAATTTTTTAATGATACATGTGTCATGAGATAAATTGAACTAATAAATCATTGGAAGTAATTTATCGAGATTAGAATATTAGGTTCTATAAGAAAATTCAACTTGGTGTCAAAGCTAAGGTTGTTAAATAACTTCCCTAAGACAAGAGATAAGAAAGGTAAAAAAACAGCCATTTGAAGCCATATGTAAAAGGACAAGCCTAGTAAGACTAAGTTCTTGTAATAAAGAAATAACTAGCATAAGTAATCTGAGGCCTAAGTTGCACTAAATATTTGCAGAAGGTGAGCTTTCAAGCAAGAATTTTGACTTAATTTTTTTACACCTTTTTCTGTGGCGGTTTCCTTACAAAACAAGGGATTCATTAAAGTTGATATGAGGTGATTTGCATGGAAATTTTTCTTAATCTTCCTCAGACCTGACTTAGGCCATTCTAGAGCCTTAACTTGACCCTCATCTGAGGTTGAATTTCGAGTTGTATTAAGGCACTTTCATGATATATCATACCTTTGAGACATACGAATGTCGACCCTCCTTTTGAGGCCAATTTCTGACGTTGTTTGAAGCTAGTGTTGTACCTCATTGAGACTTCTCTTGAAGTAGAATCTGAATCTAAGGAAGACTTCCATTGGAATCCAAATATTGTTTTGGATATTTAGATGACAATAATGTTATTTCTACCCCACATTAGGGATAAAGGAATTTGAGATAAGATTGGGCGTCCTTATCTAAGACTTAAAATAGTTGTTACTCGATAATGGATCACTAAAAAAATGCTACAGTTGTTGTTAATAATGATACTAAGACAAATGTTGAAAAGGGTGGTTTTTTTCATGTTGCCACATTTCTTAAACAACAATACAAGCTAAGACACAAGAATGACAATGTCGTAGTAGCATAAAATGAAGGGTGGCCAATACAAATAAGTTACAAAAAGACCGAGAAAGAGAAGTACACCTTTTAAGGATGTTTTTGATAACAACATGATGGGAACCAAAACATTACATGTTGTGACCTTACAAAGAAGCTTGAGAAAAAAATCTGATTTTATTTAGGCTTGTTTAAGGACCTCTTGTAATATATGAAGGACTAATTAAAGATGATTTCAAGAGTGGTGGAGGGATTCTAAGGTGGAAGAAAGTTTGACTTTATATATTAAAATTAACTTGGACCAAAGAAAGCTCTATGTTTTACTAAGTAGGAAGCTACTCCATAGACATAGGGAGCCAAGGAAAAAGGGGCTCTCACATACTTTTACATAAAGCAAGAAATTTTAGTGACGAGCACAAAGTATCACTACAACAAAAAAGGTCATTGGTGAGGGTCATGCCCATGATGGACCTTTAAGGTCTGTCACTAATGTCGCATATGGTGATGGTCCTTAAAAAATGGTTGTTGTAAGTGTATATAGTGATGGCCCTTTAAGGTTTGTCACCAAAACCATTTTCACCAAATATAATAATGATATATTTGATTTCACACATTTTCCCCTCTCTCACATCCGCACAGAGCCCAATGTGACTGTTGAGATTAAATATATATTTAAAATATGATTGGAAAACATGTGCATTGAATTGTGGGCAATGTCCTAATCACGTGAAACCTGTTTTTATTATTATTTATAGTTCAGTAAAAGAAAGTTGGCTCTTTATTACATATTTTGAGAAATGTTTATAACACAAATTTATTATCATAAAATAAAAATTAATGTAAAATTAATCATTAAAAAATATGTATTGATTTTATTAAAAATATATATTATTTTTTAAAAATAATAATAATATTTGTTATCACGATAATAAAACTATAAAAAAATTTTACCCGTTATTTTATATATATTATATCATAATAAAATATATAGATGAAAACAAATTTATATTAGGAAAATAAAATATATAAATGAAAACAAATTATGGTTGGGTTTTTCTCAAGGTTGGGCTTTCCCACGATAATTTTTGTGTCTCTTGTGTTTGGTTGTCTCTTCATGATCTTATTGTTATCATTGCATTTTTGTTGAAGATTGTCTATGTTTAACTTTTTAATGATACATGTGTCATGAGATAAGTTGAACTAATAAATCATTGCAAGTAATTATCAAGATTAAAATATTAGTTTCTATAAGAAAATTCAACTTGTGTCAAAGCTAAGGTTGTTAAATAATTTCTGATGCAGGAGCATTAGCTCGGAAAAATACTTTGTATTTTTATTAAACCTAGGGGTCTCGTGTTTTTGAGAAAATATTAATTTTATGTAAATATTAATGAGGTTTTTGAGTGATTAAATTGTATTTCTAATTAATTATTGTGAGGATTTGTAAATGTTCCCAAAATAATTTGGAGAACATGAGAGAATTAGATTTTAGATATTTGAGAATTAATTATGAACCTAATTTAGATTTAGTTTCAAGATTTTAGGGATAAAAATCTAGATTGTAGGGGTGTTGAGATATTTGAGGACTTTGTTGAGTGATTAAATGGATTTGAACCTAAATTGGTTCAGTTCAATTTGTATAAATCAATGAGCCTCAAAGGCCAAATAGATCAAGAAGAATAGAGTGATTTAGAGGTGAGGTTTGGATAGCCAAGTTTGTAAGCCTCCGGGCAATTGAAAGGGCCATGAATTTTGAATATTTGGCCAAAGACAAAGTTTGTAATTATTCCCATTTATTAATATGAAAAGTGTGTTTTCAGAACTATATAGTGATTTGATGAGCAAACAAATCTTTAAATTCTTGTAATTGGGAATTGAGGAAAAAAAAATTTGTATATGTTTTCCATATAAGTGTGTTCGAATGCCATTCAGTTTAGAATTGAATTAAGGGAACAATTGAATGAAATTACGGTAAATGGTGCAACGCTAGCCTGAATCAAAGGTGTAGACTGATATGCAATCGAATGAGGCATTCGATTAAGTAAAATGACAAGCCGTGATATGATGGCGGAGGTTGGAACTTTGCATGATGCGAGTCATAATTAAATTATATGAATGTGTCAAGAGATGTGTATTAAGCTTGTGCGTTACTAGCGACTGTGTAAATCGAACACAAAGGGGTCGATTTCATAACTTGAGCCTTCTGTCGATGTAATTTTATGTTGCACCAGCACAAATGATGTTCCGCAGAACTCTGTTTCCGAATTATGACATTGACTGACCGCGCTAATAAGTTGCACATGGAGAAGGAGGGATCGATTGCATAAATCGATGTTTATTTTGTGTAAAGCCGCTACACAAGGAATCGAGGCGAAATTTGTGAAAAGAACTAAGCGTGGAATGAAGGTAGAATTTTTGTATTAAGTGATTAAGACATAATTGTGAACAACTGTGGAATCATTGAAGGGTTCGACTTGCAATTCGCTGCAGAGGCCTTGTCTTAAAAGCCTGTCCGATCCTGAATATCATCGCATGGGATAGCAGAGATTTTTGAACAGCGTTGGGTGTCGATGCAGGGGAAGAGCGTTGAATTGTAGCGTACATGAGGTTGAGCTACAGTGTTAAAGGCTGAGTGGAATTTGTATTGAATGCCTCTGTTTTAACATTGTTGTTTATCAATGAGCACTGAGCACTAAAGAAGGATTCAAACCATTAAACTAGTGGTATCGCCTCACTTGAAAAGGGTAAGATGAATTGCTATGTGTTGATCGCTGGGTCCACTGAATTGGGTCTTGAAATCCAAAATATTCATAATATTGGATTTGGGAATGTGGATATACGTTATGTGGTATAAATAGAAGGCGCATTATGAATTTGCATAGGCATTCATGGAGGTAAGCACATTTGTATTTAATGTGGCCAAGTTTATTATTGCATTGAATGGGATGGTGTTTTACATCCAAGGATCGACGGACATGTAATTTTTGTGTGGGCCATATGATTCATAGAGAAGCCTTGAGATATGTATAAGTGCGTGGATTAAATAATGCCAAGGTTGGTTGAGTTTTAATAAGGTGTATATATATTGGTGATGAACCCTTGAAGTGCGACCACAATCAAAGCTGGGTAAGATGAAACCGTCCCTGAATATCTAATGAAAGACTAGGCATTACTTGGATTGATAGAATATGAATTGAATTTCCATATGGTGAAAGGAGAGTGGGCATCATATTAGGTTGAAGAGAAACCTTTGCACAAATGAATGTTAATGAAGATTCGGATAGATGATGATTGAGAGTATGTTTTGGTTTCTAAATGCTATTTGATGTTGGGTTTAAATGCATGGAAAATTGATTGTCGAGTTTGTGGTTTTGAACCGTATGTTTGAAGAGCTTCCACGAATGATAGTGTGTAAATTTGCCAAACATTGAAGTTTTATTTGGGCAATTTATTTGGATGCATTTTTATTTGCATAGTATTGGAAAGATTCTGGGTTTTTGCAGGGTTTTCCTGCATCAAGTGGTATCAAAGTTGGAATAGCTCTGTGTGAAGATTCAAGTTTTGTTAATTAATTGCATGTGTTAAGATCAGATTTTGAAATTAATGAAGGTTGCAGCACAGAGATGCAATGTAGTTGTGGAAGATAAGGCAAGATCAACAGGATCTTGGAGGTGAGTTGATGATCATTACTATTGAACTCTGGTTTGAAGGTTATGCTTGAATAATTTGGGTTGCAAGCATAGTGAAGAAATCTCAGCAGAAAGAAGCAGATCACAGCTAGAGAGCAGTGATGAAGGAGTCCAACAAGGGATTCTAAGAGTGGCAGAACCTAAAGATTAAACAAAGGTTGAATAAAGTTGCAGATGAGTGAAGCCTGAAGGAGCAGTGAAGAGATGCTCAAAAGGTTCCAATAGAGGATCGGTGATTACCAAAAGACCAGATCCAGAGGAAGGGATTGGTGAGGTAAGTGGCAGCAGGAGAGTTTGTTGTTGCAGAGGCTTGATGCAACTCATGGGTGAGAAAATCATGGCGAAGGAGATGACTACTGAAAGTCATAAAGGAGAGAGCAGAGGTTCAGAGAGAGGCCATAGTAGAAAGAGGGAGAAAGAAGATGCCAAGGCAAATGGCATAAGACAATAGTTAGCTAATGCAAAATATGACAAAGAGTTAGCTGAGATCAGGGAGCAGTTTGATAAACTGAAGATGAGGATAGAGGAAAGCCAGAGAGTGGATTGGCTCATGAGGAAGAGAGTGAAGTGGCAGAGGCTACAACAGAAAAGAGATCAACAGATAAACATGAAGTTAACAGAAGAGTTGAGGGAGCTCGAGCAGATGATGAACTATTGGGTAAATCTAGTTCAGCTAGATAATGTAAAACCTTGTATTTTTGTAGCTGACAATTGTGATGTGATTACAGCTTTTACTAAGGAGGATGCGCAATCTTGTGAAGCTATCACAAGTGTGAAAAAAATCTTTCAGGAGATAAATACTCTGAAGAAGGAAGCAGTGATGCTTTTGTACTTGAAGCTGTTATAGTACAAGAGGAAGTTCTTGTGAATGAAGAAGAGGATCAGCTTGAAGAGCTGGTATATAAACCAACAGTGGAGACTATTGAGCTTTGTGATTTTCAAACTGAAAGTTTGTGTATAAATGCAGGGATTGTAAGTGATGATGAAATGCTTCAGCAATGCCACAGAGAAATTGCATTGTTGGAATACTTGTTGGTAAATTCAGAGTATGACAGGGAGATCGCAGCAGAAGAAAGAGTTCAGTACAGTGAACAAGAGCAGAAAAACATCATGGAGGTAGATGATGTGAAAATAAGACTAGTTGATAGTCTTTGGAATTCTACAGAGAATTCTTTGACAAGTTTGGATCAGCATACTGATGTGCTGATAGTGGAGGAGAATTCAGGACAGCATACTGAGGTGCTGGCAGAGGGAAGTAAGGCACTGAGGCCTTATGATTTTTGTTTTAACAAGTGTTTTGTGAATGCAGGTATTGTTGCAGGTGCTGAAGAACATTTGACTTAGTTGAGCAGTCAAATGAAGGAGAAAGATGAGAATTCTGTGGAAATTTTAAATCCATGGGATGAAGAAGTTATGTTGCTGGAAATGATGCTAAATAGTCAAGATTCAGTGGAGGAAGAATCTCAATTTCAGAATTGGGAATTGCAGATGCAGAGAGATGAAGATAGCAAAAAGGAGTATACAATGTGCCAGTCCAGTAAGTTGCTGATAGGAGAAGGCAGAGAGGAAGTTTTCTATTTCAGAAGACAAGAGGGCATGGATGATTGGGTGGCAGCAAGAATAGAAGTAAAAACTGAGCAAGTAAGAACTGAACGAGTAAGAATTGAGCAAGTAAGAGCTCATTAGGCAGCAAGAAATCAACAATTTGAAGAATTATTGGACAAGGAAATTGAACTAATCAGAAGAATCATGATGAAAGTATCTTAGAGGAAGACATCAGCAAGGAAGGGAAGCAGCAACAGCAAAATGAAGACAGAGACAGATTGTGAAAGTGCAGCGAGTGGAGCAAGACAGCATAAGATATGGAGACCTGGAGAAAAGCAACAAATAGCAGATGTTGATGATAACTTGCAGAACAAAGTGTGGGATCCTGGCGGACAAAGACTTAAAGCGCATGATCAGGAGACCATGATCATTTTTCAACCTTGGGAGTCTGATGCAGGAGCATTAGCTTGGAAAAATACTTTGTATTTCTATTAAACCTAGGGGTCTCATGTTTTTGAGAAAATATTAATTTTATGTAAATATTAATGAGGTTTTTGAGTGATTAAATTATATTTTTAATTAATTATTGTGAGGATTTGTAAATGTTCCAAAAATAATTTGGAGAACATGAGAGAATTAGATTTTAGATATTTGAGAATTAATTACGAAACTAAGTTAGATTTAGTTTCAAGATTTTAGGGATAAAAATCTAGATTGTAGGGGTGTTGAGATATTTGAGGACTTTGTTGAGTGATTAAAGGGATTTGAACCTAAATTGGTTCAGTTCAATTTGTATAAATTAATGAACCTCAAAGGCCAAATAGATCAGGAAGAATAGAGTGATTTAGAGGTGAGGTTTGGACAACCAAGTTTGTAAGCCTTCGGGCAATTGAAAGGGCCATGAATTTTAAATATCTGGCCAAAGACAAAGTTTGTAAGTATTCCCATTTATTAATATGAAAAGTGTGTTTTCAGAACTATATAGTGATTTGTTGAGCAAACAAATATTTAAATTCCTGTAATTGAGAATTGAGGAAAAAAAATTATGTATATGTTTTCCATATAAGTGTGTTCGAATGCCATTCAGTTTAGAATTGAATTAAGGGAACAATTGAATGAAATTCCGGTAAATGGTGCAACGCTAGCCTGAATCAAAGGCGTAGACTGATATGCAATTGAATGAGGCATTACATTATATGAATGTGTCAAGAGATGTGTATTAAGCTTGTGCGTTACTAGCGAATGTGTAAATCGAACACAAAGGGGTCGATGTCATAACTTGAGCCTTCTGTCGATGTAATTTTATGTTGCACCAGCACAAATGATGTTCCGCAAAACTCTGTTTCTGAATTATGACATTGACTGATTGCGCTAATAAGTTGCACATGGAGAAGGAGGGATCGATTGCATAAATCGATGTTTATTTTGTGTAAAGCCGCTACACAAGGAATCGAGGCGAAATTTGTGAAAAGAACTAAGCGTGGAACGAAGGTAGAATTTTTGTATTAAGTGATTAAGACATAATTGTGAAAAACTGTGGAATCATTGAAGGGTTCAACTTGCAATTAGCTGCAGAGGCCTTGTCTTAAAAGCCCGTCCGATCCTGAATATCATCGCATGGGATAGCAGAGATTGTTGAACATCGTTGGGTGTCGATGCAGGGGAAGAGCGTTGAATTGTAGCGTACATGAGGTTGAGATACAACGTTAAATGCTGAGTGGAATTTGTATTGAATGCCTCTGTTTTAACATTGTTGTTTATCAATGAGCACTGAGCACTAAAGAAGGATTCGAACCATTAAACTAGTGGTATCGCCTCACTTGAAAAGGGTAAGATTAATTGCTATGTGTTGATCGCTGGGTCCACTGAATTGGGTCTTGAAATCCAAAATATTCATAATATTGGATTTGGGAATGTGGATATACGTTATGTGGTATAAATCGAAGGCACATTATGAATTTGCATAGGCGTTCATGGAGGTAAGCACATTTGTATTTACTGTGGCCAGGTTTATTATTGCATTGAATGGGATGGTGTTTTACATCCAAGGATCGACAGACATGTAATTTTTGTGTGGGCCATATGATTCATAGAGAAGCCTTGAGATATGTATAAGTGCGTGGATTAAATAATGCCAAGGTTGGTTGAGTTTTAATAAGGTGTATATATATTGGTGATGAACCCTTGAAGTGCGACCACAATCAAAGTCGGGTAAGATGAAATAGTCCCTGAATATCTAATGAAAGACTAGGCATTACTTGGATTGATAGAATATGAATTGAATTGCCATATGGTGAAAGGAGAGTGGGCATCATATTAGGTTGAAGAGAAACCTTTGCACAAATGAATGTTAATGAAGAGTCGGATAGATGATGATTGAGAGTATGTTTTGGTTTCTAAATGCTATTTGAAGTTGGGTTTAAATGCATGGAAAATTGATTGTCTAGTTTGTGGTTTTGAATCGTATGTTTGAAGAGCTTCTGTGAATGATAGTGTGTAAGTTTGCCAGACATTGAAGTTTTATTTGGGCAATTTATTTGGATGCATTTTTATTTGCATAACATTGGAAAGATTTTGGGTTTTTGCAGGGTTTTCCTGCATCAATTTCCCTAAGACAAGAGATAGGTAAGGTAAAAAAACAGCCATTTGAAGCCATATGTAAAAGGACAAGCCTAGTAAGACTAAGTTCTTGTAATAAAGAAATAACTAGCATAAGTAATCTCAGGCCTAAGTTGCACTAAATATTTGGAGAAGCTCAGCTTTCAAGGAAGAATTTTGACTTATTTTTTTTACAGCTTTTTCTGTGTTGGTTTCCTTACAAAACAAGGGATTCATTGAAGTTAATCTTAGGTGATCTGCATGGAAAAATTTCTTAGTCTTCATGAGGCCCGATTCAGGTCATTCTAGAGCCTTAACTTGACCCTCATCTGAGGTTGAATTTCGAGTTGTATTAAGGCACTTCTGTGATAGATCATACCTTTGAGAGAGACGAATGTCGACCCTCCTTTTGAGGCCAATTTCTGATGTTGTTTGAAGCTAGTTTCGTACCTCACTCAGACTGCTCTTGAAGTAGAATCTGAATCTAAGGAATACTTCCATTGGAATCCAAATATTGTTTTGGATATTTAGATGAAAACAATGTTATTTCTACCTGAGATTAGGGATAAAGGAATTTGAGATAAGATTGGGCGTCCTTATTTGAGACTTGAAATAGTTGTTAATCAATAATGGATCACTAAAAAAATGCTACAGTTGTTGCTAATAATGATACTGAGACAAATGTTGAAAAGGGTGGTTTTTTTCATGTTGCCATATTTCTTGAAAAACAATACAAGCTACGACACAAGAATGACAATTTCATAGCAACATAAAATGAAGGGTGGTCAATACAAATAAGTTACAGAAATACCGAGAATGAGTAGTACATTTTTTAAGGATGTTTTTGATAACAACATGATGGGAACCGAAA
This sequence comes from Pinus albicaulis, assembly GCA_034641835.2. Taxonomy (NCBI): domain Eukaryota; kingdom Viridiplantae; phylum Streptophyta; class Pinopsida; order Pinales; family Pinaceae; genus Pinus; species Pinus albicaulis. The sequence goes on from CM076570.1 coordinate 1,395,788,805, forward strand.
CATTACATGTTGTGACCCTACAAAGAAACTTGAGAGAAACTTTTGATTTTATTTAGGCTTGTTTAAGGACCTCTTGTAATATACAAAGGACTAATTAAAGATGATTTCAAGAGTCGTGGAGGGATTCTAAGGTGGAAGAAATTTTGACTTGATATATTTAAATTAACTTGGACCAAAGGAAGATCTATATTTTACTAAGTAGGAAGCTACTCCAGATACATAGGGAGCCAAGGAAAAAGGGTTTTTCACCTAATTTTACATAATGCAAGAAATTTTAGTGATGAGCACAAAGTATCACTACAACAAAAAAGGTCATAGGTGAGGGTCATGCCTGTGACGGACCTTTAAGGTCCGTCACTAATGTCGCATATGGTGACTGTCCTTGAAAAATTATTGTTGTAAGTGTATATAGTGATGGTCCTTTAAGGTTTTCCACCAAAATAATTTTCAATGAGACTTATGGTGAGGGTCGTTAAAGGCCCATCATTAATTGTCTCTTTGGTGACACTTCTAATAACGATCTTTTATTGACCCTCACCAATGCTCTTTTCTGTTACTTTTGGTGACGGTCAAAAAATGTTCATCATCATTGATAATTCCAATGAATTTTTATGATGCTATGTGCCTGTAACTATATTTTTTGTAAAAATATAATGATTTAAGACCATTGTTGTGGATTCTTTTTCATTATGTGTCCAAGGCCATAGTGGATAGAGTCACTCAATTTGTGGAGAAGTAATTAGTGTGTATCATTTCTCTCTAGTAATGAGAATATAGTTTTCTTATGAGTCAACACATGATTCATTTCTATTAGGTTTATCATCTAGAAAAATCCCTTTAGATAAAATTCCACTAGTGTGTGTAGGAACTATATTATTTAATACATAATCGAGCTCGGTTAATTCTATTAATGAGAGAGACCTAACACTCCTCAACACTCCTAGCACACCTCAACATGCTTTGGCACACACTAACATTCCTTGGCACCTCACATATCTTAGAATATATTTATACCTATAACATATTTCCATGAGTAGGACGCCCAAGCACATGTTCGCATGCCCTAGCATAGCATAAAACTCTCCTAGCATGTGTTGGCATGCCATGTAGTCCCTAGAATTCCCTGAAACACCTTGGAATATTGCATTGACATACATTAGCACTTGGCACACATTAGCACTTGGCATGTATTGGAACATATTATTAGTGTGCTTAGCATGCCCCTTTTGAAAAAGATAAAGTCATGACTTATTAACCCTCTTATGTTTCATTTCCTTGCATTTTAGCTTGGTTATTCCTTTTTTTTCCTTAGCACTCCTTGACACATATTGGCATACACTAGCACCCTACACATCTTAGCATGTCTTAGCACCTGGAATGTCTTGGCATGCCTTGGAACTATTTGGCACGGGTTAACACACCTTGGAACTACCTAGCGCACTCTAGCACTTCTTGGCATGCCCTGATATTCCCTAGCATGACTTACTGGTTCTTTTCATACCTTGTCACTCCCTCCTTTGCATGGCATCTATCACTCATTGACACTCCCTCACACACCCTCATATTCATTCACTTCCATGTATTTTGACCTAGTGCTCCCTTGTGTTGTCTTAGTACTCCTTAACAGTCATCATCATGCATTGACACTCTCTAACACACCTTAGCACTCTTCGACATGCTCTGCCACTTCATACCATGCATAACACTCCCTGACACACATTGTTACTTGGCATGTGTTGGCACTTGGAAAGTCTTAACATGTCTGCCATGAATTGAGATGACTTGGTATGCTTTGGAATGGTTTAATATTAAAATTATTTGAGATCAATTATTGGAAAGTAGACGAGAAGAAACAGATTAAGATTTGGCACTTAGAATGTACTAACACTTGGCACTTGGCACCTATTGGCACCTAGTGCTGGTGTTCCTAGCATGCGCCTCATGGAAAAGGTAAATTGATGACTCATTAACCTTATTATGTGTTAATTTCCTTGTAGTTTAATTTGTTTCTCCATTTTTTTTGCCTTGGTAGTCCTCGTCATGCATTGTCACTAGCATTACATTTTTCCACGACTTGGGAACCTTACATTCCCTAGAACACCTTGGCACTCCTAGTTGTCATGCCCTCATAGATATCCTTACACTTTTTGCGACTTGGGAACCCAACCAAGTCATTAGAAAAACAATTTTGTGCCCAAACCAAAGTCTCCCTTTCTCTGAAATTGCTTTGTCCACACCTTATCACAACCATAGGCTTTCCTGAGGAACGTCTTGTACAAATTTCAGACCTTGGTTCGCAATATTTGCGGAGATATGATATGTGGAAGTTAGGGTTTGTTTAGGCTCCTAAATTTCACCTAAACAGGTCATCGTGGAATTTTTGCTATAACTTTGTTTCTACGAATGTTCAGAAGCTGAAATTTTTATAGAGCGAAGAGGAATTCCGGAGGAACTTCCTGTAAAAATTTCAGATCTTGGTTCGTAATAGTTTCGAAGATATGATACGTGGAATTTAGGGTGTTTTCAAGCTCCCGAATTTCATCTCAAAGAGGTGACCTTGGGAAAATCGTCATAACTCTCTAGCTGAGCATCAGATTGGAATTCGGTAAAAATTGGCCACAAGTACACAGACTTTAGTTTCCTTTAGATCAATTTCAAAACCGAAGGAGGAAACAGTGAGACGTGGCACGCCGTACAAGTGTGCTCTACTGAACTAGTCCATAATTAGTTCATTAAGGGAGATTTGACATAACTTTGCCTTGAAGTATCCAAATCATGTTAGACCTGTGGCATTCGAAAGAGGATTCATAGGGCTAATACAAGACCGAATTTCAGATATTGAATATCCGTAATTATAGATATAATTCAGTTTCAATATCGAGCTCCTCAAAAGCAAGAAAAATGTGTGTATTTTTTTTTTCAAATTGCATGTCTTGTTTGAAAAAATAGTTTTAAGTGATTCCAAGGGCATGTTGAGCATAGATATCAGTATTGGGTTATAAATTGCCCCATAAAAAGAATGCAACACCCATTAAGCCCTCAGAATACTCTACTATGACTCATGAAGATGAATAATTGCAACATGATCTATCAAAATTACAAGAGCAAGTGCACCAAATTTCGCTCTCGCAAAGAGAAACAAAAAATGAAATGGAAGTTTTGAAGAAAGGCATGGAAGCAAAGATGGATGGTTTGAAGAATAATATGGATGGTTTTAAGAAAGACGTGGAAGCTAAGATGGATGGCATAGAAGCTAAGATGGATGAAATGGAAGAAAAAATGAAAGACAACATGGAAAACATGAAGAATGATCTAAAAGAAGACATGGAAGGTTTGACAAAGTTGATACAAGAAATGTTTCCTAATGGCAAAAAGATAGTAGAGGAAACTCATGATGAAAAAAAAAATTTGTTAATCGTGATTTTTGTTGTGGATTAGTCGCACGGGTGTACGAAATCGCACAAGCTTAGAGAGTGTGGTATACTCTCTAAACTATTGGTAACAGGAAGAAAGTGGGGGAGCTCAAAAGCATAAAACTTAATGGAAATAGTATGCTGAAGTATGCTCTGGTTAAACTAAAACTAAAAAACACAAATATATAGAAGCTATATAGAGAGCTCCAAACGATAATAATGCAAACGATGGCTCGATGGCCTCTTCTTATTAAACATTTGAAATGGAGAAGAAATTTTACCCACTTGCCAAAGGGCACCTAGGCAATGGCTCTAGGTCATGATGCAAGGATGTTGCCTTCCAAGCTTTGCCTCTGATGCAGTCTCACTCTCTCTCTCTGTTGTGATGGACTAAGATGTTGGGTGGCCAACTATCGAGTCCTATTTAGCTCCAGCTCTGGGTCACACACAATGCTGGTGTTGCTTGGGCAACTTTGGCCAGCATAACCTTGTGATCACCATTTTTTCATCTCTTGGTGGGTTTATATAGGTGAGCTTCAAATCCTCCTTCCCTCCCTTGGTACATGATGGATGGTGACCCAAGGGAGAGGTGTGATTCCATTGTGTGCTCACATAATGTCTAGGGAGGCATTGGTGGCTTGTCCTTAGGCGACTTTCACATAAGGAGTAACTTTCCTTTGCTTGTTGTGGTCCCGGAAAGTGACTTTTTTCCATTTCTAGGAATGCGCGCTTATCGGGAAAAAAAGCGCGTAGAAGGCGCTCTTCTCGAAGGATAAAGCGCACATTTGAGAATTTATGACTAGTTCAAATCTGATTTTCTCAAAACCTTAGAGATTTTAAATACTTCTTGATTCCATAATGTATTCCGGTCCTGTAAATCCTTAGGCTCGACATTAATTGATGTCGTCTTCTGCTATATGATTTTCTAGTGTTAACATTTGCCCCCTAATGTGTGAGGTCTAGGAAGAATTGTATAGCCAAAATACATTATAGTTTCTTTTCTGTATCGTATGCAGAGAGAGAGAGAGAGAGAGAGAGAGAGAGAGAGAGAGAGAGAGAGAGAGAGAGAGGTCTGCATGTATTTTTGGAATTGACAACACCTTGCACCATTTCCGAGATAACCATGGCGTAAGGGACCCCCTGCAAGCAGACCAAATATACAACATATTTACAAAATTTCAACGAGGCGGGCATGTCCCATGCTCGTGATGCTATGGCTAGTTAAACAAAATTGACAGATACATGTGCTGTCTATGCCACTACTGTGGTAGTGATGTTGGTGGTTGTTGACGGCGACTGCTGACGCCCTCAGGGGTGTTTTTTCTTTGACGATAGGTGGAATGTGGTACCCATATGCGTAATCCTGGTATGGCATATCACTATGCCATGTACACATATGTACTGGTTGGGACCTTCCCATGTAAGAATTGTTGTCAGAGATGCTTATGAAGGCACAAGTCTTCGACAGATCTTGATCAAAGTGCAATGGTTGTAAGGTACGATACCATCGTGACATGAAAGCTTTTGTTGTAGTCGAATGTCAAGAGGATCAATGACATCTGTGGACAATGATGTCTCCCACAGTGCCACCCGAGGATACCTTTTTGTATGGGGAGGGGTCATCCAAGGTATCGCTTCCTTTTTGGAAAAGAGGTGTTGAGGTTGACAAAAAGGAAGCCTTAACCAAACCATGAGTCATCGACCTGAGGGGTCGGGGATCGGGATATGATGGGTTTAACATAGGCATGTTGGTGAGCAGTGACTGAAAATGGATGATGGGGATTTAGTGGCCTGAGGTCGAAGTATACTTGAGCAGCTTGGCGGCAGTCATAGGTATTTCTGAAGGAAAAATCCCTGGAGTCGATAGGACTTCCAGGGCGGGCATGAACCGGCTATGATTGTCGTAATGGTGCATGCATGGGGTGAGTGAAATACTTCGACCAAGGGGAATGAGGGACTGTTGCCATGGGAGAAAAGGTGAAATATGAGGGCGAAGTGGTGAAGGGCATCGTTTTCGGTCTTTGTACACTTACCAAAAGAATAAAATAATGGGGTTTGGTTTGTACAAAACACAGAGACGGGTACCCCAAAACATGAAAGAGGGTCGCTCACTGAAGGTGTGAGGACGGTGTTTTTCTGAGGGTACGGGTCCCATTGTTTGGTCTCATGTGCGGGGTTGATGAAGCAGAAGATGTCGCAGATGGGATTATGCTTATGGAGGTATGGCGGGCCAAATGCGGTGCGCGGAGGTGCGCTTTCAATCTGCTTGTACAACCTGATTGTCTGGGAAGGGGGTTGAGTTTGAATGGTGAACTTGACCTTATACATGACATGTGGATGGGCACGAGGTGCTTCCCGGACTAAAATGGTATGGCCATGGCGTCACTTGTGGGGTGATGTATGGTCTACTTTGGATGACGATCACCATGGAGGGGAGGCTCTACTGACCATCGCGGGCGTTTATCATATGCAGGGTGAGGTGATGATAAAATTGGTTTGGTATGAGGACCCTATGGTTTATTTCTAATGGAGAAATGATGTCAGGATATGCAAAGTTCTCTTGGACTCTATCATGCTGAGGGTAGAATGAAACCTACTCCGGAACTTTCAGTGAATGGTGCTATGGACAATTTGCGGGTTCTTCCTACAAAAAACAACTACCTCAAGTGAAAGCATCTTATTTTCATCCAATATTATTGAAAAACATGAATTTTGGAAAGGAAGATGGGAGGGTGCATACCTGCCGTCGCTAAAAAAAAATATTTTTCCAGAAAGCGAATGTGGGGCATCTCTTTCATTCGTCATGGTATATTGATGATGGTGCAACTTAGGGTGTGCAGAACAGACCTTCTGATCTCCTGTTATGGACCTCCAAAGTTCTGGAAAAGGGCGATAAATATGGGATTGTGGCCCTAATCCTATTCATTTGTACTTGCTGAGTTTTGGGAGATCAGAGGTGATTGCAGAGCATTTCTTGCCGTTGCGGTCAGCCTGTGTATCGGGGATTAGCAATATTATGCTGAATGACGTCCTTTTTTTTTTTTTTTTCTTCTCCAGTTTCGTGATGTCGGGGGCCGTACAAATTGGGTTTGTACGGCCTCAAAGGGGCCTTTTGTCCTAGATTGCGTGGACGATCTAGGCAAAAAGGTGCCCCCCTTGCGCTTATTTTTGAGGGACAACCGCGCGAAGGCACGATGTTCCCTCCTTTTTGCACGAAAGGGCAGGGTTTTTTGTAAAAACTCGGGTTTTTGTTGTTCCTTTTGATGTTTCTCCTCTGTACTAATGGGTGCCTGTTGCTTGGCAGGTTGGTGTGGAGAGAGTGAGATTGGCCTGAGATCCGGACCGCTCTGGCTGCTGATGCTGGGGCACGCCGTCAGTTGGCCGCATGGGGCCTTCTGAAATTTGCTGAGAACGAGTTCCTTCGGTCATAGGACTGATTGTTACGTTATATCATACAACATTAGCGTAGGAGGCGCAATATGTTTGTCTTGAGGGGGACAAAATTTATTATCCGTCCATAGACGGATATATACTTTGTGACTGGATTAATACCTCAGGGTGAGGTGCTGAGGTATCCACTCCTTGCTGGACGAGTGAACATGGATAGGTTCCGGAGGAGGCATTGCGGTGGTGCGCCTCTTACTGAGGGGTGCATCAATATTGCATTAGTGATAGATGTGGTCGAGCAGTGTGCTCTGGCCATTATTGTACGACTGGCGGGGTCGTTTGCGCCACATCGGGCATCGGGCCCACAGGTGGGAGTTTTACGACATTTGAGGAACGAGCATTTTTTTCGATTTTTCCCGCTTCTGTTTTGATGGTATGGTGTCGCAACTGAACAGGGTCCAACATGGATCCAAATCATTTGGGTACACTAGCATCTTATGCAGCATTATGTACGAGAGGGTCGTGCTGCTGAGGCCCATTGTGGTTGTGCCTATTGGGTGGCCGAGGGAGCCACGCATGAGGAGGTGGGCTCTAGTGATGCCACGCGACGATGGTGGCATGGTGGGTCGTTATTGGAATGACACGACGGAGGCCTGGTTCGAGGCCAATTCATAGATGTTTTTGCCATACCCGTATGCGGGGATGGACTTTCAGGGTGATCCAGATATTGGTCTCCCTTTCGGTTATGTTTGGGGTCCCGCAGGTATGTGCTATATTTCTGCATTTGTTTGATTTTTTATGTACTTGAGTGTTTTTTATTGACACTGACGTTATTTTGGTTACTCGTGCAGATGTTGGCGAGGTGGGATGCCCAGTGGCCCGACTAGTGGGTCATGATCCTCTGCCACGACCGCGGGGTGGTCGGGGAGGAGGTGCCGCAAGTGGACCGGGTGGTGTTGGTGGACCTAACGGGAATGGTGCTGGCCCTTCTAGTGAGGGGAGAAGCTTGGCTACAGCTGAGGTAGTGGTCGAGTGAGCTCGTGCAGATGCAGCTGAGGCACACATCGCAGTACTTACAGCTCAGGTGGCCGCTCTAGAGGACTTCTAGGGTCGAGTGGACCGTTTGACCCATGGGGTGCCTGCCCGAGGTTTTACGGATGATCTCGAGGAGGTTTGGCTAGAGACGGTGATGGCTTGTGAGAGGGATTACCAGCCCACTCTACGACGGGTATCTATCACAGTGGCGAGAGCAGCTCTGGTGGTGGCACCAAGAGAAGTGGTGGGCCCAGGTGCTCCTGTTGAGGGTGCACCCCCCTAGAGTAGCTTTGCACACCAGGAAAGCACCCATTATGAGGATGCTTCCCTTATTTTTTATGACCCTTGTATCTTTGGGTTGGCCAATGGGCCAGTGATACTATTTTTGTATTCAGATACATATTATATATATATATGAGAAATATTTTTGCGGATCTACATGGTGTGCTATCTATTTCGGTTTATGGATTTTGTGTTATGCTGATGGATATCTATGTTTTTGGTTTTTCATGTATGGTGGTTTATTCGCGATGCATTCCAGTCTAGGATATTGTTAACTATGCGATCATTTGCTTGGTTTTGATTCCTTGATACATGTGAAAATGTAATGTAATCAAATTGTCTGCTTAATCTTTGGGCACGCAAATATTTTCTAAACAGGTTTGTGTCTTTGGTTTCAAATGTTTGGTTTAACTGTGATACCACTAACTGGAAATATAGGTAGATATGCATATGGCGGATGCCCTGATGGAGGGCCTCTCACATAAGTCCGGTAACGGCATCATACTCTACTTGATTGTTGGTTGCTGATTCGATGCACACGCCGTTTGAACACAATGGTGATCAGTCAGGGTGGTAGATGACCCAAGCGGCTGCAGCTAAGTTTTGAGACCATCGCGATTCTCCATCAACAAATCTGAAATAGGGTTCAAGTTGGTGATCCATGGTGACACTTTGAGCGCGTTTAGGTCTTTGGGTCAAAAATATTTTGGTATTGGGATTTTTGTGTACTCTAAATCTAGGGGATAAGGGCTACTGGGGCCGTTATGGGTAGAACTTCTTGAGGTAAAGGCCATTGATGGGGTTAGTGAGGTAGGTCCCGTCCGGTTCTGTCAAGATGCATGCCCCCTGCCGGAGACAATGTTTGATGATATAGGGCCCTTTCCACAAGGTTTCAAACTTTCCTAGCCCTAAGGCCTCTTTTGCGACATCGTAGCGAAGGACTAACTCTCCCTCGGTAAATGAGCGAGGGGTGATGTGGCGGTCAAATGATGCTTTTAGCCTTTTCTTATGGGCCTCATTATGTTGCAGCGATTGCCGCCAGCTTTCGTCAACTATCTCTAGTTGTACTAGGCGTTGTTCTAGAGGCTGGGTGTCATCAAGGAGTTCAATGGCAGCATGTAAGTTTGGGATCTTGCGGAAATATATGCAAAAGTGTAAGGTGCCTTGGTCTTTTGCGACAAGAATAAAGAGGAATTCCTGTGACGAGGAGGTGGTTGAAATCCTGTCTTGGGCGTGCGATGATACAAGTCGTATGTGGTGAATTGTGTCGCTGGCATGCAGCAGGGGAAGGATCTCAGTAATAGAGTCCTGTGTGAGCCTAAGGTCGGATTTCCCGCTAGGATAGTCAATTTCCGGTAGGTGGAAGTTGTTTTTATCACAGAGGTGCCTGAACACTTTTAGCAGCGGGCATACCTCCGGCGCGTGATCATGACCGGTGCAAATGGTGCATGGTATCACAACGCTGACAAAGTAGATAGTGTGAGATTCTACACTACTCGATGTTCTTGATGTGGACACTTGGAAAGGGTCAGTTGTGGACCAGGTAGTCTTCTGCTTCCATTTTTGCGTCGCAGGTTGAGACTTGCCTCCCCTTTTGGTGGGTGGTTGACTTAATTCTCCTCTAGCTGCTCTCAACTTGGGGAAATGTGTACACTTAAATGTATGCTGAAAGTGTGAGCAAATTCAGCAATAAGTGCATGTGATCTTCTCTTGATTAGAGAGGATTTTTTGAGGGAGAGGCGAGACTATGCGGAGACTTTTTGCAAGGGGTTTGAGTTCTCTTCATTGGTTGACTCGATGATCGTTTAGATCACATAGGCCGCATGTTATCCTAGGCTTGGCCTGGGGTATACATGGTTGGTGTGTGGTATTATTAGGCTTGACACACCACTGCGGTGGTGGGGACGTTGAATTGACGATGTATCTTTTATGCCATTCTTGGAGATCGCTGATCCTCTTTTCTACGGCATTAATTATGTCGATGGTGGGACGGATCCGTGAGACATAAGTACGATGTCGGTCATAATGATTACCCTGACATATCAAGAAAAATATCCGTGATATGGGGGTCCCATCGTGCTTGGTATGAAGCCAGGCAGGGTACCAACGTGGCAATGCTGCTAAGTCAGGGCAGTGGACTACTATATGGTCTGTCTGCTTGCATAACGTGCATGCAGGTGGGTTTCATGAAGTGCCTTTAGGGGTAACTATGGGTTCCCTGCTAGGTCGTTCTTCGGCTGACAAGAACATGATAGACCCACTCATCTCCTCTGCTTGGGTCATGGAGCTACCGATGGATTTGGCATCCATATCGTCTTCTCGGGAAAGACGAACTATGGCTGAGCGGAGGCTAGCAAGCGCTAGCCGGAAGCAAGGTATGTAGTGACAATCCTCCAATAGGTGCTTGTTGGTGCATAACCGGCATGTGAATTGTGCTGCCTGTAGCCCCACGTAGTAAACCCTTTCGATTGGATACCATCTGTGAATGAGTTCCAATGCGGCATACTCTTCGAGGTAGTGGCCACGTTCATCGCATAGCATACAACGTATAATGGGCATTACCGGGGGTCTTTCTACAAATATATGCTCCTCTTGTAAGTATAGGATGGTACGCGGCTCGTCATTGATAGACTGGATGGAGGGATCCTCTTGATAGGATCGCTCGACCGCATGTAAGGCGTCCCTATATCGTGGTATTTCTAGACAATGGTGGGTATAATGCCCATAGGTGTCACAGAGAGCACATGCGTGATTGGTACGTAGCGGTTTGCTTGTACTTTTGGTGGCAAGTTCCTTTTTATGGGAACACCGTTTCGAGGTGCCTGCCTCGCAGCCGAGGAGTGGTTTTAATTTGTCCAACTCCCGGAATATGTGGGTAGGGTGTCCTGTGACATCACATATAGCGCAGGCTGATGACTCCCTTTGCATGGTGGGGGTCACCACTTTCTTTCCTTTCTTGGCGATTTTCTTGGTCATGGTCACCGGTTTCGCAATGGGAATTTCCCTTGCGGGGGCGGTTTCGATTGTTGCTTGGGTAGGCGAGGGCTCCTCGGGACTGGGGGACTTTAACCCAAATGCAGTAACATTGGTAGTTGTTATTCCTGGAGGGGGAACAAGATACCACACTGGGAATGCCAATGATATATTGGGTAATACCAGTGTTGCCAAGACCTGCTGGGAGGTGAAGCTAGGAGGTGGGTAGAGGAAAGGAGTTTTGGAGGTGGCATAGACTAGGGAGGCTGCAGTAGCGGATGCCTCAGTGTTGTTACTGCTTGAGTCCATTTCCTGACTAACCTCGGTGCTTGATGTGGACATCATGCATACCGGGGCCCCTGTGGCATCGAGCGATACCTCAGGGATAATGGGAGGATCTCCTAGGAATGACCCTAGGACGGATGACGGTTTGAATTGGCCAGGGCCATATTCTTGATACCGTGAAATACCATCTGCGGTTGTATCTACATAGGGTAGAATTACATCCGTGTTGGTCAAGGGACGCTTTTCACTGTGCGTCAGCTGGTCTACTTTGATGATTCGATCCTTGTGGGGGAACATCATGATGCGGAAGACAGAGGATGCTATGGAAAACATGGCATACATGTAACTCCGCCCAAGGAGTATATTGTAATCCAAGTGAGATTCCAAGACTTCGATGTCTATGTGAACCGTCTTGCCGGCTAAACAGACCGGTACATTTTGGAAGAGACCGACGGGGGTCAAGGGACGACTGTCATATGCTCTGAGTGTGATGATGAAAGGTTTGAGTTTGGTGGCTCCTAACTTCTGCCATGCATTCTTTGACATGATGCATGTGGATGCACCCTCGTTAATGACACATCGGTGACTAGTGATATTCTGTACCGATACTGGTATCTGGAAGGCAACCATGGAGGGAAGCCTAGGGGTGGTTGTTGAGTCTCAAAAGTGTCTTCCATATTCATACATATTTCCATTATTTCATTACCATTCAGCTCTCATTTCATAACTATTTGACCTAAAACCCTACATCAAGTAACCATTTTCATAAATATATGGGTTAGGATCCTTGTCTTCCAAAGTTATTTATTTTATGTATTTAAAGTGAATTTATGATTAGAAACTAGAAAATTAACATAGTTTCATATATCTATATATGTGTTATGAGTTTTTTGACATGTGTAGGTCAAAAGGAAGCTTCTAAAAGAACTTTATGTGGCCTCCCAAAACCAAATTCGAATTTGAGTGGAGAAGATCATGGGATCATGAGGACATGTGTCTCATTTCCTTTTTGTATTGAAACTCTAAGAAGACATGTGTCTCATTTCTTATTTGCATTGAAACTCTAAAAGACATGTGTCTTATCATTTCCTATTTTGATTGTAACTCTAGAGATAGAGGGAGAGATTCATGGACTCTCATTAATGAGATAAATTCTCATATTTTTTTATAAATAGGGGAAGCTTTTTCCTATCAAGGGGAGTGAAAAATAGGAGAAGAAGAGAAAGGATTAGAGATTGTTTTGTAACAAAGCTTAAGATGGAATGGGATGTAGATTTGTGATTTTATCAATAAAGAAGTTCAATTCTTTGATGCTGTTTTGATTACAACTTTAAGGAGCTAAAGAATTTCACCAAATTGGTAGCAGAGGGCCCCTGCTATTCGAGGAGGTTTTACATGTTTTCTAGATAAGTCATTTTCTATTCTGTTTTGTCATATTTCCTTACTTAGATTGCTTTTTGAAATCATAGTTTTTAGCATTATGTTTCATGTCATTTTCTTAGATAAAGGATTCTCATGATATTGCAGCTAGTCTCTTTCTCAAACTCTTCCAATACATCTCTATTAAATGAATGGGATTCAATTGTAATATTCTGAGTTATTAGCATTTCATTTTCTGTTATTTAGTTAAAAAGAAGATCCTCATTATACTACAGTTAGTCTCTTTCAAAATCTCTTCCAATAAACCTCTAATTCACGAATGAGACTTAGTTGTAATATTGTGAGTTATTGATTGTTTTGCTTCATAGAAGATCCTTATCACATTATGATTAATCTCTTTCAAAAGCTCTTCCAATAAACCTCTAACTCATGAATGAGATTGAGTTGTAATGTTATAAGTTGTTTCAACATTTCATAGGAGATCCTTACTACATTATAGTAATATTTTTCTCAAGCTCTTCCAATAAACCTCTATCAAATGAATGAGATTTCATTGTAATGTTCTAAGTTACTGTTTGTTTGAGCATTTTCTTTTCTGTTTTAGGAGATCCTCATTGCATTAGAATTAATCTTTTTCACAAGTTCTTCCAACAAATCTCTAACTAAATGAATCGGATTAAGTTGTAGTGCTTTGAGTTACTTTTCATTTCATGAATGTTCATTTAGAAGCTATAATATCCATGGATTAGGACTCTCTATTTTCATCATTTTCTAGTTAGGAACAGAACTTGCAAATAAATTATGTTTTAATTCATTTATTAACATTTCCTTTTCTCCCTTTTGACATAGATCTAACTTCATATTTTTAGCATATAGTAGCATACTAAGAATCAAACATAAAAACCCCAAAACATCAATAAAACACTAAAAACAATGAAGTAAGAAAAATGGATACTTAGGCACATATATTGCATCACACTTCATCAGTTTACTAGCCCTGGTCGATAATTTATGTTAGAAATTTAGGACACTAAATTGACTAAACTGTGGCTTTGTCTAAGTCAAAAGCCATCATGCGCGTGTCGGCAGGGTCGACCGCGCCTAATGCAGAAAGTAGGGCTTTCTGTTTCTTTGGGCACGACTGCAGTACATCCAATGCGAACATAGAAATAGGTGATTGAGCTAAATTGTCTACGATGTTGTAATTGTGGGCCGCTTTGGAGTAGTTACCTGCTCGCCTATTAGGCCCTTTTACCATTTTTGGCAACGGTTCCAAAGGAATCTTTGGAATGGTTAAAGGTGCAGTCGACGCGCTCGTACTAGCCCCTAACGTACTGGTGTCTAATGGGGTGTCATAGTTGCGATTCTGAGTTTGGAAAAACATTTCTTCCCCAACCATGTAAATTTCATGGTTGTTTTTCCCGGAATCGTCGGGGTTTTGCTGCTAAGTGCTGACCATTCCTTGATGGGGGAAGGGTTCTTGCATAACCACAGTTTTCTAGGAAGATCCTCCTTATCCTTGGTTACTCTGAAGCTTTTTAAGCTCACGGAGTTCGGGACAGTGGTGAGTAAAGTGCCCATACTCACCGCATATTGAACAAGAATTTTTTGTTTGTAGAGGTGGCCTTTTGCCTTGCCTTTGGGCATTGCTTGGCTCTTGGTTCTGATTCCAGTTGGAGTTAACTCCAGCCTGGGATCGCGGTGGGTGCTGTTGGTTGCTGCCCCCCTATCCTGTTCCCTTTGGGCTTGTTTTTTACCTTTCTCTTAACCACGTTAGGAGGATAATTCTCCTGATCATACTAGTGTGGTTGATTTTGGGACGACTACACAAATTTCACCTATGCATTGTTTTGCGTGGGTGGGTTATGTGCTTGGGACTGAGCATATTGTTGTCCCATGTTTGCACCTGGCCATTAGGGGGGAATTCTTCTGTCAGTTTTTCTTCCTACGTACTGGGTCCCCTTAGCCGGAGGATAAGGTCCTCCCTGGTGATATGCTTGCACCCTATTAGTCAAATTTTGCTGCTGCATATGATGACTTTGAAATCCGGGTTAAGACATGTTTTGGGTATACCCATGTGTGTAACCGAGATTCTATCTATTGCTGCCTAGGTACCCTTGGGTAATTGACCCAATAAGTCCATCTGTAGAGTTAGACGCACTTGGCAATTCTTGATAAGATTGCAGGCGCGGGGCATTGGGTAGGATATTGTATACGTATCTTGATTGCGTGTAGATCAGTTCAAGCTATTGGGCTTTACTGATTGCGTCCTCTTCGGATGTGGGGTTACGTTGCGCCACATCCTTTGAAATCTCTGTTGTTAGAGTTTTCAAGAATAAATCTAAAAGGACTTGGTCGTCGAGTTGTGCTTTGCATAAACTGTAATGCCACCTCCACTCATGGAGATGTTCTGAAATATGGGTAGAGGGGGATTGTCTGAAATGAGTCAGTAAGTCCATTCCGGAATCGTGGTGAATGGGCAACTGAAAATATGTGAGGAATGCGGTAGCGAGGGCGCTAAAGGTTCCATGTGCAGCAGGAGGTTGCTCCATGTACCATTTCGTGGCCACTCCCATAAGAGTGCGTTGAAATAGCCTCAACTGAATAGTATCATCAATGATGCTATTCGATGAGCACCACAGGTGAAAGGTCAATATATGATTTCCTGGGTCTTCCGCTTGCTTGCCTTCAAACTTTGGTATGTCTGAAGGGAGCTTCGTGGGCACGGGAGGCCAATTTGGGTCATGTGTGATGGGGTCATTGGTGAGCTTGGTCAAATCTGGTAGATTCAACACCGCTAAGAAGGGTGACGGGAGGTTGACGCCATGGAAACGTGTGAAGACACGAAGTTCTGGTTAGAACGAGGGTTAGTCTGTGACGTACCCTGTTGTGAATTCAGCTGGCTTCCCGTATGGGATGCGCTTCTCTGCCCCCCATGGGACGAGGAGGGAGTGGTGTGTGGTGTGGCGTTGGGAGACCGACTAGAGTTCCCAACTAAGGTTGCTCCAAGAAAGGAGGAACCAACCATTGTGGCAATGTTCCGTCTTTGACGCCTAAACGATGAAAGACCTAGAACCCCTCCCGGTAATGGGGGGAGGTCCAAAAGATGCCTGGACCAACGAGGTTCCGTTGGAACCATTTGAGTGTCAACCAGGTTAGGTTTTGGAAATTTTTTGAGGGGATCGAGTTTTTGATCACGACAAATTTATGGCCACATACATAAAACAAAGCGAAAATGAAATGAATTTTCGTTTAACTTAATCTATGTGATCAATCAAGCAAAAAAAATGTTTTCTTTGTTTGCGCGTGATACTCAAAATCCTAGAATACCTAATACATCCTCACACCCTCAAAATTAACTGGACCTTGAGAGGATTTCTTTCGAGTGCTGGCACAACGTCCCGTAAGAGCTGGCGACGCCCCCAGTCAGCCGAAGAGAATCAGCCAAGGTAAGGGTAGAGGGTCTGGCGCTTGCTTGCACCGTCACCTATAGGGTAAAGGATGCCCTAGGTTTGGCCACTAAGAACCACCATCCCACATGAGCGTTCGAGTCTTGGGCTTCTTGGTATTCAGCTAACAGTACCGAGTATCAGCCGGGTCAGGCAACCCCAACTGATACCGCACGCACTGCACCTAAGCCTAACCCCCTCTGAATCGGGTCTGTGTCGTGCTCGGGTTTTCTTTTTCGTGGGATGATAGGTGGATTTTAAAGCTCCCTAAATACACAAATTCTATGTTTAAATGTGAAGTGTGATCAAGGCAGCTTATTGGATGCCTACCCCCTTGATCCTAACTTAATCTATAAATTCTCTTCTGGCCCCTGTGGGGAGAATTTAGTGAGTTGGTTTAAGTTATTTTTAGGTGGCTTTCTTTTCTTAGTGGGTGAATGTGTGTGAGCGTATGGTGAACAATCTCATAATTTGAACATATGGATATCAGTGATCCTTTACAAAAGTCCCCTATTTAAACTATGTGACGTTGTTCCTTGCTCAAATAGAAAGCATTTGCGGATAATAGAACGCTTCCAAATCCTCCGGTTTAGTCTATTTGAGTGACTAAAGGGATATGGCGAATCACGAATGTAGAGCGTTCATATGCTTGTCTAGGGTCACCAAATGGTGCAAAGACAGCAGAGATTACTTGCTCTAATTGGCGATTCAATCCTAGTCCCGCAATTTCCTAAATGCAAAAAATTGAATTTAAACTAAACAATTTCTACACTAGCTTATGCATATGTGGTCTTGAGCCACTTACTTGGACTAGTTAAACTAAGTGTGCATACCAGAATGTGCAAAAAACATAAATTGTTTGGAAAGCAATAATTAATTCGCCCCCTACTTAAACTATGTGAACACTTTTTTGCAAAAACCAACTTAAATGAAAACTAACTAAATGCCTATAGAAAACAACAAAAAATGAGTTCTCAAAAGCTGTGGGGTATCAACACAGGTGTTGGCAGATACATTAGGGGCTGCCCAACACACTTACAAGTAGAAAAAATGCAGAAAATAGGGAGAAAAAATCTCTCTGCAATTTGCGTGAAAAAGCCCTTGACAGGTGCACCTTCCTGCGCGCAAGTCACTCCTGAATGCGCGCAATGCACCTCTATGAGGAAAAAATGCACGCAAAAATCCTGCAAGTAAAAATATTAGGAGCTGCCTTCTTCAATTTGTCACCTCAGTGAGTATAGGGACTGCAAGATGGGTCAGAGGACTGTCAGCTCCACTCCAGCATAGACAAAGGGTCTCCTACAAAAGATGGCACAACCACATAAACTTGAAACATGTCAGTGGAGTCGCCAATCTTGTTGTTGTGGATTAGTCACACAGGTGTACGAAATCGCACAAGCTTAGAGAGTGTGGTCTACTCTCTAAACTATTGGTAACAGGCAGAAAGTGGGGGAGCTCAAAAGCATAAAACTTAATGGAAATAGTATGCTGAAGTATGCTCTGGTTAAACTAAAACTAAAAAACACAAATATATAGAAGCTATATATAGAGTTCCAAACGATAATAATGCAAACGATGGCTTGATGGCCTCTTCTTATTAAACGTTCGAAATGGAGAAGAAATTTTACCCACTTGCGAAAGGGCACCTAGGCAATGGCTCTAGGTCTTGATGCAAGGATGTTTCCTAACAAGCTCTGCCTCTGATGCAGTCTCAATCTCTCTCTCTGCTATGGTGGACTAAGATGTTGGGTGGCCAACTATCGAGTCCTCTTTAGCTCCAGCTCTGGGTCACACACAATGCTGGTGTTGCTTGGGCAACTTTGGCCAGCATAACCTTGTGATCACCATTTGTTCATCTCTTGGTGGGTTTATATAGGTGAGCTTCAAATCCTCCTTCCCTCCCTTGGTACATGATGGATGGTGACCCAAGGGAGAGGTGTGATTCCATTGTGTGCTCAAATATTCTTTTGTGTGCTCACATAATGTTGAGGGAGGTGCTGGTGGCTTGTCCTTAGGTGGCTTTCACATAAGGAGTAACTGTCCTTTGCTTGTTGTGGTCCCGGAAAGTGACTTTTTTCCATTTCCAGGAATGCGCGCTTATCGGGAAAAAAGGTGCATAGAAGGTGCTCTTCTTGAAGGATAAAGTGCGCATTTGAGCATTTATGACTAGTTCAAATATGATTTTCTCAAAACCTTAGAGATTTTAAATACTTCTTGATTCCATAATGTATTCTTGTCCTGTAAATCCTTAGGCTCGACATTAATTGATGTCGTCTTCTGCTGTACGATTTTACAGTGTTAACATCGATTTCATAAACTCTAATGTTGGATGGAAGAACCACCATATTCCAAAGATGGATATGAGGAAGTTTGATGGCAAGTATCCTGTAACATGGATACTATAGATGGAGCAATATTTTGATCTCAATAATGTGCAAAATACACAAAAGGTGCGCATTGCAACTTCACATTTAGAACAAAATACATTTGTATGGTATCGATGGCTTTGCTCCCATAAAAAAATTTCCACTTGGTCAATTTTTACGGAGGAAATCGTAGCACATTATGAGGATACAAAGATAAACCCCTTCTTTAGCCAATTGATAAATCTCAAACAAAAGGGTTCAGTGGTGGAGCACATTGAGGACTTCCAAAAATTGAATATAAGGGTAACTGATATTCTAGAGGAACACAGGATTGATGTCTTCATAGGGACTTTAAAGGATAATATCCAACATGAAGTTCGTGTTTGGGAACCTGATTCATTGGAGGAGGCATTCAAGTTGGCAAGAAAAATTTAATGTAAAATTATGGCGACAAGGAAGCTTACCACTCACATCTATAAAGATGGAAGTGTTGCTACTCCTAGACTTCCACAACCTACAAGGTGTACACCACGACAATTGGAAGAAAAAAGAGCAAAAGGGCTTTGCTACAGTTGTGATAGCAAATACACTAAAGGTCATAAGTGTGCTGAGAAGAAATTATTTTACATAAATTGCAAAGAGGAGGAAGAAAATGAACAAGAAACTTCAAAAGAAGAGGATATACACCAGGAACCAACCCTAGAAGAAGAAGAAATGAGTCTGGCCATATTGTGTAATGCATTGGCAGGAATTACCACTCCTCAAACTCTCAAGACAGAAGGAAATATCAAGAAGAAAAAGGTAACAATGTTGATTTATTTGGGTAGTACCCATAATTTTATTCATTGTATGGTAGCCAAGGAATTGAATTGTTTCCTATACCCAGTGTTAAGTCCCTATATTAATAGTGTAGTCCCTTATTATGTTAGTGTAGCCCCCCTTATTGTTATTTTTGTACCCCTGTAACCCCCATATTGTTATTATTGTGCCCTTACATTATTATTGTTAGGTTGGCTAGGATTGCATTGTGGCCCCACTAGGATTACATTGTGGCCCCATGGACTCCTATATATAGAAAGGAGGTTTTTTCATTTGTTTCATCCAAGAATTATTCATTCATGTAATGTAGTGGAGGTTTCCCCCTCGAAGTGGTTTATTTCTAAGGTGTTTATATCTCTTTTCTTATATTTTTGGCGCTGGTTTCACAACAATTGGTATCAGAGCTTTGGATTCTAGGGTTTCGCTGCTCCGAACAGGTCATCGTGGTATTTTCACAATACATTTTTTTCTACGAAGGTTCAGAAGCTGAAATGTTTATAGTGCAAAGCCGAAATCTTGAGGAACATCGTCGCAAAATTTCAGAGCTTGGTTCGCAATAGTTTCAGAGATATGGTCTGTGGAAGTTAGGGCTTTGTCAGGCTCCCGAATTTCATCTCAAAGAATTGATCATGGGAAAATCTTCATAACTCTCTCTCTCTGAGCATTGGATTGGAATGCTGTAAAAAGTGGCCGCAAGTGAATGGAATGTAGTTTCCTCTCTATAAATTTTAGAGCCAAAGGAGGAAACAGTGACATGTGGCAAGTCGTACAAGTGTGCTCTACTGAACTAGTCTATAATTAGTTCATTGTGGGAGATTGGACATAACTTAGCCTTGAAGAGTCAAAATCAGGTCAAACCTGTGGCATTGAAAGAGGATTTAGAGGGCTACTTTAGGACCAAATTTCAATTATTGAGGATCCAAAATCACATATATAATTTAGTTTCAATATCGAGCTTCTCAAAAGCAAGAAAAAGGTGTGTATTTGGTTTTTAAAATTGCATAACGTTTGTTTGAAAAAGTAGTTTGAAGTGATTCCAAGGGAATCTTTTAGACTTTTTATCAGTATTGGGTTCTATAATGCCTCCAAAAAATAATTCCATGCTCATTAAGCCCTCAAAAAGCTATACTTTGACGCATGAAGAGGAAGAATTGCAGTATGAGATATCAAAATTACGGTACCAAGTGCAACAAGTTTCGATCTTACGAAGAGCAAACGAAGATGAAATAGATGGTTTAAAAGAAGAAATGGAGGTTAAGTTGGATGGTTTGAAGGATCAAATAATAGCTAATATGAATGACAAATTAGTGGAAGATAACATCGAGCATCAACAACAAGTTCTCCAACTCTCAAAGGATAACCTAACTTTGGTGCAGAATCTAATGAAACAACAGGAAGATCAAAATCGCATCGAAAGAAGTTATGAAGCAATCATAGAAAAAAGAACTCGACAAGTACGATCAATTTCACAGTATCTCAGCAAATGGAGAAAGTTTCCTGTAGAATATTCCACATGGGAGGATGATAATTTTATAAAGAAGCATCAAGAAATAATCAAGCATTGAGGACAACACTTGTTTTAAGGAGAGGGGCATGTTAAGTCCCTATATTAATAATGTAGTCCCTTATTATGTTAGTGTAGCCCCCCTTATTGTTATTTTTGTACCCCTGTAACCCCCATATTTTTATTATTGTTCCCTTACATTATTATTGTTAGGTTGGCTAGGATTGCATTGTGGCCCCACTAGGATTACATTGTGGCCCCATGTACTCCTATATATAGAAAGGAGGTTTTGTCATTTGTATCATCCAAGAATTGTTCATTCATGTAATGTATTGGAGGTTGCCCCCTCGAAGTGGCTTATTTCTAAGGCGTTGATATCTCTTTTTCTTCTATTTTTGGAGTTGGTTTCACAACACCCAGCACCAAAATGTCAAGTGATGGTTGCAAATGGAGGAATTATAAATTGCTCTGGAAAATTCCATAATATCAAGCTAACTATGGGGGTATATGTATTGAATACTCCAATGCTCTCCATTCCAATGGGAGGTGTTGATGTTGTACTAGGAGTACAATGGTTACAATCTTCGGGGACGGTAGCTTTTAATTTTCAAGAACATTTCTTGAAAAAAAATTCGGAAGGAAAGGAAATTGAATTACGAGGTATAGCAGGGAATCCGGGAAAGTTAATAAGCTCTAATGTCATGAAAAAGTTTCTACAGAAATAACAACAAGGCGTAATTGCACAATTATGCTCACTAGAAGTTACAACATCAAAATCATGTATTTCTCCGGATCTCCAAAAAGTCTTGGACAATCATTCCAAGGTGTTTGAAACTCCCAAAGGACTCCCGCCTATTTGTGATAATGATCATGCTATTCATTTGATTCTAGGAAGTGTTCCTCCAAACATCAGGCCTTACAGATATCCTTATGTCCAAAAGAGAGAAATTGAACGTATGATTGCAGAAATGTTAGAGGCTGGTATAATTCAACCTAGTCAAAGTTCTTTCTCTGCTCCAATAGTATTGGTGCACAAGAAGGATGGATCATGGCGCATGTGTCCAGATTATAGGGAGCTCAATAATATCACTATTAAAGATAAATTTCCCATTCCTATGATTGATGAATTATTGGATGAATTACATGACGCAATTTATTTTACCAAGTTGGATCTTCGTTCAGGATATCATCAAATTAGAATGAAGACTGAAGATATTCCGAAAAGAGCGTTTCGAACTCATGAGGGTCATTATGAATTTTTGGTCATGCATTTTGGCCTTACCAATGCACCTTCTACATTTCAAGGGTTGATGAATTCCATTGTCAAACCCTTCCTTAGAAAATTTGTGCTAGTATTTTTTTATGACATACTAATCTACAACAGGTCTTAGAAGGATCATGTTCAACAAGTTGACAGGGTGCTCAAAATATTTGAGGAGAAACAATTATATGCAAAAACATCTAAATGTTTCTTTGGATTACAAGAGGTGGAATATCTGGGTCATATTGGATCTCACGAGAGTGTTCAGGTAGACCCTAACAAAATTAAAGCCATTAAGGAATGGAAAGTCCCCACAACCTGTTGAGGCCTCAAAATTCCGTTGCCAAAACATGGGGGAAAACCACCCAGTCCGGACCTTAAAGCAGCTCCTTTTTCGTTTGGTATAGTGGCTCCGACTGGGGATAATGGGACCAGTTTCCTAATAAGGATGATTATGAGGGTGTTTGTGAATATAACATGCAAATGGATAATGATTTTAATCTATGTGCATCTGTTACACAACATTTTGTCACTGTCCCTGCAATCCCCAAATCGCACATTGGAGGGTCATTTTTGTGACTAATAAGAAGTGTCATGCCTTACAAAGACCATCATTGCATCCCTTTACATGAGAGAAATATTCCTTTTGTTGACAATTCCCTGATCAGAGCTATAAAAACCCTTGTTTTTGCCTTGGAGCGAGTAGCCAGTTACACCCCCGCGCCGATTGGGAAAACTAACACCGGGCCCACGCCAGTTGGCACTCTGTGCCAGTTAGACACCAGCGCCAAGCTGTTTATGGAATGTTTTTTAATAATAGAGGCGAAGATTCCACTTCAACAACTTCGAGGATGAGTCATTGGGAGTGGTTGGACTGAATAAACACAGACTCCCTCCTTTAGTTTATGGTTTTCACCTCCCATGAAAACCTTTTAAAGGATAGGCCTCCCTCCCACCTTTGTAGGGATACCAACCTCCTCCTTTTCCTCTATAAAAAGAAGCTATCTCTCTTTTCATAAACTAGCTGAACACATTATAGCAAACTAGCTGAACACATTATAGAAAAATAGTTGAACAACTGAATAGCTGAACTTGGAGAATTGATACTATAGTTGAGTTGAATTGTGAAAGAGATTGAACAAGGAGGAAATTTGTTGAGAGAGCTTAAGTCCATGCCCTCACCCCGTACGAATCCCTTGACAAGTACTGAGACGCGCTTCGGCTGAACCCCGCTGGAGGAGACTGCAACGTCAAAGAATCGGTTGTACCTCTTCCTTCTATCAATATATACATGACTAGCATTTTGGTTCCTATTTTGTGTTATGATGTTTGATTTGATGCAATGTGCTTAGCCCTCTTTGAGTGGTTAGTGATTATAAATGGAATTATTATGTTGTACGTTGCTCTTGTTCACTATGTTATGTGTAGGTATCTGAGCATGAATGCAAACGGATTGTGATTTTCCAAGGCAGGAGCAAGAGGCCACCACTACTACAACTGCAACAACAACATTGGATTCAAGGTAGGTCGATCTACCGTGTCCTCTTTCATTCTGTAGTTAGGAACCTACATTCTAGCATGTCTCTTTGTTTCTAGACCCACTCTAGGGCTAGAGGGATCGTCTCTATCCGCAAAGAGGATTTACCTGCTTAAAAAATTAGCGACTTCGCTGGGGAACAATGTGAGTTTGTCATTTGAACTTGTTAGGTCGTTTTTGGTTGTTGGCTTGTTTGTTTGTCTTTTTCTGGTTTACCAGCTTGCTTGCCACCTATGTTCAGCTCCAGAGTGTCAAGGTTGACCTCTGCTCTTTGGATTTACCTTTTTTCTATAGTTATCTGGCTTGGTGCATTTTTTGTTTAGATAGTCGCGTTGATTGGCGCAGGTTGCTTTTGGTGCAGTCACACCAACCCCTGTTTGGCGCTGAATACAGCCTCACAATCGCGCCAACTCCTGTAGAATTAGGTTTACCTTGCTTGATGAGTTTTTTGGTCAATTGTGCTTGACTCTGGGTTATTTTTTGTGTGTGATTAAGCCTTTGGGACTGTGTTGACTACTGTAGACTTGTTTTTCTTAGTCATTTTTCCATTTTCCTGTCAGTGTAGTTTAAGGCCTTAGGGTTTCTAACTGTTTTTGTACACTGAGCCTTCTGCTAGGAAAATGAGTTTCTTTGATTGTTCTCAGTCTTGTTTTTGGGTCAATTGCACGGATTTTTTCTTGATCTTTTTGAGTATTTGATTTGGTTGAATGATCATTTCATTTTCGATTGATCCTTCCCCTTCTTTCTCTAAGCATCGATTACATTGCTTGTTTTAGGTCGTTTTGGGAAACTCTCTTTTTGGTTGAAATATTGTCGCATTAGTTTGAATGTTTTTGTGTTTGTTTTGTATTAATTGAGTCATTCAATTTTAATCCCTACATTCACAAAACTCAAGCTAGTGCTTATTTTTTTTTCCATTGAATTAGTGCATTGTGTGCTTCGTTTCATTGAAAAATTCAAAAAAAAATATTTTGCATTCTTTCGTTGTATCAAAATTGAAACGTTCTTTTGCATAACTAGCATTTGTTAATCTAGGAAAAAGTTTCATTTTCAATTGATTGCATTAGAGGCATTAGAGGTTTTCTTTGCATACTTTACTTGTTTTTTATTGTTTGAAATATTTCTATCCTTCTCATAACTAGCATTCATCAAATTGAAAATGATGTTCATTTTCATATAGTTTGCATTTAGGAAGTTGAGCTCCAAATTCGATAGGGCCTTGAAATTGAAACATAATCCAAGATCAACTTTAAAATTTACTTAATGAACCTAAGGCAACATTGAAACCTAATGCAACATTTCTAGTGGTCTAGGCTAGGGATGTGTTTTGGCGTCTTAAAACCTAGTAGTTGTCGTTCGCCTTTTGGCTTTAGAAAACGCTAGTACGAACTTGTGCTCCCCGTACAGTCAAGTATATAAAGGAAGACCCCCCTAGGTTGCAATCCTTTATCCATAGGAAGCTGAGTCTGCCGCCTTGTAACCGTGATACACCGAACACAACATTCGGGGAGACTACCAGCACGTACGTTAAGTCCTTGGTCATTTCTCTTTCATTTGATCACCAAGGTGTATGTGGCAGTTCACGGAAACCTGGTATACCCTCTTGCTTAGAGTACCTGAGTGGTCAATTCGATATTTTCATGACCCTTTAAACAAGAGAAGAGATCATCAAGCACTTTTCCTTTCACGCTCGTTTGAAATTGAAAGTGACTAGAGTCATCTTTTTCTTGTTTCTCAACTCTTAAAACATGAAAAAGTGAAATTTGGTTTCAGTGTCATAAAATTAATCACCTACAATCACATGCCTATTAAAAATTTTGTTACTTGGCCTATTTTTTTTTCCTTAGTTCTTGATCTTGGAGCCTTCAATTGGTTATCTCGTTTCCTTCCTGTTCTAATATATAGTCAAAGTGGCGGAACCTCCAGTTTAATCATCCTCACTGCCTCCTAGTGGTGGTTCTTTTCCGGACGTTTCTTTTGAAACCCCTCAGTCCACTAGGTCTGTTGAGTCTTCGCAGCCTATTCTCCCGTCTATCCAGCCCCTTGCTACTCGATCTCTGCTTGACGAGCCGGTTGAGTTCAATTGGCCTCCTTCAAGTGCTTGGTCTAGTTTTGGGGAAGAAGGAGAATTTCCTCCTCTTACTTCAGGATCCCCATTTATTGCTGCTACGATACCTCTTAGTCCCGTAGTCTTTTCGAAGATCTTATGACATAATCAAATATGGATTCCTCCAGTCCTGTTGGCAGTGAAGAAATGCCTGTTTCCACAGGAGAATATCAACTCTTTCTTGAAGATATGCCTCGTGTCTCTATCCAATCTTCTCCACCATCGGTGTCACTTCCGTCTGGACATAGGTCTTTGAGTCAGATTATGTCTGGTGTTGCGTCCATAGCACAATTCAGCATGGTAACTCCTCCACGGAGTTCGGTCCTCCCTTCACTAGGACTGTCACCTTTGACATCAGATCTGTCAGTTACTGTTACATCTGTCCCAGTTCAACCTACTGTCTGTGTGGCTTCGTCTACACCGGTTGTTGCATCTCAGTTGTCTGGATCGTTTCACAATCGCAGGTCTATTTTTCTCAATCCTACGTGGCCTGTTAATCCCAGCTCGGGTAGATCACAAACCCATGCCATGGAAACCCCGTCTACCTCTACCACACCTATGGTTTCTACCTATGTGTGTGACAAGAAAATGTTGGATATTCACCGACGTTATGCTCCCTCGACGAAGGCCACACCTGCTTCTAGTGTTGTTTCCACTACCCCCGTGATTCTAGGAAGCCTTACTTTTGAAGAGTATCTTTTGGCTGTTTAGCAGTAGAGCTCTCAAGGTTCCTAGCGGCCCGAGGCTCCTAGTAATCCTCTTTTTCATCACTATGATGCTATCGGTACCCCTGTTTATTCGTTTCTGCTTCATTATGATGAACATGGTAATCCTGTCTATTTTCCTCCACAAGGCCAACCTTTGGTTCCACAAGGACAACCTTCTGGTCTGTTTGGTCAACCTCTGAATCAACTAGGACCATCTTTTGGTCTTGGGGGGGAAATTTATCCACCACAGGGACAACCTGTTGCACCTCAACCACAGCCACACGTTCAATATGGCCCAAATTTCGTGCAACCAGGACAACCCTACGGTCGTTCTCTAAGTCAACCTAGTTATCAGGGACAACCTGGTCCGTTGCCACCATCAGTCCAACCTTTCCCACAAGGGCAACCCAGTGGTCCTCAATATTTGGTTCAGTAGTCGGTTCAACCAACTTAGCAGCCGGTTCAACCATTTCAACAAATGGTTCAACCAGGTCAACAGCCATTTCAACCTACCCACCAGCAGATTCCTTTGGTTCCACAGTCGGTTCTACCTATTTACCCAACTCAGCTAGGTCCACCTACTCAGCAGCCTGCTCAAACGACTCCGCAAGGTCAACCTGCTCAACCACAAGGCGCTTACTACCCTCAAGTTTCATATCAACCGGTATATAGTGCGCCCCAGGTTCCTTACCCTCAAAATCAACTTGTATATCATCAACCTCAAAGCCATGCTTACATTCCACAAAAAAATCCTTATGCTACTCAGCAAGGACCTCAGTAGTCTACTTCGACTCAATATCCTGGTCCTCAACCCCAATATCAACCGAATTATCCTGCTTCTAATCCATATGATCTGAATCCTCTGGGACAGAATGTATGGGGACATAATCCTACTTAGACTGGGTGGAATGTACACACAGGTCCTTATCAAAGCCCTTCGATGACTTTCAATACTCGACTACCGTTTCTTGCTACGTTGGAATTACCTGATGTGTCAAAGTTGACAAATGATCCTATTCTTCATAACTCGTATTGGCCTCCGGTTCCGACCAAGATTCCTGGTGGTTGTCCTAAATTTGAGGGTAAGCCTAGCGAAGACCCCCAAAAACATGTTATGACTTACCAGTTGTGGTGTTCCTCTAACTCTTGGGTTGATGATTCTATTAGAATCTGTCTTTTCCAGCAAACTCTTACTGGTGCCGCTGCAAAGTGGTACATTGAGTTGTCTCGTGGAGTTTTTCAAGATTTCAATTCCTTAGCCATGGCATTCCTTACACATTTTCAGCTACCGATCCGCTATGAGACCGGGACGCATCTCCTCACTTAATTGAAACAAGACCGAGCTACTCATATCTCAGATCATATTCATGAGTGGCGGCGTCTTCGTCGCATGATCAAATTTGAGATTCCTAATCAGCTTCTGACTCGTTGGTTCACTACCTCCTTTGTCAATCAGATTTCAAAATACATAGCTATGGGGGCTTGTGTAACTGAGGAACAAGCAATAGTTTACACCCAGTACCTTGATCTTGTGTACTCTTAGTCCAACGCATTATTTGATATCTTGCCTGATGCTCCTCGACCTGGAACTTCTAAACCACCAGCGACTCCATCCATCGATGGTATTATTGGTTCCATACCTTAGACTTCTCAGAAGTCTCCTTCATCCAATTATGGAAAGCAGAAGTCTACTTCTTCCAATAATGTTGCTTCTCATCCAACCTCAAATTTTGGCGAACCCACACAAGTGAACGTCATTCAGGCCAATCCTACAGATAATGCTTCTAAAGGTAAGAAGAAGGGTAAACGTAAGGCCAAAGCCGATACCCCGAAACAGGATTCTCCGAAACCTCGTGCTGCTGATATTTCTCAACGTAAACTGAAGTATCCCTGTTTGATTTGTGATGAAGAGCACTTCACCAAGGAATGTCCTTGACGGTTTGAAGTGAGTCGATTTCTCAAAGGCACCCAAGGAGCTCCGACCATTCTTAAAGAACCTTTCCCATCTCAGCAAACCCAGATGGTAGAGCAACCTCAGTCCTCTACCCCATTTGGCTCTCAGGTCTTCATAATGAATGGTCCTGTACCCGTTTCTATTGCTACTCAATCGAAAGATTATTTCGGCTCGCGTCAGGAAGCGGGGAAGGAGATCGCTGATGGTTCTCCTCCCCCACCTATTGCTGGCCCTCTTGAGATTGAACGGCCTAACGCCGAATCCGTTATATGGCCACCTTCTAAAGGTGTACTCCGCAAGTCTTCATACGCCTGTGTCCAAATGCCTGTGCCACTCAACATCACAGTATTGTTGAAGATTTGGCTCAGGCACCATCTGCAATGTCTACATTAGAAGTAATTCAGAGTTGTCTGTCTCAACGGAAGGCTTTGTGATCTGCAATAGATGGGGTCGATCCTGCCTATACTAGCCTTCTCACTTTCAATTTAGATAATTTTGTCCCGCGACTCCCACACCAAATTGCGCTCATCATTCAAGTTGGTATTAATGGTTTGAATATTCACTGGGAAGTTGTGGATGAGGGTGCATCTACCTGTGTTATGTCATCTACTTGTTGGAAAGCCATTGGTTCTCCCGCTCTCACTTCTTCACCCAATGCCCTTGAGGCATTTGATGGAAGAGAGTCTAAACCTCTTGGTGTTCTCGCTAGTTTTCTGATTACATTGGAAGGGAAGACAGTCAATGTCGAGGTTGAAATCGTCGATGCTAAGCTCAATTATAATCTTCTCCTCGGTCGCAGTTGGACCCATGCCATGTTGTGTGTTCCGTCCACTCTCTTTCATGTTTTGAAATTCCCGCACGAAGGAAAGATTATTACTGTCGATCAATTGTATTTTTTCACTTCTTCTTCCGAGAACAACATTCCGTATGTGGATAAGATTCCTACTCCCTACGAGAACGTAGGGCCAGGCCTTTTCAAGGACCCTGCCCTCATGGGTGTTTTTCCCCTTCCACCACCAAATACTGTTCAGGTCAACATGATTTCTCGAACCGATGACCCATGGGTTATCCCTTCGCCTGAACAGATCGATTCTTTTGGAGATTTGATGTTGTTGAGTTCGATTGAAATTGATTATTGTGAACTCATAGCAGCTTCGGATACTCCATCATCTAATTATGCTCCTTTGAGCATGTCTTTTGACATTTATTCTCAATCCCCTTGGCTTGGTGATTCTGATTCACCTGATCCTTTGAAAGAAGTGTTTCCCTCCAATGAGGCCATCGTGGAAACCATGTCTCTTGAAGATCTACAGTTGGATGATGGTAATCATCTTTCCTCGTTTCTACCAAGTCTCGGGACCATGTCTACCTGTCTTGAGCGATTTCCTTCTCAGGTTCCTTCTCCTCTGCTTCAAATGCTTGTTCAGGTCCATGAGTTTTTTTCGGAAGGTAACTTGAGTAACATTACATAGACGATGCCTATTGACATTTCCGTTAAACCGGGAATCGTCGAGAACATCCATATCGGGGTCACTTGTTCTTCTGATGAAGTACAAGTTTATACTAGCCTTTTTCGCGAATTCCGTGATGTCTTTGCATGGTCCTACAAAGAAATGCCTAGCATTGATCCTAGAATCGTGGTGCATGAGATTCCTACCTATCCCGGTTTGAAGCTTGTTCGTCTGCGTATTTATCTTGTGCATCCTAGGAAAGCTGCTGCCATTAAGGCTGAAGTGGAAAGGCTTCTCAAATCTGGTTTCATTTATCCAATTCCATTGACAGAATGGGTCTCTAATATTGTTCCTATATATAAGAAACAGGGCACTATTCGTGTCTGTGTTGAATATCGTGATATCAATCGAGCTTGTCCCAAGGATAATTATCCTACTCCCTTCATCGATCAAATCATTGACTACTATGCCGGGAGCAAGATTTTTTCCCTCATGGATAGTTTTTCTGGTTATAATCAGATAAAAATTCTCTCGACTGATCAACACAAGACTTCCTTCATCTATCCTTGGGGCACCTTTTCATATAAGAAACTTCCTTTTGGTTCAAAGAATACTGGGGCCACATTTTAGCACGTGATGTCCTATGCCTTTCATGATATTAGTCACATTGTTCAGCCTTATCTGGATGACCTTCTGGCTCACTCGGCTAAGCGTAGGGACCATCCTGACCATCTTCGTCAGATTTTTCTTTTTTGTAGACATTATAACATTTGGCTTAATCTGCACAAGTGTGTCTTTTGCGTTGATTCCGATAGACTCTTAGGGTTTATCGTGTCCAAAGACGGGATTCGCCTCGATCCACTCAAAGTTGAGGCTATTGTAAATCTCCCCTCTCCCTCCTCATTGCATCAGTTGCAGAGTTTACAAGGGAAAGCTAATTTTCTATGATGTTTTATACCTAACTATGCTGAAGTGGCTACAGGATTCACACAATTGTTAAAGCAGGGCGTCCCTTTTTGTTGGGATGAAATCGCATAAAAATATTTTGATGCGTTGAAGACATTTCTTGTCAATGCTCCTCTGCTCTACCCTCCAAATTATCATTGTGATTTTTCCCTCTATTTAGCTGTCGCTTTTAGCATGATTGCTATGGTTTTGGTACAAGACGATGATGACGGTCACGAGCATGTTATTTATTACTTGTTGCGTAACCTTCTCAACCCGGAAACACGTTATGCACATGTCGAGAAGTTAGCGTTAGCTGCGGTTCAGGCAGTCCAGCATTTTCGTCATTATATTGTTTTCCGCACAGTGACTGGGATTTCTGATTGCAACCCTATGACCTACATATTGTCTCGACAATTTCTGGGGGCAAATACTCAAAGTGGATTGTCATCCTCCAAGAGTTTGATTTGGAATTTACTGCTGCCAAGTCTAAGAAATCATTAATCTTTGCTAATTTAATCTGTTCTCTCCCTTCTGACTCCGCCCCTTCTAGTTCTGAGGAATCCATTCCAAACAATTCACTTTTCTTGATTAGCACCCTCGATCCTTGGTACGGTGATATCATCATCTATCTCTAGACTTCGTCTTTTAGATTTGATTTGATGAAGGATGCCCACCGATGCATCTGACATCAGTCACAACCTTATCATATAGTTGGAGATACACTCTATCACATTGGAGTCGATTCCATACTCCGTCGATGTTTGACCCTCAAGGAGGCTGAGAAAGCCCTGAATGATTGTCACAGTCGCGCTTGTGGAAGTCACATGTCTGGTTATGCTACTGCACAAAAAATTCTTCGCGCTGGTTATTTTTGGCCTTCTATTTTCAAAGACTGCATTGTCACGGTTCGTAAATGCCATGATTGTCAAATTTATCAACGCAAGATGCGTGCGCCACCCGTCCCTCTTCATCATGTCGTTACCATTGGTCCCTTTGTGAAGCGGGGCATTGATTTTATGACGTGTAACCCTCACTCGACTGGGGGGCATGCCTATATTATCGTAGCCGCGGACTACTTCACCAAATGGGCCGAAGAAATGCCTACACTTGCCGCTGACGATAAGACATCTGCTCAATTCATATTCAATCACATAATTTCCAGGTTTGGCGTCCCTCAAGCCATCATTACCGATCATGGTTCCCATTTTCGGCATTATATGGTGGTGAAGTTGACTTCTAAGTTGGGTCTGCGTCACGACAGCTCAACGCCGTACTACCCTCAGGCCAATGGCTAGGTTGAAGCTGTGAAAAAAGTTCTTGTCACCATGCTTTAACATACGATTGGGATCCACAAATCCAATTGGCATCTCATGTTATTTTCGTCTCTTTGGGCATACCAAACTTGAGTTAAGAACACAACCGGGTTCACTCATTTCCAGTTGGTTTATGGCCTCTAAGCTACTCTCTCGATTGAATGTGAAATACCTTCGCTCAAGTTGGCTATTGAATTACTACCAAATACTTCGCCAGAAGAAGAGCATCTCCTTTATTTAGAAAGGTTGGATGAAACCCGCTGCTTTGTTGCTTTGGTTATCGAAGCACAGAAGAAGCGGGTCAAAGATAATTTTGACCAGTGAGTTTCCCCTCGTTCTTTCGTTGAAGGAGATCTCGTCCTCCTGTACGACCAAGCTCATGACAAGATGGGGGCAGGAAAATTTCAACCCATTTGGCATGGGCCCTACATCGTTAAACGTATATTGCAGAATGGGGCCTATGAGCTTATTGATTATGAAGGTCATCATCTTGAACCACCTAGAAATGGTTTGTATCTCAAAAAATACTATGCGTGAGTCATTCATGCATAATTGGTGTACATAGGTGTTGTTTTCATTTTTGTACATGTTTTGGTTTGGTGTGCTTTGTGAGCATTTTCCTTCTTATTGGGTCTTGCTTATTGTGCACATGTCTATTACCCCTTATGTTGGTTTCGCGGATGGTGCTTCCCGCAGTACCAGGAATTTTTCTTCGGCAGCCTGGGTAATTTATGATCCTGCTGGTGAGTTGATAGATCTGCAAGGTATTTTTCTAGGACGAACTACAAACAATGTCACCAATATAGCACTGTCATTGAGCTATTAACCGAAGCAATCAACCTCGACATATGCACATTTCTTGTAAACCTAGATTCACAACTTGTCGTTCTTCAGCTCAATGGTCATTATTCAGTTAGAAATTCGTACATTTTGAGATTATATTTATGTATTCGTTTGCTAGAAAGACACTTTGATTTTTTTACATATCAACATATTCCTAGACGAATGAATGCATTAACTGATACAGTGACTAACATTGTATTAGATAGACATTTGCGTAATTTGTAAAGTCGTCATCATATGTAAAAGATCCATGTAGGAAAATAGATGTATATATATATATCGAATGTTTGGAGCAGTGTGCACCATAACTTCAAAAATATATGTGTGTTTCTGTTACATCCTGAGACATCATGTCTCTCAAAATATGCAGATAAAACCTAAGTGTCTAATCAGCATAATGCTTATGGTAGCATGTCACTGCTCGTACAAGTCACCTCAGCAAGCGGTAGATTCGGTTGGGCACCCCTATGGTATGTCTTTGGTAGGCGCGAGGAACATCGTAAAATCATGCATAGTCTGGGACTCCTCGTGTGATTCCCTCCATATTGCACACAATTTCATCTTCCTCGCCGCCCTCACCTTGCGGGTCGAAATTGCGAGGGATTTGTCTCGCTATCGGTGACATACATGCGGGTCTCTCTGGGCCAACATCTACAAACACATGGATTTAATGTCAGGACATGCATAAATAAAAAAATCATAATACTCATAAAAATTAAAAAAAAATGAGTCTCACCCAAATCTTCATCCCAATCCTCTCCCTCCAGGAGTAGGAGTTCCAGATCATCAGTGAAATCTATACCAGAGCAGGGCCAGTCCTCCATGAAAATCAATTGTCGGTAGAGCTAATAAAAAAACTCCGGCCTCTAGGTCATCTGTTGATCGCCCCCTGCCCTTGGCATCAGAGCTTCCCAACGGGCCATCCGTGGTTCTCTCGCTGGTGGTGTTAGAACTATGACCTCCTAACGTTGAAAAATTGGTAGTCGTTCCAGGAAGAACGATACCAGGATAGACCCATAACAAAATTGCTTTAATTTTCCTTCTTGCATTTTGTTAGCTAGTGTTTCATGTTTATTGTCACGACCTCTGCCCAGTTGCAGATGGTCGGTGTGAAGCAGTCTACAACAAAAAGCAACTGTGTTTTTGTTGCTTCGTGCGGTGCTTGCGATCCCGCAACTTGTGTGATGGTATGTAGCACTGCTTTTAGTGCTAAGTCTGGGATAGTTTGGATATCAAATTTCCCACTTCTTGTTCCCTTATATGCCCCTCGACATACCCTATCCATTACCATGGACATACTCTCCATGCAAGGCTAGGTACTGGTTAGGATCAGTGCTGCTCCCCTCTATGACAATCCGGTGATAAAGTAGACGTTAGAAACATCAATCTCAAGTTCCTGATCTTGAAGGATGAACTTTTCCTGATCCTCATCCCATATGCTGATCAAATATTGTAATAGCTCCGGTTGAGCTTGGAGACACGGTGTTAAGAAGAATTTCTTTAGTCCACAAT
Source organism: Pinus albicaulis (assembly GCA_034641835.2). NCBI lineage: Eukaryota > Viridiplantae > Streptophyta > Pinopsida > Pinales > Pinaceae > Pinus > Pinus albicaulis. Next base: position 1,395,823,331 of record CM076570.1, read on the forward strand.
CTCTGAGAGCTTCCATGCATCTCTCATTTTCCATGGCAAGCTTTTCCTCTTCGCTGTGTTCCCATTCTTTCCATTCAATCACCATTTTTCCACTTTCTACCTGCAAACACATTCATATGAATGGTATTAGCCGTTTTTGAACCTTAGAATTGTGAATAATTGGAGTATTTGACTTGCATTTTGCACAAAAAATGGTTTGCGCCGTTGGCGTGCCCTAGTGTAGAAAATTGGGCGGTTGGTGTGACTCCGTGCCCGAAACCCGTGCCAACCGTCATGCCCTAATATTCACATTTCCTCCCCCATAATTCAAAATTAGAAGATGTAGGTAGTAAGAAATGACTTAAAATGAATGGAGAGATCTCGGCTCTTACCTGGAACTAACGGATTTGAGATTGGTCTGCTGGATTGACCGCTATCGTCACCGCAAGATTACACAGTAAAATGGGTAGCTATTGCTCCACAAGAGGTAAAAAGTGAAAAGTAATTATTTTTACCATTTTTGGCATTTTATAACTTTTTCACAACCCTAATTAGGTTTTAAGGCATATTTTTTGATTATTTTATTATATTATATTCTAGAAATGGGTTTTACATGTGTCTCTTGTGCAGTGACAGGTTTTCATGCGACAATGATGAAGTAACGAGTTATATTTTATACTTTTTCAGACTCGGTAAAAACATGAAAAAGTCACTACTGGAGTCATCTTTTAGCTCTTTTCTGATTCTCTAAAATTGAAAAGATTGTCTAGATCCTTGTCGTTTTGAACTTGTTAAATGGCTGCGAAACAATATCTACTCAATATACGTTTACCCCTTTTTCGGGCTGGGATGGATTATTTACGAAAAAGGAATACCTTAGCCTATCGTGACTAAGAGGTTCTTGCAGATATTTTTTCTACCTTTTCGGATCTGAGAGACTATCTACGAAAGGGACTGCTGGAGTTTTCTTTTTTGCCTTCTTTTCAAACTCTCTAAACATGAAAAGATGCCGAGTTCTACCCTTGTCAAACTCGTTAAACCCTGATGACATCGGACTTCGTCGCCATGACGTTACTCGAGTTCCTCCTTCCTAGGGCTCGTAAAATGTACTAGGATGGATTTGTTCGAAGGAAAAACTTACATTGCAAGCATATGATATCCCCTTCAAGCTTGTTTTAAAAAAATAATTTGTTGTAAAATGTACTAGGATGGATTTGTTCGAAGGAAAAACTTACATTGCAAGCATATGATATCCCCTTCAAGCTTGTTTTAAAAAAATAATTGGGGTACTCGCCAAAAATGGTGGGGGAAAATGGAACCTAGTTCTAGTTATGTTGGCAGTATCTCGCTCTTGAACATGACACTTGTCTGCATTCGTGTCGGGTTGGGGACATCTCATTTCGTCATTTTTGCCTCCATGGGTTTGGGTAATCTCTTTTGACCTCTCATTTTCTCTTTCCCACGTCATCATGAACTCAGATCCCTTGATGTCAAATACTGCCAAATCTAGTGTCATTTCGCTGAAATGTTCAAGAGAATTTTGCCTTTGCAGTTGTCAACGTTCCTCTGATTCTCTGTTTGTCATGATTCACTTTCATCATGTTACTCTGTCTCATGTCGATGATGTGGGAAAAATTATGGCCCTCTTTCGACCAGGTCACTTCCTATCGACTTCAGCTCATTATTTAGGAATTTGATCTAGAGACTCCCTTCTGGTACCTTGGAGCCTGCATGCCTCAATGGCAGGTTTTTCGCATTCGACGCAAGGTTCACATCATTGGCCTTCGATTGAGTGATTTTGCAGGTGTTCGACGTCAAATCACTGTTCACATTCTGTAGATTGTACCTTTTGTACCTTGAGGGCCATCGTCATTATTGGTGGTTTCTCTTGCGTCCGTTAACAACTTTCATCATTGGCTGGTAATTAGACGATTTTCCTGCATGTTCGACTTCAGCTCATATATTTGCATGCTTGAAATTGTACTTGTTCGAGTCAAGATGGAGCACAAGACCCTGGGTTTTGAGTCTATTTGTTGATCCTTACTACCGGATGGCTGTGTCCATACCTTGGATCTCAGTTTTTATGTACTCTCTATGGATGGTTGCATCCATGCCACATATTCATGTATTAGAGATATCATTTGTATTTGTAATTGCAGGTTTTTCGACAGCAGTGTTTGGTTCAAACATGTTCTCATAAAGCATTTCACCCCTCCCTCTCCCTCGGACCTCATGCTTTAGGGGGCATCTGTTACACAACATTTTGTCACTGTCCCTGCAATCCCCAACTTGCACATTGGAGGGTCATTTCTGTGACTAATAAGAAGTGTCATGCCTTGCAAAGACCATCATTGCACCCCTTTACATGAGAGCAATATTCCTTCTGTTGAAAATTCCCAGAGCAGAGCTATAAAAACCCTTGTTTTTGCCTTGGTGCGAGTAGCCAGTTACACCCCCTTGCCGATTGGGAAAATTAACACTGGGCTCGTGCTAGTTGGCGCTCTGTGCCAGCTAGACACCCACACCAAGATGTTTATGGAATGTTTTTTTAAAAATAGAGACAAAGATTCCACTTCAACAACTTCGAGGATGAGTCATTGGGAGTGGTTGGACTGAATAACCATAGAATCCCTCCTTTAGTTTATGGTTTCCACCTCCCATGAAAACCTCCTAAAGGATAGGCCTCCCTCCCACCTTTGTAGGGATCCCAACCTCCTCCTTTTCCTCCATAAAAAGAAGCTATCTCTCTTTGCATAAACTAGCTGAACACATTATAGAAAACTAGATGAACACATTATAGCAAACTAGCTGAACACATTATAGAAAAATAGCTGAACAATTGAATAGCTGAACTTGGAGAATTGATACTATAGCTGAGTTGAATTATGAAAGAGACTGAACAAGGAGGAACTTCATTGAGAGAGCTTAAGTCCATGCCCTCACCCCGTCCGAATCCTTTGACAAGTACTGAGACGTGCTTCGGCTGAACCCCGCTGGAGGAGACTACGAAGTCAAAGCATCAATTGTACCTCTTCCTTCTATCAATATATACATGACTAGCGTTTGGGTTCCCATTTTGTGTTATGTTGTTTGATTTGACGCAGCGTGCTTAGTCCTCTTTGATTGGTTAGTGCTTACGAATGGAATTATTATGATGTATGTTGCTCTTGTTCACTATGTTATGTGCAGGTATTCGAGCATGAATGCAGACGGATTGTGATTTCCCAAGGCAGGAGCAAGAGGCCACCACTACTACAACTACAACAACAACATTGGATTCCAGATAAGTCAATCTACCGTGTCCTCTTTAATTATGTAGTTAGGAAAGTACATTCTAGCATGTCTCTTTGTTTCTAGACCCACTCTAGGGCTAGAGGGATCGTCTATGTCCGCAGAGAGGATTTACCTACTTAACAACATCTATCTAAATAATTAATCAAATATATACCCGGGGTATTTTTCCTTTATGCGATCTAAAATGATATCCTTCAAATATTAGTAATATAGATCATTTAATAGTAGAAAGAGATGAAAATTATGTAAAATGATTCTTCTAACAAAGTAGTTTGCATAGAAGAATTGTGATAGAAATATCACATTTATCAATGTGATTACATATTCAATAAGAAACCATAGCTAAATATTAGAACATAAGTGCATTTAATATTCATATATGATGACATTTCAAATATATAATGCACTAAAAAGATAACTATCAATTTATGAAATAAGACTTAATACAAATGAATAGAAGTACCATATGTACGAAGTTCTACTCATGTAAACTGACAGCAATGAATTTGGTCCTTCTCACTTTCGAGCAATTTAAAGAGTACAATAGTGCAACATCAGTTAAACAACTTTAGTTGTTAAACTATAACATAATGTGTTCCATTAATTCATCGAAGCACTCACAAACTTACAACAGTGCATTCTTTGAAAATGTTTTTGACAAATTTCTGGACCCTTCTCTAAATGCATGAGAAGGGTTTAAATACTAAACTAACTATAAACTAAAATAAATTATTACAAAAATATAGAGGAGGTTTCAAACAACCTTCCTCAAAAAGCTAACTTAAACAACAATCTAGGAAATTAAACTAACAATCCTGATTTTGTGAATCCTGCCCTTCTTTCTGAATGTGGTCACGAAGTTGGAAAATATCTAAAATTTCTGAGCTGCGCTGGCTGTGATATCCGTGATCGGATCTGTCCCTTGAAAATAGTATTTGAGATTAGTGACTGAGATATTTTTGCTGAATTTGTAAGAGACTGAAGATTTTGATGTTGATGGTAAGGTTTGATCAGAAAATTCCAGTAATTTCCTGATCAAACTTATTTACCTTTTTAATCATTTCCTCCTGTGTATATGCTCTCTGTCTCCACTTAATTTCTACCTGTCTTGTTTCTGAAAACACATCAGACGTGTTTTCCTTAAGAAGTTCTATTTTAGACAGTTGCTCACACATAGATTTAATAATCTCACTTGATATCTTGGATGTCTTGGTCGCTGCTTTCTCTGCTTGATTGATTTGCGCTTCCCATTCTGTGAATAAAATTTCTTTTTGAAGCTTATCTACTTGAGGTAGATTAGCTTGCTTTTCCAAATTTGAAACTTTCCACTGAATGTGTTCTTCAATTTTCTTATCAAGCTTTCCACATTCTAGTTTCTGAATTGCTATCTGTTGGATCATTATTTTAATTGAATCACAATAAGAATCAATCATAGAGGCTTGGTGACAAAACACTTCTTGTTATTTCTTTAACTTCGTGTTTAAATCAAGTGCTTCTTTGACAAATTGTTCTAATTGTGGTTGACTCTGTAACTTAGTCATTGCTATTTCCAGCTGTGCTTGGTTTTCATTAAGCTCTGTCTAATGCTGCAATTTGAGACTTTCAATATCTTTATGAAATTGGGCTGTGTTTACTTTGACTTTCTCATTGGAATTGGATTTATCTTCATTCAACAAATTTTCTAATTCTTGTACTCTGGCTTCCTTTTGTTTTAACAATACTCTAACCTCAGTAGCTTTATCAATAGTAGCGGTAGCATATGCCCCTGCATACTGTGATAATTTGGTTACATGTTCAGTGGGATCATCTGAGGAATCCTTCCAAGTACATTAACTAATTCATCTGTAGGATTTGGAGTTGTTTCATCAAGTCTCATTCTTTTATTTCTTTTGACTACAACCTTGTAACTAGGACTGTAGAAAATATCTAATGAAGGGATATCTTCAAACTGTAAAACTATCTGATCTGTGGGGTAGGCCAGTATGATTTCTTTATCATGGATTGTTGGAACTCTTTGTAGTGGATTAACAGGCTCCACTATCTTCTGTGAGTGTTCTAGTGTTTGGAAACTTGTTGCTTGATCAGTATTGGAATGTTCTTTAGGAGTCTTTATTGCTTCGGAAAATTCTTCCCATTCATTTATAAGATCTTTTGCTTGCGGTAAACTAGACTGATCTAACATGTTATGACTGTGCTGAACTATTTCAGAATTTGATTCTGTCCCATTATTTCTTGTTTCCTCCAGCATTTCTATGTCTTGAATAACTTGGTCAATTGTCTTTTCTGAGTTTTCCTTCTTAGATTCGGATTCATTTTCAGATTGCTGCTATGATTGACCTGATTCATCTTCAGAAATTTCTTTTATTTCATCATCCAGACTAACACTTAGAGTGTGTTTATTTTCATCTTCAATAGTTAACAAATTTAGAGGGACTTTTTCTAGTCTGTTGTTTCTGTATGCTTGAAAATCTTCAATATCCTTTTGACTTAGTTGACTAGATACATACTTGATAATATTTGAGAAATTTTCTATGCCCTGGAAGAGAACATCAAATACATCTTCCTCCTTTATGAAAGGATTCATCTTAAGCTCTGTGATGTAATTTTTAATCACATCATTTGGATCATATAATTTTCTTGGCATAAATGCCAATTTCAATAACTTAATTTTGGGAACCTCCTTGTAAGTATCGCCAATATTAGACAAAGCAAATGTACCATACTGTAGAGGGAAATTAGGTCAAATAACCATTTTAGCATCCTTCAGCTGCTTCCTAACACCATTGAAAAGCTGATAGGCTATTTCTTTTGCAAGTAACTTATTGGGAACATAATAGGCTAAAACATGGGGAGAAGCATAATTCCCGAATACTCTAATATATGTAAAATTTTCTTCAACAAACCATCTAGCTACCGGAAGAATGTCTACATTGGATTCTTCAAAAACCCTAGGGGCCCTTTTGTTAAAAATCATCTGGTGTATAGGTAATATGACTCCATAATAGACTTTATAGAAGTGCAAGTGGAAATTTGAATCCCAGAGTTCTCTGTGGTAGATGTGAATTGGGGTAGGATCCTTGGTAGTCCATTTCCAACCCATGGTAGGAAAACTAGAAGTGAAATAGATAGCATCCATGACATAGGCATACATATAAAAGAGAGGTATTTCTATGAATGAAATACTTATTTTATTCCTATATTCAGTTATGTGCTTGGCTAAGTTATTGGATAAAATTTCTGCTCAATTTAAAATTGATGAATTGACGATTGCGTCAATTAGGGGAACCCAGTCTCTTGAGAATCTAGTGCTATCTGGTTTGGAAAATATTCTACATAACATACCAGTAGCATAACAGTAAGGATTAGGAATTTGGGAAATTGGGTACATACCAAACTTATCTTGCTTCAATTTCCCTTGATTATCCTTCCATTATTGGATGACTTTGATAAGGTCTGGATGTTCTCCTTTAAAATTATGCAAATATTCTTTGTCGTATTTCTGTTGTGGGGGTGGTAGATGGTACATTGTTGTTAAATCCTCTGCCTTAAAAGAACCCATAGTTTCTCCCCTCTAATTCTTGAACATTCTATCTTCAATGTTTAAGTGGTCATTTTCCTACTTAACCATGTCTGTATAAGGAAAAATATTTGGTCTTACAGCTATCCTGTGCATGTATGAGCATTCAATGTCAAAAAGAGTTACGTCAGAGGTAGAAGAAGTGCATGTTGAAGAAAATTTGTTTATCACCCTTGGTCCTTTATTTTCAAAGGGTTTATACATTGCCTCGCATGTCGAACTGCCGCAGTCTTTGTTGCAGACAGTATTTGAGAATAATGGAGACATATCTGTGTCTTCTGTGGATGACGTCTGAGAAATTTCTTTACCCTTTTTTCTCATTTCGCTCTTCTTCAATCCGTTAACTGGTTTCCTGAAAGTAAAGCGAATTTTTACAAGTATGGAGTATCAAATAAATAAATCAAACATTTTTTTCAAACACACACGAGAAGATATCAATCTATTAAAATATAACATCAATCATCCTTCATAATTTCTGATTTAATATTTCACATATCTCCACACGTAAGATTTATCAATCGCTTTAAAGCCGTTAAGATCTTAAACTTTATTTTGATATGACACAAGGTGTTTTACACACTTGATTTCATTAAATGACGTTAATGTGCATATCGCAGATTATAACTTATAATATTTTGTGATACTTACCCTTAAAGGCTGTGAAATGCGATCTGCACAAATCGCAGATCACAACTTTTATGGGATAATGATTAAGCGTATATTATAAGTTGAGCGAAATGCGAATTGCGATTTTTCTATAAAATTGAAGTGACCGCGATAGCTGAAGGTTTTATATTTATTGTTTTATTTTCTAATCGGGTCGGCGGGTATCGCAACTTATATCATTTTGCTCTTAAAGATTTTTGATTGATTAAGTGAAGTGCGGTGCGATAAAGTAAATATAACGATGATTGAAGCTTTTTGCAAAGTTTTAAATCATATCTTCGGAGAAGCTTGAGCGCATATCACAATTCACATATTTTACGTTTTATGGGTCTTTTTGAAATTTAAATAAGATATGTGATATGCAATGCGCTTTAAAAGAAAAAGGCAAAAACAGAAAATATTTATTTTCCAAGTTTTTTATTTTAGGAAATTATAAAAAGAATTTCCTATTTATTTCTAAAGGGTCCCTATTTATAAAAATAAATGGGGGGTTGTTGTATAGCACAACAATTGGCGATTCACTTGGGTGAACGAGATATATCTGATAAAAATCTTTTGAAATTTCTAAGCTTTTTGAAAATAAAATAGTTAAAGGAATGAAATTTCAAATAAATAATATCTTTGCTAAACAATGAAAATTTCTCTTATTCATTATCCATAGGAATTCCTCTTTTAAAGATATAAGTATGAAAATCTATATCAGTCCTTACTTAGTTTAAAAAGATAAAGTAAATAACCTTTACTGATCAACTTTATAAAAATCTACTCTTTTATCATAGATAGAGCCTATGTTCCAATAGGCAATTTAAGCTTTTGGCAAGATTACCTTTTACCTAGCTATGATCCATTCTCACATCCAGTGTTTCTTATAATTTTAGAAGTTAATTATAATCTCTGAGAAATTTCTTTTATGTATTTTTATTTACTTAAAAGCCATTGTCTTGGCTTGGTAACCAAATGATGACAATGCCACTCACTAGTAGTAATTAAACTGATAAAGCTGGCTCTTGGTGAGACCCCTTGTCTTTTTTATATAATCTCATGTCATTACCCTGTTTTGGTGGATAATATTGGTAATGTCAGTTTAACAATTTCTTTATGAACATGGTAAACAAGCTCACGATGAGACTTATTATCTTTTAAGTTTTTTTTTTTTTCTTCTAATCATATCTTTTTATTTTCTTTTGAATTCCTTTTGAAAATTTATAAGATTTTCTGGATGGGATGAATCATAGGTCTTTTTAAGATTCTGGATGATAATGTCGAGTTTCAGATTACTTTTATGAAAAAAAGGTCTTTACTATATTAAATTTTATTTTCTTGATTGATAAACAGAATATCCATGCTATATAAAAATGAGAGTTCATCAAAGAATAACGGTTTTCATTGAAATTTCATTTTTCAGAAAGATAAAATCAATCTGTCTCTCTAAATCTTTCGATTTTCCTTCCTTAACATTTTCATTTTTTATAAGTGAAAAAGAAAAATCCAAAGAAAATCATCTGAGATTCGATTTGAAAAGCCAAATATTAATACTAAGCAAATTTTATTTTAAAAAAGAAAAAAAAAAACAAAAGACGTTAATATACAAAGATAGAAGGGGTTACCTCCTATGAGAAATATTTTTTCAAAATCTGTCCATTAACAGGAAAAGAATCATTTTTTCCTGATAAATCTTGTAATAGAAATGTTGATGGGCCTATTTCTTCAATTATTTGAAATGGATCTAGTCATAGTTTTTGAAACTTCGTGTGTTTACCTTTTTCCTCATGTGCTTTGTCCCATTTCAATACCAAATCACCAATTTGAAATTTTTTTGGAATGACGGAAGTTGAATCAAATGAGGCTTTTATTATTTGTTGATGATGAGTATGAGTTTGTTTGGATTTTTCTCTTTCTTCTTCTAACTTAAGAATTTGAGCTTGTCTAAATTGTAAAGAAGAAGTAGGAATTTCATCAATGAATTGAACTAAGGAAAGAGATGGAATAACTACATTGGTGGGAAGTATAGCTTCTTTTCCATATACAAGATTAAATGGTGAAGTACCAATAGAAGCTTTTTCAGTTATTCGATCTACCCAAAGAGCAAAAATTAATGACTTATGTCAATTTCTTTGATTCTGATCAAAAGTTCTTTTGATTATTCTAATCAAATTTTTGTTTGTGGATTCTGCTAAACCATTTCCTTGTGGGTAATAATTTGCAGAATATTTTAATTTAAAACCTCTTGTAATTGCAAAATCTGTCATAGTAGTTCCAGAGAAATAAGATGGATTATCAAACATCAAAGCAGTAGGCAAGCCAAACCTGGTTATGATATTTTGATCAATGAAATCAATGATATTTTCTGAATTAGCTACTTTTAATGGAATTTCTTCCACCCATTTGGTAAAGTAATATGTAGTTGTGAGAATATATCTATGCTGTTTGGAAGAGTTAGGAACAATCTCACTAATTATATATAATCCCCATTGCTCAAATGGTTGTTCAATATTGACTGGCTGTAATGGGAATGCTGGTTTTCTTTGTTTTCTAGATGTACTTTGGCATACTTTACATCTCCTTGAATATTCATGGGCATCTTTGAAAAGTGTAGGCCAATAGTAACCTGCATGCAAGATTTTATGTGCTGTTGTATTTCCTCCAAAATGTTCTCCGGCTGGTCCATCATGGAGTTCCTGCAAGACTTTATCTGCTTTAGATTTTTCTAAGCATCTTAGAAGTACATAATCAAAATTTATTCTAAATAACACATCATTGACTAACTCATATTGTTTAGCTTTTAGTCTAAGAGCTCGTTTTGTCTTATAATTGAGATGATTTGGAGCATATCCATTTTTCAAATAAAATATAAGATCAGAATATTGTGAATCTGAATCATTGAGGCTTACCTTTGATATTTTCACATTACCTGGTTCTTCTTCTGATGGTGAATGTGATGCTCCTGCAAGAATTTTGCAAAAATCTTGACCTCTAATGATTTAAGAGGGTTTTATTTCTACATCATACTCTTGCAATGCAGTTACCCAGTTAGCTCTTTTTTCTCCTAATTCTTTCTACATCAAAAGTTGTCTTACTGTAGAAAATGGAACTATGATTTTCGTATGAGACTTTAGGAGAAAAGGTCTGAAATGTTTTATGGATTTAAAAATAGCAAATGCTTATTTTTCAATAGATGTGTAATTCAGTTCTGCAACTTGTAAATTTGAACTAAAGAATGATATCGGTGCTTCTATTTGCTGGTCATTCAACTGTGTTAAAACAACTGCATATGATGTATCCGATGAAAAAGTGTATAATGTAAATGGATTAAGAAAATTAGGAGTGGTCAGGAATGGAGCATTGACAATTGACTGTTTAATCAGTTCAAAGGCTTCTCTTTCGTTATGTCCCCATTTGAAAACATAATTTTTCTTAATCATGTTCTGCAATGGTAAAACTATCTGAGAAAAATTAGGGACAAATCTCTTAACAAAATTAATTTTCCCAATGAAAGATTGCATGGTTTTCTTGTTATGAGGGAAAGCAATTCGTTTAATTTCATCAACTCTTTCGGGATCAATATAGATACCATTTTTTGACACGATGAATTCTAAAAGTTTTCCTTCATCTAAAGCAAAAAATGATTTCTTTGGATTTAATGAAATGCCATACTTTTTGCATCGTTCAAAGACTTGCTTTAGGTCATTAACATGATGATTTGCCTGTTTAGAGAATAAATTAATGTCATCTAAATAGATAAATACTATTTTGTTTATGAGTCCTCTAAAAGTTGTGTCCATGGCTCTTTGGAAAGTGGCACCTGCATTAATTAATCCAAAATGCATTTTTTGATAAGCATAAGTTCCCCACTTAGTTCTGAATGTAGTTTTCAATCTTTCATATGGATGAATGAGGGTTTGATTGTAACCTGAAAATCCATCTAGAAAAGACATAAGTTCAGAACCAACTACTTTTTGTAATACTTGTTCCATGGTTGGTAGTGGAAAATTGTCCTTCTGACAAGCTTTGTTTAAGTTTCTAAAATCAATGCAAATTCTAATATCACCATTTTTCTTCCTAACAGGTACCAAATTTGATACGCATTTTGAATGTCTGACTAGAAAGATAATTTTTGCTTTGAGAATTTTATTCAATTTTGTTTTAATTTTATTTTCCAAATTTGGATGAATCTTTCTCAATTTCTGCTGTATAGGCTTTTCTTCTGAGATCATAGGAATTGTGTGTTGGATTATAGAAGTATCGTATTTTTTAAGATCAGAATAATCCCAAGAAAAGACACTTTTGTATATCCTAAACAATCTGATGAATGATAATATTTCATCAGAAGACAGACCAAGAGCTAGATTTATATTTTGAGGCTTTTCTTCACTTCCTAGATTAACTAACTCGAATCTTAAGGTAGAACTTTGTACTTTTGAGTTAGTTACTCTTTTAAATCTATCCTTTAGGTCATATAAGTCTTCTAACTTGACAAAAGATTTTGGAATAGGATTTTCATCTTGTTCTTTCCTAATCTGAGTGTCATGTTCATTCTCATCCATGATTTGATTATCATAAGATTCTTCAGATGTTAAAAAATCTATGATATCTGAGTCATTATTAAATACTCTCCAATTGGTGATTTTATCAGGAATATATGGTTTAAAAATCAACTCAATAGAAAATCTATCGGGACTAAATTCTTGGGATGGGATTAACTTTGATGCTACATTAGCGAGTAAATCTGCACTAGCATTCTGAATCCGAGGTATAGAAGAAATGTTGAAGGCCAGGAAGTGAGCAGTTAATTCTTGGACTAATGATTGATAATGTTTTAAATGTACAGAATTACAATGGATAGTATCTCTCACTTTCCTAACTATGATTTCTGAATCTCCTAAAACCTTCAAATATCTGATATTTAAATCAATGGCCTTTAATAACCCTTGAACTAATGCTTCATACTCAACTACATTATTGGTACAATCAAATTCTAATCGGCAGGCTAACATAGTCTTTTCGCCTCCTGGGTTTATTAAAATGAAACCCGCACCTGCACCATATTCAGATTTAGAACCGTCAAAATAAAGTGTCCAAAACAAAAAATAAACTATTTCTCTATCTGAAAAATTAATACATCTAGAATTATTTGGTTGGGAAAAATTATCAATCTGAGATACAACCGCGTTATCAAAGAAAGGAGATGTTTTAGCATTAAAGTTTCCTAAAAATAACTGTGTAGAATAGTTTCCAATAATGTTGTTATTGAAAGCTACTGGCTCATTTATTTCTTCAAGATCAGTCACTGTGTGTTTCATAAAATTTTCACGATCAATCCGAATTTGGTTTGGCTTTCCATTATGTGGTAACCACATATGTGACCAATCTGTTGAAAAATAACCATGAATTTTCTCAGACCAATCACAATTTAGAATTAAACCATAAAATTCAGGAATGTCTGCAACCAAAATATCAATTATCTAAACAAATTTTGGATTTGATGACAATGTGATTGAAACGGATTTCAATTCTCCTACCACTTCTATTCTAGTTCTGTCAAGTTGTACTATATGAATTGGAGAACTCTGAGGAGTAATGTTCAATTTAGCACAAACTAATTTAGGCATTATATTCGAAGAAGCCCTTGAGTTTATCGAACAATTATGAACATTTTTGTTATAGATCTCATAGGTTAAGAGAAATGGGGGAGTATGAGAGATGGATCGATCACCTATCATAATTAAATCTGAAGCATCTATTTTTTTTGAAGGAGAAGGTGGCTTACCTGTTTCATTAGCAGCTTGCACTATAACTGGAGTAGGTAAGTTTGAAGCAGGAACAACTTTTAATTCTCTAAGTAAGATTTTTTGTTGTTGCTTCAATTTGGTAAGCTCATGAATTGAAATATTTTCTCTAGTTTTCTCCATATCTTCAACTATATTATACTCAAAGGTATCTGAGATAACCATTATTTTAGATATAGGTGGAGAGTCTGATGTAACAGGACTTGTTTGCGTAGTGCCTTTGAATTAGACTTTTTGTTTGTTGATTTGTCTTTAGCAGGAGTAGAAATTTTTTGCTGTTGACTAGGCTGTGTTGCTTCAATATTCTTTTTGCTACGTGTGCTGACAGGCAAAGCTTCAAGTTGTTCTTCATTTGATAGGATAAAATACCACATTCCATTAATTTCAACTTCTTCTTCTTCATGATATTCTTCTTCCTCTACTTGTTCTTCCTCGTCATCTTGATTTGATTCAACATTAGATATAATGTTTGGAGGTTGAGAACTAGAGGTTTGTTTCTGTTTGAAATTTCTGAAACTCTTTTTTGAATTTGAATTTTCGGCGACTTGTTTCTTGATGTTTTCCATCTCATTGGTCATGGTTTTCAAAACTTTTTGAAGACCTTCTACATCAAATGGATATTTTGGTGTTTTCTTTTTAGAATAATCTTTGAAAGATATTTTCTTTGATTTGCGATCTTCTTGAGAATTATTTTTCTGAAGAGCAGTTATGTGTTTTTCAACAGATAGAGATTCTTTCATATTCTCTGCAAGATTTGCTAGTTTTTCTCTATCAACGAAAATAGCTATATTAGACAGAAGTGATGAAATATACCACTCAATTTGAACTTCTACACCAGACACTGCTGTAACAGGAATTTTATTGAGTAGTTTATTAAATCATGGGTTAAAATATTTTATCTTCTCACCTGTTTTAGCTTTAATATTTGAAAGATCATTGATTAGAGTCGCAGTAGTTCTATCATCTCCAAACTTAGCCATAAATTGTTCTTCAAACATATTCCAGTTAGTTATGGAGCGAGCAGGTAATGAAAAATACCAGGATCCTACAGATCCTTTTAAAGTATATGGAAATAATTGTACAACGCAATCCTCCTCGATTACTGCATTCAAGTTGACAACTAACATAAAATTATGAATATGTTCTTCTGCAGGAAGACCATCATCATGGTTAAATTTTGGTAGCCATCTTTCAGGATTTTTAGGCAAAGCATGAAGAGGAGCAAGCATGTTTACAACCCCTGGATTACTCCATGGGTTTACATTCGGTAGAGGGACTTGACCTACCATTGGATTATGGATGGGTTGATTTTGAATTGATGATGAGGCAGATTGAGTACTAGGACCAGTATTTTGAGTATTGGAACTAGTGAAAGTGATACCGACAGTTGGAATGAGATTTGTGGAAGTGAGTGGAGGAAATGGGGGTGAATGGAATAAGACCTCGCTAGTGATCGATTCTAATTGAGTCCTCTTTAACTTCTTTCGAGTACTATTGATAGGAAATTCAAAAGGGAGAATTCCTGTTTTTTGACTTTCTGATCGAGTTAATATTCTTCGAGGTTGTAAAGAAGATGAAATTCTAAGATCCGATAATTGAGAAGTTTCAGGCTTTTCAGTAGAAACAGATACTTTCTCTAAATTTTCTATCAAAGACTGAACTTCTGGGGAATGTTGATGAATTTCTAGAAATAGTATAGTTTGAGTATCACTAGGAGACTTAGGGGAGAGGTGATCAACTTCAGAGTTTATAGATGAGGATCTGGATAATTTTCTAGAAGTTGATAGGGATCTAGAGGGAGAGATATTTTTTGATTGACCTTTAGATTGATTAGACCTTTGTGTCATTCACTTGGCCCTCCTTCTTGCGCCAATGTATTGAGGCCTTGGAATTCCGTTGCCAAAACATGGGGGAAAACCACCCTGTCCGGACCATAAAGCAGCTCGTTTTCCATTTGGTATAGTGGCTCTGACTAGGGATAATGGGACCAGTTTCCCAATAAGGATAATTTTGAGGGTGTTTGTGAATATAGCATGCAAATGGATAATGATTTTAATATATATGCATCTCTCTAAATAATTAATCTAATATATGCCCGGGGTGTTTTTCCTTTATTCGATCTAAAATGATATCCTTCAGCTATTAGTAATACAGATCATTTAACAGCCGAAAGAGATGAAAATGATGTAAAATGATTCTTCTAACAAAGTAGTTTGCATAGAAGAATTGTGAAAGAAATATTGCATTTATCAATGTGATTACATATTCAATAAGAAACCATAGCTAAATATTAGAAAAAAAGTGAATGTAATATTCATATATGATGACATTTCAAATATATAATGCAATAAAAAGATAACTGTCAATTTATGAAATAAGACTTAATAAAAGTGAATAGAAGTACCATATGTACGAAGTTCTACTCATGTAAACTAACAACAATGAATCTGTTCCTTCTCACTTTCGAGCAATTTAAAGAGTACAATAGTGCAACATCAGTTAAACAACTTTAGTTGTTAAAAGATAATAGAATGTGTTCCATTAATTCATCAAAGCACTCACAAACTTACAATAGTGCATTCTTTGCAAATGTTTTTGACAAATTTATGGACCCTTCTCTAAATGCATGAGA
This sequence comes from Pinus albicaulis, assembly GCA_034641835.2. Classification (NCBI taxonomy): domain Eukaryota; kingdom Viridiplantae; phylum Streptophyta; class Pinopsida; order Pinales; family Pinaceae; genus Pinus; species Pinus albicaulis. The sequence continues at coordinate 1,395,839,265 of CM076570.1, forward strand.
AGGGTTTAAATACTAAACTAACTATAAACTAAAATAAATTATTACAAAAATATAGAGGAGGTTTCAAACAACCTTCCTCAAAAAGCTAACTTAAACACCAATCTAGGAAATTTAACTAACAATCCTGATTTTGTAAATCCTGCCCTTCTTTCTGAATGTGGTCACGAAGTTGGAAAATGCCTAACATTGCTTTGTGCTGAGCTAGCTGTGATATCCGTGATTGGATCTGTCCCTTGAAAATAGCATTTGAGATTACTGACTGAGATCTTTTTGCTGAATCTGTAAGAGACTGAAGAGTTTGATGTTGATGGTAAGGTTTAATCAGAAAATTCCAGTAATTTTCCTGATCAAACTTATTTACCTTTTTAATCATTTCCTCCTGTGTATCTTCTCTTTGTCTCCACTTCATTTCTACCTGTCCTGTTTCTGGAAACACATCAGACATGTTTTCCTTAAGAAGTTCTGTTTTAGACAGTTGCTCACACATAGATTCAATAATCTCACTTGATATCTTGGAAGGATATCTTCGTTGTTTTGTATCTGATAAAAAAACACAATGGGTCAAGTGGTTACCTCTGGTTGAATGGTGGTATAACACTTCCTTCCATACTGCAGCAAAAATGACCCCATTTATGGCACTTTATGGATATCATCCACCGTCCATCACATCATCTTTAAGTGAAAATTATAAGGTGCAAGCAGTGGAATATCACATCGAGCATCAACAAAAAGTTCTCCAACTCTTAAAGGATAACCTAAATTTGGCACAAAATCAAGTGAAATAATAGGCAGATCAACATCACAATGAGAGAAGTTTCGATGTAGGAGATTGGGTACTTTTACGACTACAACCATACAAACAAATGTCCCTCAAGCAAGCTAAGAAGGATAATAAATTATCGCCAAAATATTATGGTCCTTACAAGGTGTTGCAAAATATTGGTACTATGGCATACAAATTGGAGCTTGTTGCTTCTTCGCGAGTGCATCCAGTTTTCCATGTTTCATGCTTAGAGAAGGTTATAGGTGACAAACTTCCAGTTCAAACAATATTTCCAAAACTTGATGAGGAGGGAAAAATAATATTGGAACCTGAAACAGTCACGGAAACAAGAACTCGACAGCTACAAAATCGATCAATTTCAGAGTATCTCATCAAGTGGAAGAACTTACCAACTGAAGATTCTACATGGGAGGACGAGAATTTTATACAGAAGCATCCAGAGCTACTAAAGCGTTGAGGAAAACACTTTTTTGAAGGAGAGGGGAATGTTAGGTCCCCATATTACTAGTGTAGTCCCTTATTTTTATTAGTGTAGCCCCCTTATTGTTATTGTTTTACCCCTCTAACCCTGATATTGTTATTATTGTTCCCTTACATTATTATTGTTAGGTCGGCTAGGATTATATTGTGACCCCATGTACTCCTATATATAGAAGGATGCTTTTTCATTTGTATCATCCAATAATTGTTCATTTATGTAATGTATTGGAGATTTCCCTCTCGAAGTGGCTGATTTCTAAGGCATTTATCTCTCTTTTCTTCTATTTTTGGAGCTGGTTTCATAACACCTTGTCACTCCCTCCTTAGCACACCTAAAACTCACTGACACTCCCTATCACACACTCTTATTCATTCATCTCCATGCATTTTAAACTATTCCTCCTTTATGTTTCCTTGGCACTCCATAAAGCTCTCTGACATGCATTAACACACCCTAGCACCTAGCACATAATGGCATCTTTTCCTGACCTCTAGCATGTCTTAACACTGCCCAACATACCTTGTTACTCCCTCCTTAGAAAACTGTTGAGGCCTCAGAAATATTTGGCAACAACAAGGGGGATAACCACACAGCCCAGACCTTAAGACAATTCCTTTTTTGTTTGGGATAGTGGCTTCGACTGGATATAATGGGACCATTTTCCCAGATTTGGGTTTTTGTTTGATTGTTGGGTTTCTCTCAAAGGATTTGCATAAAGAATTACTAAAAACTAAAACAAATTTATTCTAAAATTCAAAACTTTGAATTAAGTCTAATCTAATCTAACCTGAGAAAACTCTAATTTGATGCGATCTAGAATGATATCTATTCAATCTGTGATGATTAAGATCATCACAGATTTAATAGAATTAATTCTTTGTAAGATGATTCTCTTGAAAAAATAGTTAATCAAAAGAAAATGAGAAACATATCGCATATATTTGATGACCATATATCAAACAAACCAATTTCTATCTTTATATCACACAATAGTGCAACTGATATTTCAGACAAAAACAATTGATTTCATATATAATTCATGAAAGCTGGATTCATCACTAATATTCAAAACAAAAATAGCATACATGATAATAGTACCAGGTGTGTACTGCATTGTTCATCTGATCAGTGATAATAGACCACATTCAACTCTTCTACCAATAAGTCTTTCAAAGAATACAAAAGTGCATCAACAGTGATCAAGAACATGATATATAACTGAAAAGGCCGTGTTCCATTATTTTATCAAGGCATCCACAAACTTACTTACAGTTAAGCATCCTTTGCAAATTTTCTCAATAAAATTCTGGACCCTTCTCTAAATGCATGAGAAGGGTTTAAATACTATTCTAATTACTTGCAAAAATAGTTTATACAAAATATCTTATGAGGTGATTTCAAACAACCTCCCTCATTCCTAGTATCTAATTGCTAAAAATAGAAACTATAAAAACAAACTAACTAATAATCATGCTCGATGATAAGTTATTGCCAACTTTTCTTTTTTTTCTCACAAATATCGGACATCGGTTAGACTTGTGGAGGTTTTCCGAACTGTGCCTTCATTTGTGCAGCAAATATAGCATCCAGTAAAAGTGGCTGTATTTTCTGAATGGAATTCAGAGAAAAATTTAGTGTCATGATCTGACTATGAGGTTTGACTAGTAGCTGCAAGTATGATTCCCAATCAGTCTTTTTCAGCTGTGTAAGTGCTTCTTCTCGGAGTTGTCCCACATCTTTCCAACTTTGCTCTAAATCCCTGAGATCTGGAATAGATTTGTGATTTCCTTCTTTGATAAGCCCAGAAGTATGCAATATGTGGTTAATCATTTTCACCATATTTTTTGATATACATGCTGCTCTGGCTATGGCCAATTCTACTTGTTACACCTGTGCATCCCAGTCAGTAAAGAGGATATCTTTGAAAGTCTCCTTGATCTTTGGGAGGCCTAACTTTCTTCCTTCTTCTGAATCTTGCCATTCAATATAATCAGAGATTTTTATATTGAGTTCATTGAACTCAATTATTTGATGAATGAATGTATTGGTCAATTGTTCACTAGTTTCCAGGTGTGGAATTATATCTGACATTTGTACAACAAACAGGTTTTGTTGTTTTGAGAGTAAGGCATTTAATGCCAATGCTTCTTTTATGAATTCCGCTGCAGTAGGAATTCCTTCATATTTGGTAAGATCTTCTCTCAATTGTTAAATCAATGAATTTTTGCTAGATAAGTCATTTTCATGACTTATCTTAAGAATTTCCATATCTTGCTATACTTTGAGGAGTTGCTGTTCCATTTTCTGATTTAAACTATTTCTTTCTTCATCTAGCTGCTGCTGTAGTTGCATGATTTTGTCATCCTTTTCCTGAACCAAAATAGATACTTTTGCTGCCTTATCGATTGTTGCAGTGGTGTATGCACCAACGAACTAAGATAGCCGAGTCAGATTTTCAATTGGATTTGATGGAGTATCTTTCCATCCTACTTCCATAATTTCATTTCCTAGAGGTGTTTCAATTCTTCTTCTTTTCCTTTGCTTCCTTACTATAGCTTTATGAAGAGGGTTGTAGAACACATCCAGTGGGGGAATATCAGTCACCTTGAGGAAAATCTCATTAGTAGGATTTGCAGGAGTGATTTCTGTGTCTTGAGAGATTTTCTTAGGAGTTTCAATGAATTCTTTTGTTGAAACTATTTGTCCTTGTGGAGTTTGAAGTTCTGTATTTTTCTATGAAGATGATGTTTCTGGAGTATTTGTTAATGTGTTTCTGAATGAAGTCCAGATTTTTTCTAATTCACTTTGATTTTGTGAATTTGATTGTTTTGCTCTGATTTCTTGGCTTGCTTTAGTGATATAACTGGTAATCAAGACATCTTGGGGGATACGTCTAATTATTTGTTCTTTGAACTCATTGAACCTCTGTATTTCTTATGGATTTAAGTTCAATTTAACAAAATTTTGGAATTCTTCAAAAGTTCCAACAGATTTCAAAATATCTTCAAATCTGTCATCAATGTGTATGAAAGGCTTGAGTTTGACTGACAGAGTAAATTTGTTAGTAATCTTTTCTGGGTCGAATTGCCTGGAGGGTAGAATGGGGAGCTTCAAAAGCTCAATCTTCTGACATTATTTCAATGCATGACTGAAATTACTGAGTGTAAATGTAGCACATGAAATTTGGAAACTCGGCTATAAAGACTTCTTACTATCCTTCAAAGATTTAGTGAGTCCATTACCAACATTTTGGTAAGAGACTTCTCTTGCCATCAATTTATCTGAAGCATATAAAGGAAGAACATGCGGGGGAGCATAGATTCCAAAAATTCTGATATATTAAAATGAATCTTCAATAAAATATCTCCCTATCATTTGAAGGTATGAAATGGCTTCTTTAGTGAACCTAGGGCTCATTCTGTCAAACATTAGTTGATGCAATGGTAGTACAACTCCATAACATAGCCTATGGAAATGTGGTACATAATTATGTTCCCCTATCTCTTTATGATTCAAATGAATCGGGGTAGGATCTTCAAGAGTCCATTTCCATTCCATAACTGGAAAGTTGGTAAAAAAACAGATGGCGTCAAAAACATACACACTCATGAAAAATTGGGGAACAGATTTGGAGGAGGAAGTTCTTGTTTGGCGATATTCATTAATTTCCTTAACTAGATTGTTGGAAAGGATAGTTGCCCAATTCATTATATGGGAATTAACACAGGAATCAATTAGGGGTAGCCAATTTATGGAGAACTTAGTATTATCAGGTCGACCATATAATCTGCATAGCATTGCTGCTGCAAAATATAAGGATTCACAAGTGACGCGATAGGATACATACCTATTTTCTCATATTTGAACTTGTTATCTAGTTTCCTCCATCCTTGAATTGCCTTGAATGGGTCTTCATTCTTCTTAGCAAACTTTGCAATAAACTGACTGTTGTAGATGTCTTACGGGTCGGGCAGCTTATACATGATTTTCAGATCTTCAACTCTGAAAAAACCTAGAATCTCATTTTGAAGGTCCTTAATTGTCTGTCTTTGATTGTTGAATTGTCGAGCACCCATCTAATCATGTCGGTATATGGAAGAAGAGTAGCCCTTGCTGCTATCATATGGAGGAAAGAGCATGAAATATCTTTGAACTGTAGATTTGAGGGTGTTGCATCATCGACAGTCATCGAGACTTCCACTACTTCTGGCTCTTCGCCTTTGAGAATAGTATAAATAAATTGCCACTTAGTAGCTCCTCCATCAGCAGTGCATACAATATCAGAGACTATAGGCGACATTTTTGTTTGCTCTAGTTCTGCAACAATCTGTTTGTTGTGTTTTTGAATCACTTTGCGGATGGACATATTTTGAAGGATAATCCCTATTAAAGACAGAGTAAATGATTAAAATGATTGAAGATCTATTGAAATGATCTCTTTTGAAAGAAAAAATCCAGGAAACATCTATATCATTAATTAATCATGACGAATCCATAACTGTTTACATTGGGATGATAAAATACAATTAATATTTCCTGACATGATTTATTTTCGCGTAAAACCTTTATTCAAACTTGTCAAATCAATCGCATCGCACCCTTTGAATATGTCTTAATGAAGTGTATTACCTTTTGTTTATGCGATATGCGATTTCGCTATATCGTGAAATCGCAAAATCACAGTATCGCAATATCGGAGTTTTGGTAAGAATTGCTTAAATTTTTACAACGTAAATTTGTGATATGCGATTTATAATGTCGCTTGCGAAACTTCAAATCGGCGATCGCAAAATCGAGATTTTGTGATCGCCGATTTGAAGTTTCGCAAGCGACTTGCTGGTTTATTGTTTTAACTTCTAATAAGAAAATATTTGTGCAAAAATGCAATTTTCGATAAGGATGTTTTATTAATTGTTTTTTTTTGCTTTTTATGTTTTTTATTAACTAAAAAGCATTGATTTTTTTGGAGTATGATTTTTATCAAAAGACAAAAATATATTTGTAAAAAGGGTCCCTATTTCTATTTATCAAAGGTCTAGATTATTTTGAAAATAAAAATGGGGGGTGTTGTTGCATAGCACAACAATTGGCGATTCACTTGGGAGAACCATATATCTCTAATTGGTTTATTTTGATATTTCTAAACTTTCAAAATAAGAAAAAGATATAAAAATAAAAATAATATGATTCATGAATTAAACAATATTTTTTCAGAATATAATCTATTTACCTATCTCATTTTTTCTTAATTAACCCCTTTAGTGATAATACATAGGTATTTGTATCAGTCAATACTTAGATTTAAAAAGATAAAGAAGGTATTCTCTAAAATTGGTTTCATAGATTTTTACTCATTTATCATAGATAGAGCCAGTGTTTCCAGCAGGCATCTATAGCCTTGAGAGGGTTATCTTTTAATCAATAATGATTCATGATCCCATCTGAATTTGATTTCTTATTTCAAAATATATTTACGACATATCATTGAGTTTCTTTTTCTTGACACTTTTTCAAAATCATTGTCCAGGTTTGGTGACCAAATAGTGGCAATGTCATTCAATGATAGTAATTTAGATTGAACAAGCTGGCTCGTGATGAGACCCCTTGTCTATTGATTTTTTTATAATCATTTAGCTATTACCTTGTTATAGTATGCAGTATTGGTAATATCAGTCTAGATTATATCTCTATGATCATGATAAACAAGCTCGTGATGAGACTTATTTTCCTTTTGAATTTGTTCATCATATATATTTCTTTTCTTTTTTGAATTATACTTTAAAGAAGAAATTTTATCAGATGGGATGAATCATTAGCTTGTTTAAGAGTTATGGATGATAATTATAGAGTTCGTAGATACCTTTTTATAGAGAATCCTTGCTAAGTTAAAAATTTCCTTTTTTGACTGACACATAATAACTATATTTTATGATATCTAGAGTCTTTTTCGGAAAGAAAATGCCTTTAGTAAATTTCAAATTATTTCAAAAAATAAAGTTTATTCAATTCTCATAGTTATAATCATCTTTTAACTTTACTTATTTATAGAAGCGAAAAATCAAAATAATTTATCAGAAATTTTGAAAATTTGAATCAACCAAAAATGATGCTATTTTCAACTCTTATTTTCCTAAAGCAAAATAAAATTTAAAAGCTTGATTTCCTAAGAGAAATATTTTTTGAGTATTTGACCATTCACGAGCAAGGAATCTTTCTTACCTGATAAGTCTTGCAATAAAAAGGTGGATAGGCCTATTTTCTCAATGATCAGAAATGGACCAAGCCATAATCTTTGGAATTTGGTATGCTTACCTTTTTCCTCATGTGCCTTATCCCATTTCAAAACAAGGTCTCCTATTTCAAAAGTTTTCGAATTAGTAGATGCTGTGTAAAATGCGGTTTTCAATATTTGTTGATGATGAGCATGTATAGCTTTGGCTTTTTCTCTATGTTCTTCCATCTTAAAAATTTTATCTTGTCTAAGCTGAAGGGAAGATGAAGGATTTTCATCAATAAACTGCACTAAAGCAAATTATGGTATTGTTATGTTTGTGGGTAGAACTGCTTCTCTCCCATAAACTAACACAAATGGAGAAGTACCTATTGAGGCTTTCTCGGTGATTCTATCTGCCCAAAGAGAAAATAATAGTGCTTTGTGCCAATTTTTATGATTTTGTTCTATAGTTCGTTTGATGATTTTGATAAGGTTTTTATTTGTAGATTCAGCTAATCCATTATCTTGTGGATAATAGTTAGTTGAATATTATAATTTAAAACCTCTTTTCAAAGCAAATTCTACTGTGGCATTTCCGGAAAAATAAGATGCGGTACCAAACATCAAAGCTGGTGGGAGACCAAACCTGGTGATTATGAACTGATCAATAAAATCTGTAATAATTTGTGTATTAAACACCTTTAATGGGATAGCTTCTACCCGTTTTGTGAAATAATCAGTTGCAATTAGAATATAATTGTGCTGTTTTGAAGAGTTACAATTTATTTCACCTATGATATCTAACCCCCATTGTTCAAATGGTTGTTGGATATTTACTGGCTATAGTGGAAATGCTGCTTTCCTTTCTCTTCCCCCTGCAGTTTGACATACTTTACATTTTCTCGCATATTCATGTGAATCTTTAAACAAAGTTGGCCAATAATAACTAGCATGGAGTATTTTATGAGTTGTGGTGTTTCCTCCGAAATGACCTCCAGCTGGTCCATCATGTAATTCCTACATTACTTTTCAGCTTCATTTTTTTCTAAACATCTCAATAATACATAATCATAATTCTTCCTAAATAACACATAATATATGAGTTGATATTGAATTTCTTTAAGCCTCAGAGCACACTTTGCTGTATAATTGAGATATAATGAAGCATATCCATTTTTCAAGAAAAATTTCAGATTAGCATATTGTGACTGAGAATCGTTTAGGCTTACCTCGTACAGTTGTATTTCATTTGATTGATCTTCTTATGTTGGTAAATGAGAGGCTCCAGTCAACATCCTGCAAAGACCTTTTTGTTATGAAGGTAAATCCTCTCTACGGACAAATACAATCCCTCTGGCCCTAGGGTGGGTCTAGTAACAAAAGGACACGCTAAAGTGTTGCTTCCTAGTTAATGAATGAACAAAAGACATGGTATATTGACCTAATTTGAATCCAACACTGTCGATGTTGTAGAAAGAGTAGTGGCCTCTCGCTCCTGCCTTGGCAAATCACGATCCGTTCGTTGTCACGCTCAGATACTTGCACATAATACAAAGAATAAGAACAACATATGACAGAATAGTTTCACTCACAACTATTAGCCAGTCAAAGAGGGCTAAACATATCACATCAAATAAACATCATAACAAAATAGTGGAACCAAAACAGTAGTCATGTATATTAATGAGTAGAAGGAAGATTACAACCGATGCTTTGACGTTGCAGTCTCCTCCAGCGGGGTTTAGACGAAGCGCGTCTCAAATGTTGGTCAGGGAATTCGGACTCAAGCTCTCTTAGAAGTCATCGAATCAAGCTCTCTCCACACAATATTTCTTACTCTATCTTCTCTAGCAGCTTAGCTATAGTATAATTCTCCTAGTTCAGCTATTCAGCCGTTCAACTATTTTGCTATAATGTGTTCAACTAGCTTCTACTAAAAAAGATAGTTTCTTATATAGAGGAAAGGGAGGAGGTTGGGATCCCTACAAAGGTGGGAAGGAGTCCTATCCTTTAGGAGAGTTCCAAGGGAGGTGGAAAATACTAACTAAAGGAAGGAGTCAGTGGTTGTTTCAGTTCAACCACTCCCAATGACTCATCCCCGAGATGGTTGGAATGGAACCTCTACCTCTATTTTTAAAAAAATTCCATAAACATCTTGGCGCGGGTGTCTAACTGGCACAGAGTGCCAACTGGCACGGGCTCAGTGTTAAATTACCTGGTCAGCGTGAGGGTGTAACGGGCTACTCGCGCCAAGGCAAAAATAGGGATTTTCACAGCTCTGCTTAGGGAAATGTCAACAAGAAGAATGTTTCTTTCATCAAAAGGGATGCAAGGATGGTATTTTCAAAGAATGACACTGCTTATTGGTCACAAAAACGACCCTCCAATGTACGAGTTGGGGATTGCAGGGACAGTGACAAAATGTTGTGTAACAGATGCCCCCTAAAGCATGAAGTCTGAGAGAGAGGGAGGGGTGAAATGCTTTATGAGAATGCGTTCGAACCAAACACCACTGTTGGAAGACCTGAAATTACAAATACAACTGATATCTGTGATACATGAATCATGTGGCATGGGCGCAACCATCCATAATAGAGTATATAAAACTGAGATTTGAGGTATGGACACAGCCATCCAGCAGGAAGGATCAATAAATAGACTCAGGTATGGTCGCATCCATCCAATCAAGAGAGTCATGCAATAAGTCATAATAATCCACAAAAATCTATAGCTTAGGGTTTATTAGACAAAACCAAGGGTCTTGCACTCCATCTCGACCCGAACAAGTACAATTTCGAGCATGCGAACGTATGAGTTGAAGTCGAACATGCAGGAAAATCGTCTGATTACTAGCCAATGATGAAAGTTGTTAACAGATGCGAGAGAAACCACCAATGATGACGATGGCCCTTAAGGTACAAAAAGTACAATCCACGAAATGTGAAAAATGATCTGAAGTCAAACATCCGCAGAATCACTCGATTGAAGGCCAATGATGTGAACCTTGCGTCGAATGCGAAAAACCTGCCATTGAGGCATGCGGGATCCAAGGTACCAGAAGTGAGTCTCTAGATCAAATTCCTGGATAATGAGATGAAGTCGATAGGCAGTGACCTGGTCGAAGGAGGGCCATAATATTTCCCACATCATTGACACGAAATAGAGGAACATGATGAAAGTGGATCAGGACTAACAAGAGATCAAAGGAAGGTTGACAACTCCAGAGGAAAATTTCTCTTGAACATATCAACAGCACGATACTGGATTTGGAAGTATTTGACATCAAAGCATTTGAGGTCATGATGACGTGGCAAAGAGTGGATGAGAGGTCAAAAGAGATTACCCAAACCTATGAAGGCAAAAATGACGAAATGAGATGTCCCCAACCTGACACAAATGCAGACAAGTGTCATGTTCAAGAGCGACATACTGCCAACATAACTAAAACTTGGTTCCATTTCCCCCCACCATTTCTGGCGAGTACCCCAATTATTTTTTAAAACAAGCTTGAAGGGGATATCATATGCTTGCGCTGTAAGTTTGTCCTTCGGACAAATCTAACCTAGTACATTTTACGAGCCCTAGGAAGGAGGAAATCGAATAACGTCATGGTGACGAAGTCCGATGTCATCAGGGTTTAACAAGTCTAACAAAGGAAGAACTCAACATATTTTCATGTTTTAGAGAGTTTTAAAAGAAGGCAGAAAATAAAACTCCAACAATCCCTTTTCGTAGGTAGTCTCACAGATCCGAAAAGGTAGAAAATTGTGTTTGAGAGAACCTCTTAGTCACGATAGGATAAGGTATTCCTTTTTCGTAAATAATCCATTCCATTCCGAAAAAGGGTTAAACGTATACTGGGTAGATATCGTTTCGCAACCATTTAGCGATTTCAAAACAACAAGGGTCTCGGCAATCTTTTCAATTTTAGAGAGTCAGAAAAGAGCTGAAAGATGACTCTAGTAGTGACTTTTTCGTGTTTTACCTAGTCCGAAAAAGTATACAATATAACTCGTTACTTCATCATTGTCGCATAAAAAACCTGTTGCTGCACAAGAGACATGTGTAAAACCAATTTCTCAAAAATAATATAGTAAAATAATCAAAAAACATGACTTGAAACCTAATTAGGGTTGTGAAAAAGTTATAAAATGCCAAAAATGGTAAAAATAATTACTTTTCACTTTTTACCTCTTGTGGAGCAATAGTTACCCATTTCACAGTGCAATCTTGCGGCGACGATAGCCGTCAATCCAGCAGATCAATTGTAAATCTATTAACTCTAGGTAAGAGCTGAGATCCCTCTCGTTATTTTAAGTCATTTCTTACTTCCTGTAATTGTCAATTTCAAATTTTGGGGGAGGAAATGTAAAAAATTAGGGCTTCGTGGTTGGCGTGGGTTTCGGGCACGGAGTCGCGCCAACCGCCTGATTTTTTATACTAGGGCGCGCCCATTGGCACAAACCATTTCTAGCCAAAAATACTGATCAAATACCCCATTTTTTACAGATTTAAGGTTCAAAATTGACTAATACCACTCATGTGTATGTGTTTGCAGGTAGAAAGAGGCAAAATAATCATTGAATGGAAAGAACGGGAACATAGCGAAGAAGATGAGCTAGCCATGGAAAATGAGGGAGTGATGGAAGCTCTCAGAAACTGTGGTTTGAAAAAATTCTTCCTAACACCATGTCTCCAAGCCCAACCAAAATTACTATAGTATCTGATCAGTATATGGGACGAAAATCAAGAGAAGTTCATCGTTCAGGATCAATAACTTGAGATTGATGTCTCTGATGTGTACTTCATCACAGGATTATCGTAGAGGGGTACAACACCAATCCTAATCGACACCCAGCCCTTCATGGAAAACATGACCATGGTGATAGACAGGGTATGTCGAGGAGCACGAAAGGGATCAGGTAGTGGGAAAGTTGATATACAAACTATCCCAGATTTGACACTACACGTGGTATTGCATACCATCACACTGGCTGCGGGATCACAAGCACCGCACAAAGCAACAAAGACACAGTTTCTTCTTGCTGTAGACTGCATGGCACCGACCATCTACAACTAGGCAGAGGCCGTGACCATAAACATGAAGCGCCAACTAACAAATGCAAGAAGACCAAACTGAAACAATTTGGTTATGGATCTATTCTGGTATCATTCTTCTTGGAACAACTACCCATTTTTCAGTGACAGGAGGTTATAGTCCCGACACCACCATCGAAAGAACCATAGATGGCTCGATGGGTAGCTTTGATGCCAAGGGCAAGGGGTGGTCAACAGATGTCCTAGAGACCGGAATTATTCGATTGGCTCCGACGACAATTGATTGTCGTGGAGGATTGACCCTACTCTAGCACATATTTCACTGATGATCCAGACCTCCCACTCCCGGAGGGAGAAGATTGGGATGAAGATTTAGGTGAGACCCATTTTTTAAGTTTTATGATTATTATGATTTTTTTTATTTATGCATGTTCTGACATTAAATCCATGTAATTGCAGATGTTGGCCCAGAGAGACCTGCCGGCATGTCACCGATAGCACGACGAATCCCTTGTTATTTCGATCCTCAAGGCGAGGGCGACGAGGAAGATGAGATAATGCGCAACCTGGAGGGGATCACACGAGGAGTCTCGGATTATGTACGTTTTGATGATGTTCCTCGCGCCTACCAAAGACATACCATAGGGGTGCCTAGCCGAATTCACCACTTGCTGAGGTGGCTAGTACGAGTCATGAGATGTTATCACGAGCACCATGCTGATCAGACACCTAGGTTTTATTTTATTTGCATATTTTGAGAGACGTGATGTCTCGGGATGCAACAGAAACACACATGTATTTTTTGAAGTTATGATGAACACGATTGCAAACATGCGATATATATATATATATATATATATATATATATATATATAGACACATATACACATCTATTTCCCTACATGGATCTTTTACATATGATGATGCTTTTACAAATTATGCAAATGTCTATCTAATACAATGTTAGCCACTGTATCAGTTAATGTGTTCATTCGTCTAGGAATATGTTGATAGGTAATAAAATCAAAATGTATTTCCAACAAACGAATACATAAATACAATCTCAGAATGTGCAGATTTCTAACTGAATAATGATTATTGAGTTGCAGAACAACAAGCTGTGAATCTATATTTACCAGAAATGCGTGTATGCCGAGGTTGATCGCCTCTGTTAATAGCTCAATGACAGCGCTATATTCAGTGACATTGTTTGTATTTCATCCTAGACAAATACCTTGTAGATATATCAACTCAGCAGTAGGATCATAAATTACCCAGGATGCCGAAGACAAATTCCTGGTACTACGGGAAGCACCATCCGCGAAACCGACATAAAGGGTAATAGACATCTACACAATAAGCAAGACCCAAACGCTCATAAAGCACACCAAACTAGAAAACATGTACAAAAATGAAAACAACATCTATGTACACTTATTAGGCATTAATGACTCACACATAATTTTTTTTGAGATACAACCCATTTTTGGGCTGTTCAAGAGGATTCCCTTCCTATTCAAGTAGCTCATAGGCCCCATTCTACAACACACGTTTAACGATGTAGGGTCCATCCCACATGGGTTGAAATTTTCTTGCCCCCAGCCTATCATGAGCTTGGTCATACAGGAGGACGAGATCTCCTTCAACGAAAGAACGAGGGGAAACTGACTGATCAAAATGAGCTTTGACCCGCTTTTTCTATGCTTCAATAACGAGAGCAGCAAAGTGGCGGGTTTCATCCAGCCTTTCTAAATAAAGGAGATGCTCTTCTTCTGGCGAAGTATTCAGTAGTAATTCAACATCCAACTTGAGCGAAGGTATTTCACATTCAATTGGAAGAGTAGCTTCCAGGCCATAAATCAACTGGAAAGGAGCGAACCCGGTTGCGTTCTTAACTGAGGTTCGGTACGCCCAAAGAGACAAAAATAACAAGAGATTCCAATTGGATTTAATTGGATTTGTGGATCCCAGTTGTACGCTAAAGCATCGTGACAAAAAATTTGTTCACAGCTTCAACCTGGCCATTGGCTTGAGGGTAGTACGACGTTGAGCTATCCTGACGCAGACCCAACTTAGAAGTCAACTCCGCCACCATATAATTCCGAAAATGGGAACCATGATCGGTAACGATGGCTTGAGGGACACCAAACCTAACAATAATGTGATTGAACATGAACTGAGCAGCTGTCTTACTGTCAGCGGCAAGTGTAGGCATTTCTTTGGCCCATTTGGCGAAGTAGTCCACGGCTACGACAATATAAGCATGCCCCCCGGCCGAGTGAGGGTTACACGTCATAAAATCGATGCCCCACTTCACAAAGGGACCAAAGGTAATGACAGGATGGAGAGGAATGGGTGGTGCACGCAACTTGCGTTGATAAATTTAGTAATCATGGCATTTACGAACTACGACAATACAATCTTTGAAAATAGACGGCCAAAAATAACCAGCACGAAGAATCTTCTGTGCAATAGCATAACCAGACATGTGACTGCCACAAGTGCCACTGTGATAGTCATTCAGAGCTTTCTCGGCTTCCTCGAGAGTGAAACATCGCCAGAGTATGGAATCGACTCCAATACGATAGAGAGTATCTCCAACTATACGGTAAGGTTGTGATGGATGGCGGATGCGTAGGCGGGCATCCTTCGTCAACTCAGATCTAAAAGATGAAGTTTGGAGATAGAAGATGATATCATCGTACCATGGATCGAGGGTTCTAATCAAGAAAAGCGAATCATCTGGAATGATGTCCTCAGAATGAGAAGGAGCGGAGTCAGAAGGGAGAGAACGAAGTAAATCAACAAAGACTAATGATTTCTTAGATTTGGCAGCAGTAAATTCCAAATCAAACTCTTGAAGTATGACAATCCACTTTAAGTATTTTCCCCCCAGCAATTGTCGAGACAATATGTAGGTCATGGGGTTGCATTCAGAAATCACCATCACTGTATGCAAAAGAATATAATGCAAAAAACATTGAACAGCTTGAACAATGGCCAACACTAACTTCTAGACGTGGGCATAATGTGTTTCAGGGTCGAGAAGGTTACGAGACAAGTAATAAATAACATGCTCACGACCGTTATCATCATCTTGTACCAAAACCATGGAAATCGTGCTGAAAGCGGCAGCCAAATAAAGGGAAAAATCACGATGATAATATGGAGGGCGGAGGAGAGGAGCATTGACCAACAATGTTTTCAACGCAACGAAAGATTTCTGAGTGATCTCATCCCAGTAAAAAGGAACACCCTGCTTTAACAATTGTTTGAATCCTTTAGCTACTTCGACATAGTTAGGTATAAAACGACGAAGAAAATTAGCTTTCCCTTGTAAAATCTACAACTGATGCAATGAGGAAGGAGAGGGGAGATTGATAGTAGCCTCAACCTTGAGAGGATCCAGGCAAATCCCATCTTTGGAAACGATAAACCCCAAGAGTCTACCGGAATCGACGCAGAAGACACACTTGTGCGGATTAAGCCGAATGTTATAGTGCCTACAACGAAGAAAAATCTGATGAAGATGGTCAGGATGATCCCTACGCTTAGCTGAATGAGCCGGAAGGTCATCTAGATAAGGTTGAATGATGTGACAAATATCATGAAAGGCATAAGACATCACACGCTAAATGTGGCCCCGGCATTCTCCAAACCAAAAGGAAGCTTCTTATATGCAAATGTACCCTAAGGATAGATGAAGGCAGTCTGGTGTTGATCAGTCGGGAGAATATTATAACGCATACATTGTGGACGACACCTGAGCCAAATCCTCAACAATACTGTAATGCTGAGCGGCACGGGTGTTGGAATTGTACGAAGACTTGTGGAGCACACCTTTGGAAGGTGGTCGCACAACAGATTTGGTGCTAGGTCATTCAATCTCAAGAGGGCCAGAAATAGGAGGAGGAGGAGGACCATCAACGATCTCTTTCCCCACTGCCTGATGCGAACCAGAATAATCTTTCGATCGAGTAGCAATAGAAATGGGTGTTGAACTGTTAATCATGAACACTTGCGAACCAGATGGAGCAGAGGATTGAGGGTGATCTACCATCTGAGTCTGCTGAGGGAAAGGTTCTTTAAGAATGGTTGGAGCTCCTTGGGTGCCTTTGAGCAATCGACTCACTTCAGACCATCGAGGACAGTCCTTAGTGAAGTGCTCATCATCACAAATCAAACAAGGATACTTCAGTTTGCGTTGAGAAATATCAACAGAACGAGGTTTTGGAGAATCCTGTTTCGGGGTATCAGATTTGGCCTTACCTTTACCCTTCTTCTTACCTTTGGAAGTGTTATCTGAAGGATTGGCCTGAACAACATTCACTTCTACGGGTGTGCCAGAATTCGAAATTGACTGAGAAGCTACATTATTGGAAGAAGTAGACTTCTGCTTCCTAGAGTTAGATGAAGGAGACTTCAGAGAAGTCTGTGACATGGAACCAATAATACCATCAACGGATGGAGTCGCTGGCGGTTTAGAAGTTCCAGGTCGAGGAGCATCATGCAAGATATCATACAATGCACCAAACTGAGAGTACACGAGATCAAGGTACTGGGCGTAAGCAATGGCTTGTTCCTCGGTTACACATGCCCCCATAGGAATGTCTTTGGAAATATGATTGACAAAGGAGGTAGTGAACCAATGAGTCAGAAGCTGATCAAGTATCTCAAATTTGATCATTCGATGACACCGCTGACACTCATGAATATGATTGGAGATATGAGTAGCTTGGTCCTGTTTCAATGAAGTGAGGAGATGCGTCCCGGTATCATAGCGGATCGGTAACTGAAAATGTGTAAGGAACGCCATGGCCAAAGAATTGAAATCTTGGAAAACTCCACGAGACAAATCAATGTACCACTTTGCAGTGGCACCAGTAAGAGTTCGTTGGAAAAGATGAAGATGAATAGAATCGTCAACCCAAGAGTTAGAAGAACACCACAGGTGGTAAGTCATCACATGCGTTTGGGGTCTTCACCAGGTTTACCCTAAAATTTAGGACAATCACTAGGAATATTCGTCGGAACCAGAGGCCAATATGAATTATGAAGAATAGGATCATTTGTCAACTTCGACACATCAGGTAATTCCAACGTAGCAGGAAATGGTAACTGAGTATTGAAAGTCATCGGAGGTCTTTGATAAGGACCTTTATGTACATTCCACCTAGTCCGAGTGGGATTCGGTCCCCATATATTATGTCCCGAAGGATTCATATCATAGGGATTAAAAACAGGATAATTCGATTGATACTAGGATTGAGGACCAGGATATTGAGTTGAAGCAGACCACTGAGGTCCTTGATGAGTAGCATAAGGATTTTACTGCGAAATGTAAGTATGACTTTGAGGTTGCTGATACACAGGTTGATTTTGAGGGTAAGGAATCTGAGGTGCACCATATACTGGTGGATTTTGAGGGTACGAAATTTGAGGTGCGCTATATATCGGTTGATAGGAAACTTGAGGGTAATAGACGCCCTGCGGCTATGTAGGTTGACCTTGCGGAGCAGGTTGAGTAGGGTAAACAGGTAAAACCGTTTGTGGAAACGAAGGAATCTGCTTGTGGGAAGGTTGAAATGGTTGCTGAGTTGGTTGAACTGGCTGTTGAAATGGTTGTTGAGGGCCACCAGGTTGACCTTGTTGGAAAGGTTGGCCTGATGGTTATGACGGACCAGGTTGTCCCTGATGACCAGGTTGACTTGGAGAAGGACCAAAGGGTTGTCCTGGTTGCACAATATTTGGGCCATACTGAACGTGCGGCTGTGATTGAGGTGCAATAGGTTGTCCTTGTGACGGATAAATTTTCCCCCAGGACCAAAAGATGATTCGGGTTGATTCAAAGGTTGACTCGAGGGACCAGAGGGTTTTCCATGTTGGACCAAAGGCTATCCTTGTAAAGGTTGGCCTTGTGGACTGTATGGTTGTCCCTGTAGACCAGAAGCAGGGCCCTTCTGCGATAAAGGTTGTCCCTGAGAGGGTTGTCCTTGTAAGCCAGAGGGTTGCACAGGCAGAGTAGGTCCCAGATGAGTAATAGCCTGATAAGGATCATAAATAGCCTGATAAGGATCAATAGGAGGAAAATAGACCAGATTACCATACACATCATAATGGTGTGGATAGATATATACAGGATTACCAACAACATCATAGTGATGGAATCGAGGATTAGCAGGAGCCTAAGACTGCTGAGAACCCTGGGAATTCTGCTACTAAAAATCCAACATATATTCTTCAAAAGTAAGACTGTCAGGAATCACAGAAGTATTGGAAACTGAACTAGAAGCCACACAAACCATTGGTTGAACTGGAACAGATGTGACAATAACTGATGAACCAGGAGTCGAAGGTGATAGCCCCAACGAAGGTAGGAGCGAACTCAGAGGAGGAGTTACTGCACTGGATTGCACAATGGAAGCAATGCCAGACATAATCTGACTTAGAGATCTATATCCAAGCGGAAGTGAGACCGATCGTGGTGAAGATTGGGTGGAGGCACGAGAGAGATCTTTAGGAAAGAGTTGATATTCTCCAGTGGAAACATGCATTCCTTCACTGCCAACAGAACTGGAGGAATCCATATCTGAGTCCAATGTAAGATCTTTGAAAATACTACGGGGGCTAGGAGGTACCGCAGTAGCAACAAAAGGTGATCCAGACGTAAGAGGAGGAAATTCCCCTTCTTCCCCAAAACCGGACCAAGCACTTGAAGGAGGCCAATTGAATTCAACCGGTTCGTCAAGTGGAGATCGAGTAGCAAGGGGTTGGATATATGGAAGAATAGGCCATGAGAACTCGATAGATCTAGTGGATTGATGGGTTTCGAAAGAAGTGTCCGAAAAATAACCACCACTAGGAGGCAGTGAGGACGACGAAACTGGATGTTTCGCCACTTTGACTGTAAATCAGAATAGGAAGGAAAAGAGACAACCAATCGAAGGTACCAAAATCAAGAACCAAGGAAATCTATCAGACCAAGTAACAAAATTTTAATGGGCGTGTAATCGTAGGTGATTAATTTTATAACACTGAAACCAAAATTCACTGTTTCATGTTTTAAGAGTCGAGAAACAAGAAAAAAATGACTCTAGTCACTTTCAATTTGAAACGAGCGTGAAAGGACAAGTGATCGATGATCTCTTCTCTTGTTTAAAGAGTCACGAAAAGATCGAAATGACTTCTCATGAATTCTAAGCAAGAGGGTGTACCAGGTTTCCGTGAACTGCCATATACACCTTAGTGATCAAATGAAACAAAAATGACCAAGGACTTGACGTACGTGCAGGTAGTCTCCCCGAATGTTGTGTTTGGTGTATCACGGTTACAAGGCAGCAGACTCGGCTTCATATGGATAAAAGTATTGCAACCTACAGGGGTCTCCCTTTATATATGCGATGGTATGGGGAGCACTAGTCCGTACTAGCGCTATTTAAAGCCAACAGGCGAGCGACAGCTACTAGGTTTTAAGAGGTCGGAACACGTCTATAGCCTAGACCACTAGAAATGTTTCGTTAGTTTCCAATGTTGCCTTAGGTTCATTGAGTAAATTTTAAAGTTTAATCTTAAATTATGTTTCAATTTCCAGGCCCTATCGAATGTGGAGCTCAACTTCCTAGATGCAAACTATATGCAAATGAACATCAGTTCAATTCGATGAGTGCTAGTTATAAGAAGGATAGAAATATTTCAAACAAGAAAGAAAATAAAATATGCGAAGAAACTTCTAATGCCCTTAATGCAATTAATCGAAAACGAAATTCCTTCCTAGATTAACAAATGCTAGTTATGTAAAGGAATGTTTCACTTTCGATGCAACAAAAGAATGCAAAGATATTTTTTAATTTTTTGAATTTTCAATGAAATGAAGCACACATTGTACTAATTCAATGGAAAACAAAATAAAAACTAGTTTGAGTTTTGTGAATTTAAGGTTTTGAGAGTGAATGACTCAAACCAAGTGAAACAGACACAAAAACATGCAAGCTAATGGAGCAAACTTTCAATTGAAAAAGAGAGTTTCCCAAAGCGACCCAAACAAGAAAAGTAATCGATGCTCAAAGTATTGAAGAAGAAGGAAAAATTGAAAAACGAAGAGACCATTCAATCAAAAAAAAAAAGGATCAAGAAAAACTCAGTCTAATGACTTGAAACGAGACTGATAACAATCAAAGAGACTTGTTCTCGAACAGAAGGCTCGGTGTGCAAGAACACTCAGAAACCCTAAGGTCTTAAATGACACCGACAGGAAAATAGACAAACGACTGAGGGAAGCAAGTCTACAGTAGTCAACACAGTCTGCAATGGCTTAAACACACTAAAAAATAACCTAGAAGCAAGAAAAAATGACCAAAATATGTATTAAGGAAGTCAAACCAAAACCTACAGGGGTTGGTGCAATTGTAAGGCTGTAATCTGCGCCATACAGAGGTTGGCGCGAGTGCTAAAAGAGAAACATGTGCCAATCGGTGCGACTTTCCAGACAAAAAACACACCAAGCTGGATACCTATGGGAAAAAGACGAAAAAACACTAACCTAATGAGCAGAGGTAAACCTTGACACTTTGGAGCTGAATAGAGGATGGAAACTCAGCAAACAAACCAGAAAAATATAGATAACTAAACCAATAATTGAAACCGACCCAACAGGATGACATGGCAAACTCGCACTGATTCCCCAATGGAGTCGCCAATTTGTTATGAAGGTAAATCCTCTCTGTGGATAGAGACGATCCCTCTAGCCCTAGGGTGGGTCTAGTAACAAAAGGACACGCTAAAGTGTTGCTTCCTAGTTAATGAATGAACAAAAGACATGGTAGATTGACCTACCTTGAATCCAACGCTGTCGATGTTGCAGAAAGAGTAGTGGCCTCTCGCTCCTACCTTGGCAAATCACGATCTGTTCGCTGTCACGCTTAGATACCTGCACATAGGACAAAGAACAAGAACAACATATGACAGAATAGTTTCACTCACAACTATTATCCAGTCAAAAAGGGCTAAACATATCGCATCAAATAAACATCATAACACAATAGTGGAACCAAAACAGTAGTCATGTATATTAATGAGTAGAAGGAAGAGTACAACCGATGCTTTGACATCGCAGTCTCCTCCAGCGGCGTTCAGATGAAGCGCGTCTCAAATTTTGGTCAGGGAATTCGGACTCAAGCTCTCTTAAAAGTCATTGACTCAAGCTCTATCCACACAATCTTTCTTACTCTATCTTCTCTAGCAGCTTAGCTATAGTATAATTTTCCTAGTTCAGCTATTCAGTCGTTCAGCTATTTTTCTATAATGTGTTTATCTAGCTTCTACTAATTAATATAGTTTCTTATATAGAGGAAAGGGAGGAGGTTGGGACCCCTACAAATGTGGGAAGGAGTCCTATCCTTTAGGAGAGTTACAAGGGAGGTGGAAACTACTAACTAAGGGAAGGAGTCTGTGGTTGTTTCAATTCAATCACTCCCAATGACTCATCCCCGAGGTGGTTGGGATGGAACCTCCGCCTCTATTTTTAAAAAAAGTTCCATAAACAACTTGGCATGGGTGTCTAACTAGCATAGAGCACCAACTGGCGCAAGCTTAGTGTTAAATTTCCTGGTAGGCGTGAGGGTGTAACGGGCTACTCGCGCCAAGGCAAAAATAGGGATTTTCACAGCTCTTCTTAGGGAAATTTCAACAAGAAGAATGTTGCTTTCATCAAAAGGGATGCAAGGATGGTATCTGCAAAGCATGACACTGCTTATTGGTCACATAAATGACCCTCCAATGTGCGAGTTGGGGATTGCAGGGACAGTGACAAAATGTTGTGTAACACTTGTCCTTTAACAGTTTTAGCAGGACGTATCTCTACATCATATTCTTGAAGTGCGGTGACCCAATTTGCTCTCTTCTCTCCTACTTCTCGTTGGATTAATAATTGCCTTACTATTGAGAAAGGTACTATTATTTTAGTATGTGTTTTTAGGAGAAAAGGTATGAAATGTTTCAAAGCTTTAAATACAAAATAAGCTTGTTTTTCCACAGCCGAATAATTTAATTCAGCACCTTGAAGGTTAGAACTAAAAAACACAATCTGTGCTTCAATGTTTTGATCATTTAACTGTGTCAAAACTATCATGTATGATGTATCAGAAGAAATGTATATAATACAAATGATTTAATAAAATCAGGAGTTGTTAAAGAGGGAGCTTCAATGATGGCTTTTTTAATCAACTCAAAAGAATTTCTCTCGTCTTTTCCCCATTTAAAAATTGATTTTTTCTTGATCATTTATTGTAGGGGTAAGATGATTTGGGAAAAATCGGGAGCAAACCTTTTTACAAAATTAATTTGTCCTAAAAAAGATTGCATCGTTTTTTTATTGTGTGGTAGAGGAATATTTTCAATTTCTTGAATCCTATCAGGGTCGATATGGATTCCTTTTTTAGAGACAATGAACCCCAATAATTTACCTTCTGATAAGGTGAAATAACATTTTTTAGGATTCAAGGAAATGTCGTATTTTCTACATCATTAAAAAATGTTTTTTAGGTGATTAATGTGATTATTTCTATGCTTAGAGTAAACAGTAATGTCATCTAAGTATATAAGAACTGAGCTATTGATTAATCCTCTGAAATCTATATCCATAGCACGTTGAAATGTAGCACCAACATTAATCAACACCAAAGGAATTTTTTGATTTGCGTATGTTCCCCACTTTGTTCTAAATGTTGTCTTTAATCTATCATGAGGATGTACCATGATCTGATTGTATCCTGAAAATCCATCGAGAAAAGACATCAATTTAGATCCTGCAACTGATTGTAATATCTGTTCCATGGTAGGCAAGGGAAAATTATCTTTTTGACAAGCTCTATTCAAATTTCTAAAGTCTATGCAAATCCTAATGTCTCCATTCTTCTTTCTAACTGGGACCATGTTTGACACCCATTTCGAATGTCTAACAGGAAAAATGACTTTGGCTTTGAGCATTTTATTTAATTCGGATTTAATTTGACTATCTGAATTTTGATGAATTTTTCTAAGTTTTTTTTGAACAGGATTATCATCTGAGATCATAGGTATGGTATGTTGAATTATGGAAGTATCATATGTCTTAAGACTTGAATAATCCCATGCAAAGATATATTTATATGTTTTCAACAATTTAATGAATGACATCCTTTCTTCAGGTTTTAAACCAAGACCTAAGTTGATGTTTTGAGGTTTTTCTGGTGTACCAAGATTAATCAATTCAAATTTTAAAGTAGAAATTTGCGTTTTTGAATTGGTAATCTTCTTAAACCTATCTTTCAAGTCATATAGATCTTCCATTTTGACTACAAATTTGGGAATTGAATTAGTATTTGGTTTATCTTCAATCTGTAAATCATGTTCATGTTCATCTATGATCTGAACTTCATAAGCTATGTATGATGTAAGAAAGTCTATTATATCTGTATAATTGTTAAATACTCTCCAATTTGTTATATTGTCAAGAATGGAAGGCCTAAAAATTAACTCAATTGAAAATCTATCTGGGCTAAATTCTTCAGATGGTATAAGTCTAGATGCTACATTAGCAAGTAAATCAACATTTTCATTTTGTAATCTAGGAACTGTGGAGATATTGAATGCAGTAAAATGGGAAGTAAGATTCCGAGCTAAAGTTTGATAATGTTTCAAATGTCTAGAAATACAATGAATTGTATTTCTGACTTGTCTAACTATTATTTCAGAATCTCCATATACTTGCAAATATTTAACATTCAATCCTATAGATTTATACAGACCTTGTATCAATGCTTCATATTCAGCAGTATTATTTGTGCATTGAAACTCGAGTTTGCAAGTTAGCATTTTTTTCTCTCCTTGTGGATCGATTAAAACACAACCTTCTCCTGCACCATCTTCTGATTTTGAACCATCAAAGTATAGAGTCCAAAATAAATACAGTTTTAGAATTTGATTGCTAAGATTAACACGTCTAGAAGTGTCTGTTTGAGAAAAGTTTTCAATTTGAGAAATAACAGTGTTCGTTAAAAAAAGTGAAATCTGGGCATTGAATGATCCAAGAAACGATTTAGCTGAATAATTTCCTATGATATTATTGGTGAAGGCTACAGGTTCATTTTCTTCTTCTAGTTCAGTGACTATATGTTTCATGAATTTTTCACATTCAATTCTGATTTGATTTGGTTTTCCATTGTATGGTAACCACATGTGTGACCAATCGGTAGCAAAATATCCATGTAAATTTTCAGATCAATCCCTGCTTAAAATAAGACCATAAAATTCAGGGATGTCTGCGACACGTCTGTGACCAATCAATTACTTGCAGTGCCTTTGGATTGGATGATAACCTAATAGATACTGATAGCATTTCTCCAATAACTTCGACTCTTGTTTTATCCAATTGAACTATATGTACAACGAATTTTTTAGGAGTGATATTTAATTTTGTACACATTTTTCTTGGCATAGTGTTTGAAGAAGCTCCTGAATCAATAAGATAGTTATGAACATTTTTGTTAAAAATCTCATAAGTCAAAAGTAAAGGAGGAGTGTGAGAAATAGATCTATCACCAATTAAAACAATATCATTGGGATTTACTGTGTTTGAAGATGATGGAGGTTTTCCCACATCTTTAGAAGCTTGTGCTATAACCGGTGGTTGTACAGGCTCTACGGGGATTGCCTTGAGTTCTCTGAATCAAATTTTCTGCTATTGTTTGAGTTTGGTCATTTCGTGTAACGAAATATTTGCTTTAGTCTTTTTCATATCTTCAACTATATTATATTCCACTGCATCTGAAACTATCAAAGTTTTATAAGTTGTATTAGGATCTGGTGGAATAGAATCTGTTTGAATAGTTTTAGATTTTCTATCTGCCGTTTTCTCCTTGGTGGGGAGAGATTTATGTTTCTGATTTAATATAGTTGAATCAGAAGAAGATTTACTTCTTGTAGACACAGGCGTAGCTTCACTTTCTTCCTCTGTGAGGAGAATGAAATCCCATAAACCATTCAATTCAACTTCTTCTTTAGACTCTAGTTCTTGTTCAGATGGTGAGGGATCTTCAGTATCTTGATCGGATTCAGCATTCGAAATCACATTTGGAGGTTGAGATGTTGAAGAAGGGTTTTTATTAAATGGGCGAAATGATTTCTTAGGGGTTGAGGTTTCAACAACCTGTTTCTTTATTCCAGTCATGTCATTTGACATAGTCTTTAATACTTTTTCAAGACCTTCAAGATCGAATGGATCCTTCGAGACTTTATTTTTAGAATCTTGACTAAATGTTACTTTCTTGGATTTCCTATCTTCTATCTCTTATTTCTTTTCTAATGCTAAGATTATTTTCTCTACAGCAAGAGCTTCTTTCATGTTCTCTAAAAGGATGGCTTTACCAGCTCTATCTACAAAAATAGCTATATTAGAAGGCAAAGTGGAAATATACCACTCAATTTGTACATCAACAACAGGTTTGGAAGTGGTTGGAATTTTGTTTAATAACTTTTTAAATCTGGAGTTGAAATCATTGATCCTTTCCCCTAAATTTGTTTTAAGATTGGAAAGAGCATTAATTAGGGATGCAACAGTTCTATCATCTCCAAATTTTGCAAGGAAAACTTGCTCAAAAGTTTCCCAATTGACAATAGATCCTGCTGGAAGTGAAAAATACTAGGATCCTGAAAATCCTTGTAAAGTATAAGGAAAAAATCTGACGACAATATCTTCATGAGAAACTCCATTAAGATTCATGGCTAACATAAAATTATTGATATGTTCTTCATCAGGAAGACCATCATCTGGATTATATTTAGGTAACCATTTTTCTGGATGATCTGGAAAAGGATTTGGATTTGTAATCAATACAACACCAAGATTCGTCCAAGGTCGATTGGCCATAATTGGATTTGAATTCTGTGAAGATATAGAAGTAGATACAGAAGTAGGGGGAATGAATGAAGAACTTACAATTGGAACAATACTACTTGTAATAGCACTAATTGTTTGAGTAGAAGAAATGGAAGACTGAGAAGATGCAGATTGAGTAAGAGGATGTGAAGAAGTAACTGAAGGAAAATTTGATGTAACTTCACTTGTATCTGACTTAGATCTGGATATAGAAACTTTTTTGCGAAATGATTCAATTGGAAATTCAAAAGGCAGAATTCCAAGTTTCTCACTTTTAGATCTAGTTAATATACCAGTTTCTCTAAATAGAGAAGTAACACTTTCTTTAGAGGCTTCTGGGTTAACATGCTTTTCAGCAGAAATAGATATTCTTTCTAATTTCTGAATTAAATACTGAACTTCGGGAGACTCGAGAGTGAATTCTGAAGCAAATGACTGTCGAGATACTTCAAGAGATGATGGAAAGGTTCTTACTATTTCCGATTTCTGAGTTGGTGATCTAGAATGTGATCGGGAAGTTGTAGAATGCTTTTTGGGAGATCGACTCTTATGAGGGCTTCTAGTTTGAGGTTTAGACTTATATTCCATTCATAGTCATCCCTCCTTCTAGCGCCAAAAATGTCGAGGCCTCAAAAATCTGTGGCAACAACAAGGGGGATAACCACCTGGTCCGGACCTTAAGGCAATTCCTTTTCCATTTGGGAAAGTGGATCCGACTGGATATAATGGGAACAATTTCCCAGAGTTGGGTTTCTCTCAAAGGATTTTCATAAAGAATTACTAAAAACTAAAACAAATTTATTCTAAAATGCAAAACTTTGAATTAAGTCTAATCTAATCTAACTCAGGATAACTATAATTTGATGCGATCTAGAATGATATCTATTCAATCTGTGATGTTTAATATCATCACAGATTTAATAGAATTAATACTTTGTAAGATGGTTCGCTTGAAAAAATAGTTAATCAAAAGAAAATGAGAAACATATCGCATATATTTGATGACCAGATATAAAACAAACCAATTTCTATCTTTATATCGTACAATAGTGCAACTGATATTTCAGACAAAAACAATTGATTTCATATATAATTCATGAAAGCTGGATTCATCACTAATATTCAAAACAGAAATAGCATACATGATAATAGTACCATATGTGTACTACACTGTTCATCTGGTCAGTGATAATAGGCCACATTCAACTCTTCTACCAATAAGTCTTTCAAAGAATAAAAAAGTGCATCAACAGTGATCAACAAAATGATATATAACTGAAAAGGAAGTGTTCCATTATTTTATCAAGGCATCCACAAACTTACTTACAGTTAAGCATTCTTTGCAAATGTTCTCAATAAAATTCTGGACCCTTCTCTAAATGCATGAGAAGGGTTTAAATACTATACTAATTACTTACAAAAATAGTTTATACAAAATATCTTATGAGGTGGTTTCAAACAACCTCCCTCATTCCTAGTATCTAATTGCTAAAAATTGAAATGATAAAAACAAACAAACTAATAATCATGCCCGATGATAAGTTATTGCTAGCTTTGCTTTTTTGCTCACAAATATCGGACATCGGTTGGACTTGTGGAGGTTTTCCGAACTGTGCCTTCATTTGTGTAGCAAATATAGCATCCAGTAAAAGTGGCTATATTTTCTGAATGGAATTCAGAGAAAAACTCAGTGTCATGATCTGACTGTGAGGTTTGACTAGTAGCTGCCAGTATGCTTCCCAATTAGTCTTTTTTAGCTGTGTAAGTGCTTCTTCTCGGATTTGTCCTGCTGATCTGGATCTTGGGGGGGGGCCACCAAGATCTAAAAAGTTGAAATGGATCTAACAAGATCCGAAAAATTAGAATGCCAGAAAAAAAGAGAGAACACAAAGAAAATAAAACCACAAAGAAACTTGTTTTATTAAAACAAAGAATAACTATAGAAGCTATATTGTGGTGGAAAATCTGTCCTTTTACAAACTGAGGCTTGTTATTTATAGCATTTTTTGAGTTACAATACCATGTGTAGATACCATAGGTGGATACCATGGGTCAATACCATGGGTAGATACCACTTACAATACCATGGGTAGATACCACTTACAATACCATGGGTAAATGCCATGTGTGGATACATACCATGGGTGGATAAATATCATGGATAGATGTCACTTACAATACCATGGGTGAATAAATAAAATGGGTGGATGAATACCATGGGTCAATAACATTTACAATACCATGGGTAAATTCCATGGTGGATGGATAACATGGGTAGATGAATACCATGGGTGGATGCCATTTTCCATTCGGATCACCTGCATCTTTCCAACTTTGCTCTAAATCTCTGAGATTAGGAATAGATTTGTGATTTCCTTCTTTGATCAACCCAAAAGTATGCAATATGTGGTTAATCATTTTGACCATATTTTTTGATATACCTGCTGCCCTAGCTATGGCCAATTCTGCTTGTTTCACCTATGCATCCCAGTCAGTAAAGAGGATATCTTTGAAAGTCTCCTTGATCTTTGGGAGGCCTGACTTTCTTCCTTCTTCTGAATCTTTCCATTCAATATAATCAGAGATTTTTCTATTAAGTTCATTGAACTTAATTCTTTGATCAATGACTATATTGGTCAACTGTTCACTGGTTTCCAGGTGTGGAATTATATCTGACATTTGTACAACAAACATGTTTTGTTGTTTTGAGAGTAAGGAATTTAATGCCAATTCTTCTTTTATGAATTCCTCTGCAGTCGGAATTCCTTCATATTCGGTAAGATCTTATCTCAATTGTTCAATCAATGAATTTTTGCTAGATAAGTCATTTTCATGACTTATCTTAAGCATTTCCATCTCTTGCTGTACTATGAGGAGTTGTTGTTTCTCTTTTTGATTTAAACTGTTTCTTTCTTCATCTAGTTGCTATTGTAGCTGCATGATTTTGCCATCCTTTTCCTGAACCAAAACAGATACTTCTGTTGCCTTATCCATTGTTTCAGTGGTGTATGCACCATCGAACTGAGATAGCCGAGTCAGATTTTCAATTGGATTTGATGGAGTATCTTTCCATCCTACTTCCATAATTTCATTTCCTAGAGGTGTTTCAATTCTTCTTATTTTCCTTTTCTTCCTTACTACAGCTTTATGAAGAGGCTTGTAGAACACATCCAGTGGGGGAATATCAGTCACCTTGAGGACAATCTCATCAGTAGGATTTGCAGGAATGATTTCTGTGCCTTGAGAGATTGTCTCGGGAGTTTCAATGACTTCTTTTGTTGAAACTATTTGTCCCTGTGGAGTTTGAAATTCTGTATTTTTCTGTGAAGATGATGCCTCTAGAGTATTTGTTAATGTGTTGCTGAATGAAGTCCAGATTTTGTCTAATTCACTTTGATTTTGTGAATCTGATTGTTCTGCTCTTATTTCTTATCTTGCTTTAGTGATATAACTAGTAATCAAGACATCTTGGGGGATATGTCTTAGTATTTGTTCTCTGAACTCATTGAACCTCTGTATTTCTTCTGGATTTAAGTTCAATTTAACAAAATTTTGGACTTCTTCAAAAGTCCCAATAGATTGAAAAATATCTTCAAATCTGCCATCAGTGTGTATGATAGGCTTGAGTTTGACTGACAGAGTAAATTTGTTAGCAATCTTTTCTGGGTCGAACTGCCTGGAGGGTAGAACATGGAGCT
This sequence comes from Pinus albicaulis, assembly GCA_034641835.2. Lineage (NCBI taxonomy): Eukaryota > Viridiplantae > Streptophyta > Pinopsida > Pinales > Pinaceae > Pinus > Pinus albicaulis. The sequence continues at coordinate 1,395,869,412 of CM076570.1, forward strand.
TCAAAAGCTAAATCTTCTGACATTCTTTCAATGCATGATTGAAATTACTGAGTGTAAATGTACCACATGAAATTGGGAAACTCGGCCATAAAGATTTGTTACTGTCTTTCAAAGATTTAGTGCTTCCATTACCAACAATTTGGTAAGCGACTTCTCTTGCCATCAATTTATCTGAAACATATAAAGGAAGAAATTGCGGGGGAGCAGAGCTTCCAAAAATTTTGATATATGAAAATGAATCTTCAATAAAATATCTCCCTATCATTTGAAGGTCTGAAATGGCTTCTTTAGTGAACCTAGGGCTCATTCTGTCAAACATTAGTTGATGCAATGGCAGTACAATTCCATAACATAGCCTATGGAAATGTGGCACATAATTATGTTCCCATATCTCTTTATGATTCAAATGAATCAGGGTAGGATCTTTAGGAGTCCATTTCCATCCCATAACTGGAAAGTTGGTAGAAAAACCGATGGCGTCAAAAACATATGCACTCATGAAAAATTGGGGAACAGATTTGGAGAAGGAAGTTCTTGTTTGGCGATATTAATTAATTTCCTTAACTAGATTTTCGGAAAGGATAATCTCCCAATTCATTATATGGGAATTAACACATGAATAAATTAGGGGAAACCAATTTATGGAGAACTTAGTATTATCAGGTAGACCATATAATCTGCATAGCATTGATGCTGCAAAATATAAGGATTCGCAAGTGACGCGATAGGATACATACCTGTTTTCTCATATTTGAACTTGTTATCTAGTTTCCTCCAACCTTGAATTGCCTTGAATGGGTCTTCGTTCTTCTTAGCAAACTTTGCAATAAACTGACTGTTGTAGATGTCTTGTGGGTCGGGCAGCTTATACATGATTTTCAGATCTTCAGCTCTGAAAGAACCTAGAATCTCATTCTTGAAGGTCCTTAATTGTATGTCTTTGATTGTTGAATTGTTGAGCACCCATATAATCATGTCGGTATATGGAAGAAGAGTAGCCCTTGCTACTATCCTATGGAGGAAAGACCATGCAATATCTTTGAACAATAGATATTAGGGTGTTGCATCATCGACAGTCACCGAAATTTCCACTACTTCTAGCCCTTCATCTTCGAGAATAGTATAAATAACGTACCACTTAGTAGCTCCTCCATCGGCAGTGCATACAGTATCAGAGACTATAGGCGACATTTCTGTTTGCTCTAGTTCTGCAACAATATGTTTGTCGTGTTTCTGAATCACTTTGCGGTTGGACAGATTTTGAAGGATAATCCCTATTAAAGACAGAGTAAATGATTAAAATGATTGAAGATCTATTGAAATGATCTCTTTTGAAAGAAAAAAATCCGGGAAATAGCTATATCATTAGTTAATCACGACAAATCCATAACTGTTTACATTGGGATGATAAAACACAATTAATATTTCCTGACATGATTTATTTTCGCGTAAAACCTTTATTAGAACCTGTCAAATCAATCGCATCACCCCCTTTGAGAATCTATCTTAATGAAGCGTGTTACCTTTTGTTTATGCGATATGCGATTTCGCAATATCGCGAAATCGCAATATCATAATATTGCAATATTATAGTTTTGGTAAGAATTGCTTAAAGTTTTACAACGTAAATTTGCGATATGCGATTTATAATGTCGATTGCGAAAATTCAAATTGGCGATCGCAAGATTGGGATTTCACTGGTTTATTATTTTAACTTCTAATAAGAAAAGATTTGTGAGAAAATGTGATTTGCGATACGAACGTTTTATTAATTGATTTTTTTGTTTTTTATGTTTTTTATTAACTAAAAAGCATTGATGTTTTTTGGAGTTTGATTTTTATCAAAAGACAAAAATATATTTATAAAAAGGGTCCCTATTTCTATTTTCAAAGGTCTAGATTATTTTGAAAATAAAATGGGGGGTGTTGTTGCATATCACAACACAAACCTGGAACTCATTAACACTTCCTGTCACAAACTCTTATTTGTTCATTTGCATGCATTACTTCGACCTAGTGCTCCCTTATGTTTTAGTGGCACTCCCTAATACTTCCTAGCACATGTTGACACACCCTCGCACCTAGCACAACCTGGTCGCATGTTGCCCTGTCACTCTAGCATGAATTAGCGTTGTCTAGCATACCGTGTCATTCTCTCCTTAACACACTTGGAAATTGCTAACACTCCCTGTCACACACTCTTATTCATTCATTTACATGCATTTTGACCTAGTGCTCCATTGTGTTTCCTTGTTACTTCCTAACACTCCTTAACACGCATTGGCACTCACTTTAGCATGCCTTGGCACTGCATACATACATTTTCACTCCCTCCTTAGCACACTTGGAACTCGATGACACTTCATTTCCATGCATTTGAAACTAGTGTTACCTTGTGTTTCCCTGACACTTGGTCCTAACACTCCCTAGCATGCGTTTGCGCCACTCCTTGGTACTTCGCACATCTTGGAATGCCTTAGCAGTTGGCTTGTATTGGCCTGCCTAACATGCCTTGGAACTATCTAAAATGTGTTAGTACTTCCTCACATTCCCTGGTACACCTTGGCATTCCCTAGCTGTCATGTCCTCATAGATAGGCTTATTATTTTTGTGACTTGGGAACCCAACCAAGTCATTAGAAAAATAGTGTTTCCCCCAACCCAAAGTCTCCCTTTGTATGAGACTTATTTGACCAACCCGTTATTGTAACCATAAGATTCCCTCCTACAAGTCCTATTTTGACCTTCTCCTAACACACTTTTTCCTTTATATGCTCGTAATTCATTGAGACTGCTTGCCACACACTCTTATTTGTTCATTTTCATGAATTTTGACCTAGTTCTCCCTTGTGATGCCCTTACACTCCCTAACATTCCTCAACATGCATTGACAATTTCCGACATGTATTAGCATGCCTTTTCATTCCTTGGCATGCCCCGTGGCACTCCTTAGCTATCATGCCCTCACAACTGCCCTTACATTATTTGGGACTTGGGAACCCAAACAAGTCTTGCCTCGACTACAACAACTTGACCAAGTTAATGTTACTAGAACTAGACTATGCCTTGTTCACCTAAGAACTTACTATAACTAGTCTTAGGCTACTTATTTATAAATTAAATTTATCCCACTTAATAAGTTATAAGTTACCATGTTAAGGCTCACATCCAAACATGGCCATAAAACAACTGAGTAACATAGTTTACATCTTGACATGCCATAGAACTTGGCACGTCTAACAATCCCTTGGCACTATGTGGCACGTTTAGCACCCCTTTCATTCCTCGGCATTATTTTTCACTCCTTATCACACCTTACCACTCCCATACATGCCCTATAAATATAGCATGCCTTTGCATTGCCTAACATATAAACTTGTCACTCCATCCTTGACACACCTCGAAATCATTGACACTTCCCATCACACACTCTTATTTGTTCATTTCCATGCATTTTGAACTAGTTATCCCTTGTGTTTCCATGGCACTCCCTAATACTCCCTGGCACGCATTGACACACCCTGAAACTGGGCACATCTTGGCATGTCACCCTGACACTTTAACGTTCCTTGGAACTACCTAGCATACCTTGTCACTCCCTCCTTAACACACCTAGGACTCACTGACCCTTCCTGTCACATACTCTTATTCATTCATTTCCATGCATTTGAAACTATTGCTCCCTTGTTTTTCTATGGAACTCCCTGAGACTCCCTGGCATGCATTGGCACACCCTAACACTCGACACATCATGGCGTATTGTATCCTTAGCCTCTAACATGACTTAGCATTGCCTAGAATATATTGTCACTCCCTCCTTAGCACACCTATAACTCATTGACACTTCCTGTCACAAAATCTTATTATTCATTTCCATGCATTATTTCGAACTAGTGGTCCCTTGTGTTTTTTTGGCATTATGTAACACTTCCTAACATGCATTGGCACACCCTGGCACCTGGACATATTGGTCACATGTTTCCCTAACACTCTAGCATGCCTTAGCACTGCCTAACATACCATGTCACTCCCTCTTTAACACACCTCGAACTTGCTGACACTCCCTATCACACACTCTTATTCATTAATTTCCATGCATTTTGACCTATTTCTCCCTTATGTTTCCCTAGAACTCACTAACACTCATTAACACGCATTGGCACACCTTGGAACTTGGTACATCTTGACATGCTTCTCTTGCACTCTAGCATGCCTTTGAATTTCCTAGCATACCTTGTCATTCCCTCCTTAGCACTCTTTTAACTCTATAACACTCCCTATCACACACTCTTATTCATTCAGTTACATACAATTGAAACTAGTTCCCTCTTTTGTTTTTGGTAACTCCCTAACAATCCCTAGCATGCGTTGGCGCCACACCCTAGCACCTGGCACATATTGGCATACCTTAGCACTTGGCATGTCTAACATGCCTTGGAACTATCCATCATGTGTTAACACTTCTTGGAATTCCTTGACACACATTAGCACTCCCTATTTTTCATGCCCTTATAGATATCCTTTACTTTTTTGGGACTTGGGAAATCAACCAATTCATTGAAAAAATAATGTTGTGCCTAGCCCAAAATATCCCTTTCTCTGAAACGGCTTTGTCTAGCTCCTTATTGCAATCGCGGGCTTGCCTCCTAAAAGTCCTATTCTAAAATTCTCCTAACACACTTCATCCTTGGGACACCTGGAATTCACTGACACTACCTGACACACACTCTTGTTTGTTCATTTCCATGCATTTTGACCTAGTTCTCCCTTATGAAGCCTTGACACTCCCCAACACTCCTCGACATGCATTACAACTATCTAGCATGTGTTATCACACCTTTTCATTGCCTAACATGCCCTAACACTCCTTAGTTATCATGCCCTCACAACTACCCTTACTTTTTTTGCAACACGGGAACCCAACCAAATCCTGACTTGACTATAACAACAACTTGACGAAGTTACAGTTACTACAACTAGACTATGCCTTGTTCACCTAAGAACTTCCTATAACTCATCTTATGCTACTCATGTTAAATATCAACTCATACAACTTAACAAGTTATAGAGACAAGGCCCACATCCAACTATGGTCGTAAAACAACTAAGCAAAAAAAATTACATCTTCACGTGCCATAACACTTGGCACGTCTAACAATCCCTTGGAAATATGTAGCACATGTTAGAATCTGTTGCATTTATTAGCATGCTTTGGAACTCCATAGCACATCCTAGCACTCCCTGACATAACACACCTAGTAATCGCTAACACTCCCTATCACACTCTTTTTCATTCATTTCGAAGAATTTGAAACTAGTGCTCCCTTGTGTTTCCCTGGCACTTGGCCCTAGCACTCCCTAGCATGTGTTAGTGCCACACCCTGACACCTGGAACATATTAGCATGCATTAGCACTTGGTATGTCTTTGAATGCATAAAATTCATGTGTTATTACTTCCTGAAATTCCCTGAAAAACTATGGTACTCCCTAGTTGTCATGCCCTCGTAGATAGCCTACTTTTTTTACAACTTGGGAACCAAACCAAGTCATTTGAAAAAAACTGTTGTGCCCAACACAAAGTCTCCATTTTTATAAAATTTATTTGTAAACTCCTTATCACAACCATATTATTTCCTCTTGTAAGTCCTATTCTAAATTTATCCTACCACACTTCGTCCTTGGGACACATGGAATTCACTGACACTTCTTGGCACACACTCTTATTCATTCATTTCCAAACATTTTGACCTCATTCTCGCTTGTGATACCTTGGCACTCCCTAACACTCCTGAACATTCATTGAGACCATCTGGCATGTGTTAGTATGCCTTTTCATTCCTTGGCATGCCCCGGAAATCCTTAGCTATCATGCCCTCACAACTACCCTTACTTTCTTTTAGACTTGGGAACCCAACCAAGTCTTGCCTCGACTACAAAAACTTGACCAATTATAGGGTCTACAACTATAAAATGCCTTTTTAACCTAAGAATTACCTATACCTCATCTTAGGATAATCATTTCCAATCTCAACTCATCCCACTTAACAAGTTACCAAGTTAAGGCTCACGTCCAATCATGGCCATAAAACAACTAAGCAACATAGTTTACACCTTGACATGTTATCGCACCTGGCATGTCTAACAATTCAATAGCACTATGTGGTGTGTGTTTTCATCCCTTGCATTCCTTGGCATGCTTTAGCACTCCATAGCACACCCTATCACTCCCTGACATGTCCTGACACTCTAGCATGCCTTGAAACTACATGGCATATAACCTTGTCACTCCCTCCTTAGCACAATTGTATCTCGTTGACACTCCCTATCACACACTCTTATATGTTCATTAAAATGCATTTTGAACTACTTATCCCTTGTGTTTTATGGCACTCCCTAACACTCCCTCTCACACATTGGCACACTCTGGCACCTGGGACATCTTGGCATGTCACCTTGGCACACTAACATTCCTTGGCACTACCTAACATACCTTGTCACTCCCTCCTTAGCACACCTATAACTCATTGGATCTCCCTGCCACACACTCTTATTCATTCATTTCCATGCATTTGAAACTAGTGCTTCCTTGTGTTTCCCTACCACTCCATAACAATCCCTGGCATGCATTCGCACACCCTAGCACCTGGTACAAGTTGGCATGTTCCCTAGGCTCTAGCATGCCTTATCATTTCCTAACATACCTTGTCACTCCCTCCTTAGCACACATATAACTCACTCACACTTATTGTCAAAAACTCTTATTCGTTCATTTGCATGCATTAATTTGACCTAGTTCCCCCTTGTGTTTCCCTAGCACTCCCTAACACTTCTTAGCACATGTTGGCATGCCCTAGCACCTAGCATATCTTGGCCACATGCTGCCCTATCTCTCTAGCATGAATTAACGCTACCTAACATACCATGTCCCTCCTTCCTTAACACACCTAGAACTCCCTCACACTCCTTCTCACACACTCTTATTCATTCATTTCCATGTATTTTGACCTTGTGTTCCCTATTGTTTCCCTAGCACTCCGTAACACTTCCTAACAAATGTTGGCATACCATGGAACCTCACACATCTTAGATCCATGCCACCCTGACACTCTAGCATGACTTAGCGCTACCTAGCATACCATTTCACATCATCCTTAGCACACTGGGAACTCAATGACACTCCCTATTACAGACTCTTATTCATTCATTTCCATGAATTTTGACCTAGTGCTCCCTTGTGTTTCCTTGGCACTCCCTAACACTCCTTAGCACACATTGACACACCTTGGCACTTGACACATCTTGGTATGCTTCCCTAGCACTCTATAATGCCTTGGCACTGGCTATCATACCTTATCACTCCCTCCTTAGCACACTTGGAACTCATTGACACTTCATTTCCATGCATTTGAAACTAGTGCTCCCTTGTGTTTCTCTGACACTTGGCCCTCACGCTCCCTAGCATGAATTCACGCCAAACCTTGGCACTTGAAACATCCTAGCATGCCTATCATGATTTGGAATTATATATCATGTGTTACTAATTCTTGGAATTCATTGGCACACCTTGGTACTCCCTAGTTGTCATGCCCTCGTAGATAGGCTTACTTTTTTTGACTTGGCAACCCAACCAATTCATTGGAAAAACAATGTTGTGCCCAACCCAAATCCTCCCTTTGTCTGGAATTACTTTGTCCAACCCCTTATTGTAACCATATGATTTCCTCCTACAAATATTATTCTGACCTTCTCCTAATACACTTTATCCTTGAGACACGTGGAATTCGTTGACACTCCTTAACACACACTCTTATTCATTCATTTCCATTCATTTTGACCTAGTTCTCCCTTGTGATGGGAACTCCCTAACATTCCTCAACATGCATTGAAAATTTCTAGAATGTGTTAGCACTCCTTTTCATTCATTGGTGCACCCTGAAACTCCTTAGGTATCAGGCCCTCACATCTACCCTTACTTTTTTTGGGACTTGGGAACCCAACCAAGTGTTGCCTTGACTACAATAGCCTGACAAAGTTACGGTTACTACAACTAGATTGTATCTTGTTCACCTAAGAACCGACCACAACTCATCTTAGGATACTCATGCCCGATTTCAAATTATCTTACCTAACAAGTTACAAGTTACCAAGTCAAGGCTCACGTCCAACCGTGGCCATAAAACAACTAAGCAACATAGTTTACAACTTGACATGCCATAACACCTGGCACGTCTAACAATCCCTTGGCACTATGTGGCATGTGTTAGAACCCCGTGCATTCCTTGGCATGCTTTGGCACTCCCTCGCACACCCTTCCACTCCCTGACACGCCTTGACACTCTAGCACGCCCTTGTGCTGCTTAGCATATAACCTTGTCACTGCCTCCTTAGCATGCCTAAAGTTCATTGACACTCCCTATCACACAATCCTGTTCGTTCATTTCCATGCAAGTTGAACTAGTTATCCCTTTTGTTTCCATGGCACTCCCTAAGACTCCCTGACACACATTGACACACACTGAAACTTGGCACTCTAGCATTCCTTGGCACTACCTAGCATACGTTGTCAATCCCTCCTTAGTACACCTATAACTCGCTGTCACTCCCTATCGCACACTCTTATTCATTCATTTCCATGAATTTTAAACTAGTGCTCCCTTGTGTTTCTCTGGAACTCCCTAACACTCCCTGCCATGCATTGGAACACCCTGGCACTTGGCACATATTGGCATGTTGCCTTGGCCTCTAGCATGCCTTAAACATTTCCTAGCATATATTTTCAGTCCCTCCTTAGCACACTTGGAACTCACTGACACTTTATGTTACAAACTCTTATTCATTAATTTCCATGCATTAATTTGACCTAGTGTTCCCTTGTGCTTCCCTGACACTCCCTAATACTTCCTAGCACGCATTGAAACACCCTAGCTCCTAGCACATGTTGGCTGCATGTCGCTCTGGAATTGTAGCATGAATTAGCGCTACCTAACATACCATGTCACCCTCTCCTTAGCATACCTAGAACTTGTTGACACTCCTTGTCACACACTGTTATTCATTCATTTCCATGCATTTTCACCTAGTGCTCCCTTGTCTTTCCTTGGCACTACCTAACACTCCTTAGCACACATTGGCACACCTTAACACTTTACACATCTTAGTATAGTTCCCTAGAACTCTGGCATGCCTTGGAACTGCATAGCATACCTTGTCACTCCATCCTTAACACATCTGAAACCTATTGACACTTCATTTCCATGCATCTAAAACTAGTGCTCCCTTGTGTTTCCTTGGCACTTAGCCCTCACACTCCCTAGCATGTGTTCGCACCACACCCTCGCACCTGGAACATCTTGGCATGCCTTAGCACTTGGCTTGTCTTGGCATGCCTATCATGCCTTGGAACCGTCTAGCATGTGTTAGTAATTCCTTGTACAATACTTCAAAAATACACATACTAGGCCTATAAATGAACTCCATCAATTCAATCAAAGTTACAAATGAACTCATTCCATAGTTAACAAGAATACTAAAACTCAACTTGAGAATTTTTCATCCCTTGTTCCTCTTGGAGAAGAGTTGTTGATATCATAATCAATCGTTGGAATAGTAAGTTCCCATGTCATTGCCCTCAATCATTGATCAATTCAATGTCACTTCTCTTCCAACATATAAAATTGTTAAGTGCATTTGCTAAATAATCACATCGATTACTTCTATGCTTAAGTTTGATTTCCTTCTCCTAATATCCTTCTTCTAATTCTTCTCCATTGGGCATGACAAAGTTTGGTTCAATGTTTTTTTATGTAACCCTTTGTAGCCTTCACTTGACCATTAAAATATGTAAGTAAACATTTATTCCCCATTAATCTTGTATTTAAAGGTAGTAATTTCGGTTGACCCTGCCAATAAACAAATTCTTGTGAGATTCTACAAAATAAGAAGATAATATTAAACCATAAAATAAACAACCATAGAACTTACATGTGTTATTGAGTCACTAATTGGGTCATGAATATGTTGTCCCAAAGTCAATGGAGTTTGTTTTGGTGAAGCCTTACTAGGACTCACATAACTCTCCTAAAAAATAAATAGTATGCATGAGATACCATGAAATTAGGAGATGAATGGTTACGCTACAAAAACAATGCTTTATTAATTACACATCCTACAAAAATACAATCATGTTCATATTGACATAGTGCTTTTAAAATCCCAATATTTAAAGATGTTATACATAAAAAATTAAATAGTCTACACATGTAATTCTTACATTGTTGGCTTGGTTTGAATCAAGTTGACCATTTTATTTTCTCGCCTCCGTAGTAGCTTTCCATTCCATGAATTCTTCAACAATTACTTTCAATCTTCCAAGTTCCTTGTCTTTTTCTCTCAATTTCTCTAATTTCTTCCTGTAAGCATGCTCTTCATTGTTTTTTGGTTTAGTGGAACTCACATGACCTTGAGGTTGTGACATTTTGTCCCTCTCATAATACAGTGAGAGTTGATTAAATGATTGCCTACCATTCAAAATCATTGTTTTAGTTATCATGCAAGGAGATTTTGATCTATAAATTAGATCACATGTGTTGGAGCAGGGTTCCCTAAGCTGCGAATTTTGTATATTTTGGTATTAATTAGTCTTGCGTAGGGGTTTTTGGGGTGGGTCAAAGCCCCCAATGTTTTGTAATGGGTCAAAGCGTAGTCCTAGGGTCCGCAAACCACAGTTTGTGGAGCATGGGATAGCTAGGCCATGTTGATATAAATAGATGAATAATTGGAGTCTAAAGGTAGGGATGAATTGAGACAAATGCTACTTGCGAACTGTTAGATCTGTTTTGGGTTGTTTTGGGTAAGGATTCCTGTTGGTTGTGTGTGCGGAGATCCTCAATATTGCTGTGTGTGGACCCTGTTGGCTGTGTGCACAGGCTGTGTTTTGGGTTGTAATTGACATTTTGGATATTAACGAATGCGGAATATAGTTGGAGTATCATTGTGCTATCTGGATCTATTGTGTTACTGTTGATACAAATCTATGATATCTGTTTAAGTTGCGAATATATCTGTGCTATCTGTTTATGCTGTGAATGTATCTAGAGCTGCGTTTATGATATTATGTGCCGGTAATTGTTGATACGTACGTGGATGCGAAAGTACTAACTAGATCTGTGAATGGTAATATGGTCAATATCTGATTATACTGTTAAAAGCCTACGAATAGACCTGCTTTGTGCAAATATGATAATTTGTGAACGTATATCTGCCTTGATTACCTACTCTCTCCTAGGGTGTAGAAAATTGGTTCCAACACCCTCCCATACTACTTCGGGTGAGACCTTGGCCTGCGCAAGTAGGTCATTGCCGAAAGGGCCAGTAGTATAGGGGTTTTTTGGCAAACCTTAACCTTCGAATCTGGGTTAGGACCCCTTAAGCCAACAAATGGTTCCGTTGCTGGGAACAGGAGCATTTTGAGAGAGAGATCAGGTAATTCCACGGGAACATTGGAGACCTGAGAAGCTAGAGATTGAAGACTTGTTCGAAAGATAGAATCAGAAATTTTCTGTAAAAGAGAATTGCAGCACGAAGCTGACAGCTAAGAAGTGGAAAAATAAGTACATTTTTACGAAAGTATATGAAATTTTCTTTGTAACCTTTGCACACGAGCTGCAAGAGTGGCTAGGCAGACTCGTAGATTTTCAGACATGTTGGAAGGACGAGTGGGTCACGCAGTGGACTCCAGAGTTGATCCAACAGTTGGAGAATACTGACAATACCATCACCCGTACGGTAGATCACTGGGTAGATATCGTGCTGGGATGATTTGTTACATAATTCGCAGTTGATTAGTTCGTATCCTATTTTGAAGTAGAGCGGAAGTTCTTCAAAGGTTTCTGGGGTAAGTTCTTGAAAACAATGCCATTGCTGATTAAAATATTATTGTGCGAAAAGGGAATTCTGTGCAGCCACACAGAATGAATGAGCTCTGATCAGAGTGAGGGTACTGTTATCACTATAATTTTTTTTCCAAATTTGGACAGTTTGCTTTGTTCCTAGTCATAGTTTTTTTTAGATAGGTGTGAAGTCATGTTAAGTTTTTAGGTGTTAAGTGATAAGGTTAGAGTCTCATTTCCATTCACAAAATAAAGTCTAACAACCTTATTTCATACCTTGATAGTCTCATACCATGATTAGAGAGTGAAATTTTAAACCATTTTGAATTTTTTTTTGATTAAGCAACGAAACCACGTTTTCGTAGTGCAGATAGTGTAAAAAACTACTTTTGCGCTACGAAAACGCTGCTCATTTCATAGCGCAAAACCCTAAAATTGCATTGAGTGCGCTACGAAATCGGGATTCGTAGAATGTGTTGTCAGTTATCAAATCCACCCAAATTCCGTTAATCATTCATGATTAGGTGTTAGCCACGAGTCTTTTCTCACGCATGCAACCATTCATAGCCATCATAACATTCGTTTGAGGTCATTTGTATTATGTCATTTTCAAATTTGAAAGGGGCTGGTTTTGGTTTTACTGTCTCATGCAAGAAACACATGATGCATACCCTCTTCCGAATGATAAGTTCATGGTAAGTAGAAACCAAAGCTTCTCTTTCATTAATCAAGTGAGGCTGTTGGTTACAGGTTTTCAGAAAACACACAGGAATTTCAAGGAAAGGATGACAGAGGAAAGAAAGAATCACAGGTCAGGCCACTGTTTAAGGACGGAGCCTGAAAGCATAGAGGCTCTAACCAAAGAAAAATCAGTTGAGGAGGCCTTCAAGAAGGCAGGATGTTGGAAGTTCTGTGAAAAATTGCAGGGAGGTCATAATCGAGTGACAAAAGAGTTCGCTCTTCATTTCACAGGTTCGAATACAAAGGTTGGTCTCTTAAACTTGACAATTTCCCCTGAAATATATCATCAGTGACAGAGATTCCAAGGGGAGAAGAAAGATGGTTCAAAAATTTTAGGCTTGAGATGGAACCTTGTAAAATTTTTCTGAAGCCAGGGTTTGAAGAGACAGATTTAACTAAAGTAGTGCCAAGAAGCTACATCAAGAACACCTATGCCAACCTGCTTTACAACATTCAAAGGTACTTCACCTGTGAGGGAAGAAACCATAAAGTGTATTCTTATCATTTCAAACTCTTTTTGCATTTTACTGGAATGATTTCTTTGGATTTTCCTTTCTTCTTGTTTCGAAGTTTAGCTAAGATGGCAGATAAAGTGAAAATGAAACCTCAATACTGTGAAACTTCACTTTTCCATAATGGTCTAGTTAAATTGATACTTTTACATGAACTTAAAAGGATAAATAGATAATGGTCTACATTTTTGTTTTTGTGTGGATTTGGGGTGGAAACACAAGGAGCAGGTATTAGCCCTTGGGCCAAAGAAAAATCATCATCAGAAACCAGTGACCTTGCAAAGACAAGATCAAAAATATTTGTCAAATTAAAGACTAGAAAGCAAGTGAAAGAGCCATAGATCAAAACATCAGTGATTATTCAACAAACCCCTCAACCTGGACAAAAGAGGACAACTAAAGTTAAGGAAATAGTATAGGAACAGTCAACCAGCAAATTAGCCCAAAAAAGATTGACTAGAAGTCAAATAGCAAAGGAAAAGGGAAAAATAGTGGTTTTAGAAGAAGATCTAGGTTTAAAGGGTAGTTTGAATGATATTTTACAAGCTATTGATATTGAGGAATCTCCTTTAGTTCTGGCAGATTTTATAAGATTAGATGAAGGGAAATCTAAGAAGATGAAATCTTCCAAAAAGCTGGATTTTGATGATGAAATTTCAGAGTTTGTGTTCAAGTCCAGAAGGCCTTTAGCTAGAAAATCAAAAAGGTTGCAACGACTGGATATGAAGTTGGATAAAGCAGGGGAAGTTTCAAATGTTTATGAGGAGCCCATAGACCTCTCATCACCAATGCCTGAAGATGACAGAAACATAGTTTTCAATACTCAAAGAGAAAAGAGCAGTTATGAAGGAATTAAAGAAAAGTGTAGACTAGCTAATCTTGAAATTGCTAAGCTTAAGAAGAAAGCAAGAACACATGTTGTTGAGAAGACAAACTTCAACAGAATAAGGGCTCTGTGGGAGGTTAAAAAAGTTTCCAAAAATGAAACAGTCAGTAGTGAAGCCGAGTACTTTACTTGGACTGTCCCTGCAATCAAAGAGGCAAGATTTATGAGGATGATAAATGTTAAATTGAGGGCTACCAACAGGAGACTGAAAAGGAAGATTGAATATCTTGAAATTCAATTGACAAAGTCTGAAGGTCAACTACAACAGAGGTAGAACAAGAGCAGTAAGTGACAAATCCTTAATACAGTTTTGTTTTTGGGAAGGACATCACTTTTTGAAGACATTGCAAAGTTGAATTATTTTGATTGTTAAGGTCTATTAACATCAAGGAAATCATTAAAAGGCTGTAAATACTATTAAAATCTGAATATTATGAAAATAATGTGTAAAAAAGATATACACAGCAGTTTCGTAGCGCGCTACGAAACTGTTGTAGGTACATTTTTGAACATTTTTGTAAAAGTTTTGAGAGGTAAAAAAGCTTGGTTTCTGAAATTTGTTGCTGGTGGTGGTTGGAAAGGGTTCACAAATGAAAGTCCAAGTCTCAAGGAAAAAGAAAGAGGATGGTTGAGAGAGGTTTACAAAGATACAAATTATGCGCTACGAAAACAACTGCTCATTTTGTAGTGCAGCCATACCATCTCTCCTTTTACTTTTTCAAAGGCTTAGTTTCTGTACAGGTGGAAAGGTATGGTTCCATGGAAATGATAACACATGTCACCTATCTTAAAAAGTCACCATTGCCAGCAAAAAGGGTTCGAACATCATCAAAGAAGGAAAAGGCTAAATTATAGGAAACATGTCCCCTGTTTTGTAGGGCAAGTAAGACATGAACCAACATGATAGCATAACAAGATTGGAGGCATTACCAAGGTCGAAGATATGGAGGAAAAACTGTCAGAGATATTATTTAAGTCTTAGATAAGGTTGTCTAGACATAATAAGGAGTTTTATTCCTATTTGTATTAGGACTTCTAGAAGAGACAGTTAACTGTCATATGTAATTATGAGTCTGTTTTAGAAGCAGATAGGTGTCAATCTAAGAAATTCGAATTCTCTTCATGTTGGATAAGGGAATCCAAGACTGTAATGATGAATCTATAAGAGACATGAGGTCAAATGGATAAAGGTTTGCAATTTTCATTAACAAGCAAACTATGTCACTAAAGCAGACTGTGTGTTTTTATCTTAATACAGATATTGGCTTACTACTCAGGATTCAGAAGAGTTTTTGATGTTTTATCTTCCTATGGCTTTCCATATTTTCCTATTTGCAGTGGTATGAACATATGTTACTTAGAATTTATTGGAAAATGCTCTAACTTCCTACATATGTTTGTAAACTGTGTTTTGTTCACTCTGTTACTGTTTTGCTAATACATCTAAAAACTCTGAAATGCCCTGACTTCCATGATAAGCTAATTTTGATGTTTTGTGGAAACATACCTTGACTCATAGCCCAATAGATGTTTGTTGATTAGTAATTCAACCATTCATACACTTTTATCCAATTTATTCCTAGAGTTAGCCATCTAATCCTTAATTCAAAATCTTAAACTCAGTGAGATAGCCCTCTTAGGTTGAGGAGGCTAAGCCTCAACTAAAATTCTAGTTTGAAATAGTTACTCAGAGTCTACTTGATCAACAGCCTATCAGGGTTAGATTTTGTGCTAACATTTTGGTGCGTCTTCCAGGAGCCTGAAGATTACTTATTCCCAAAATCAAGAAACTAAACTTCTGAAGGTAGCAGGAGCTTAGAAAGTTTTTCGAGGTTGCAATCTACCTTGGTGACTCCATACATTTTCAAAAGTTTAAAGGTGGCTTCGAGAAGGAGATATACATGGAGAAATCTTGATCCTAATCCACCTACCGATGTGGACAATCCAAACACTATTTCAAGAGGCAGTCAAAGAATTTCAGAAATATCAGGTACTCCATCTCATTCGAAATCTTTCTCCTATGAAATATTAATGTTGGCGAGGAATCAGGTCTCGCAGGCAAGACCCAGGTTCGGGAGTTGTGGCCAACAAAGGACTCCACTGTAGTCTAGAACCACGCTGGCATTATCACCCTACTCCGGAGAGCAGAGAGTCTCACCCGAGGTGTGCCGCAACCACATGCAGGAGGGGAACAGATAGATAGCCAGGAACGGATCCGCAACTTAAGATTACCATTAAAAAGATTGCATAAACATAGATATATCCGCAAGAACATTCAGAGCATGAATAGGTATTAAGCAAATAAAATTTTAAACCATCACGACCATCATGCATGCATAAGAATTACACAGTAGGAAAGTAACCTGCAATTGTATTGATATCTTCATCCACAACCATCGTTACATAGCTTCTGCAAGGAGAGCTTACAGTCTGATACAGATGCCTTACATAACAGAAAGGTAAATGAGAGAACCCTAGGAACTACAGAGATATCCTGGCCGATCTCCTTCAGTCGCTCTGCGTTCCATCTCCTCTAGCCTTTGCGGCTGGGTGATTGCTATTTATTCACCCACTTCCGCAACTGTTAGTTCCTCCTTTTGTTCTTCTTCGGCTGCTTCCAGCTTCTCTCCTATTATCTGTGTGTTCCACTTTCTGTCTTCTGCCATCTATCCTCATGCATCTACTGTCTTTAGCTATCTCTTGCTTCTGCGCCACCTCGATAGCTCTGCGACTTACGGTAGTTGCGACTTGGTCGCGGTTGCCATGTGTCCTCATGCTGCAACTCAAAAAGCCATCCTTTATTCAAAATGCAAAATATTCCAACCAAGTTTCCAAAAACAAGGGCCCCAACAGGCCCCGACCATAGTTTCTTGACTCGTCCCCGAGTCAATCACAAATGACAGTCTCTATCTCCATCGCCCCACTTGATCCCATGCCCTGTTCGCCCTGTGTGCCTTCATCTTGCACTTGTTCCCGTTGTGCACCATCAGCTTGTTCCTGTTCTCGCTGTGTGCCTTCTGCCGGTTGTTCAAACAAGGGCCCCAACTCTGGGACTCTACGGAATGCTATAGCTCGAAGCTCAGTGAAGGCCGATACAACTTGCTGCCACCCTTGCAAGAGGGAATCTGTGTTTTCAGTGATCTTGGTGACAGCGGCCTCTTCTAGGGGAACTGGGACAGCCCTGAACAACGTGCTAATTTGGGCTTCGGCCGCGGCAGCTAGCTGTTGCATCGTCCGGGCGCTGTTTTGGAGGGGCGGGCGGAGCTCACGAATTACCCGTTTGGCCTCTACAGAGTTGGCTTCCATTTGCTAGATCTATACTTCGAGCTCATCTGCCTGGGCGTATAATTGGTCCAACCTGGCGGGGTCCGTGACCTCTTGAATTTCCTGGGAAACCTGCTGTAGCTGTGCGGAGATTGGCTGTGCTTTGACAGTCAAGGCCAGTGAGCATTCCTAAAGACCCTTCAGGAGGTCGTGTGCCTCGCGTGCCGCAGAGGTGAGCGTTTCCTGCATTTTGGTTGCTTGGCCCTGCTTTGCGGCAACCTGGGCTGAATAGGTAGCCATTGGGTCTGGCAGTGCTGAGCGTGCGGCTAATGCTGTGTGGATCTCCGTGTTTTCCCGGTGGAGACCAGTGAGTGCAGTCCAGATGTAGAAAGCTTGGGCGACGACGTTCTGCTCCGTGACATCAGCAGGCAACGGGGTATAATGAGCCTTTACCGAGGGCCATAGGTCTGAAAATACCTGAGTTACGTTGGCGATCTGATCCTGCAGGCGTTCCTGCACCGTGATAAGCTGGTCGCGCTGTTCAGTAAGTGCCACGATCTATTGTTGCTGCTCTTCGCACCGATGCTGCAGCTCCGAGTGAAGCCTTTCGGCTTTCTGGGCCACCCTCTGAATGAATAAGTACAACTGAGCTTTACCCCATGTTTCTAAGTTAGCTGTGCCCAAAGCATCCTGGTCCGGCCTCCTTTCTTAGTGGGGTTGCCCACTGGCAACTGAGCGGTTGGAAGGCTCCAGAGGGGATGACGACATCTGTTGCTGCGTTGAGTTGGCCATATTCAAATCTGTCCGCTCCTATTGTTCGGTCTGGCCCCAAGGGGGAGGGTCAGCATGCTCGGGCTGAGCCTCGACCGAGTCGGCCCCAATATTTGCTAGCTGGGTAAATATAGCAGATAAAGAAACCTGGGGTGTGCCCACGGGGTCGAATGGTGGTACTACGGCAGCAGTACTTGAGTCAACTTCAGCCCCGTGGTCCCCGCCAAAGAGTTCTTGAATGAGAGGGTCGGACACAGTGGCAGATGAATTGGATGGAACAGATGAAGTGGGAGGTGGAGGTGGAACAGTGGGAGGAGGTGGAGTTGTGGATGGAGGGTGAATGTTAATAAACTCGGAAGGATCAATAAGGGGTTCTTCCTGGACCAGTGCCCCTGTATTTTTGGGCGGTGGCGGATCATCATCAGTAAGGTCTACCATCGGATTGGCTACGGTGGTGCGGGCTCGCTTAGCCGGAGGAGTCTCTAATTGTTCTGGGGCCGGGCCCTTTTCTCCCATCGGGGTGATGATGGGGCTTGCAGAGGTAAATAAAATGGTAGGGATGGGAGAGGTGAGAGGAGTGGTATGGGATTGAGAAATAGAACGTCTGAGCTGAAACTCAAAAAATAAAGGGAACTGAGAAGCACTGCTTGAAATAACCTGGGTCGCCGCATTGAAATTGTGTACCTGCGTATTGAAGTGGCAGACGATGGGGACGAGCGGTTCGGGGAGTTCCTGGGGTGGCGCTGCCGCATCCGTCTCGGCAGGCTGTTGCAGTGGCAACATCCGCTCAAAGTTGTACCTGGGGATGCCGTCGCGGGTGTGCTTCGTGACGCCCGGCCATGAACAGACTTCACGGTGGAAGGTGGCATCGTCCAGCTGGAACTTCAACGGTGTCATGTGGAAGGTGGCTTCCGACACGCAAGTGGGTCAGAGGTACGTATGCCTGTGACTTACCCCAAACCACACTTGCTCACTATATTCATCTAGTAGGTTCCTGGGCACCCATTGCTGACTGGCCACCATGTCCGTCATTAGCCCATACCAGGACCAAAACGCCTCTGCATTCACCTGTTTAGTGCTGGGGTCGGGTGACACCTTCCATAGAGTAAACTTCATCGCGAGGGGCTGGCCCTTGGGAATCTCTGCTGGGACCCTGACGAGTGGAATGTGCTATTTCCAAATGGCAAAAGCAACGATCAAGTATCCATAAATAAAACTAGTGGCGCGCTTATAGTTCTCCTCGCACGCATCGAACAGTTCTTTTAACACGAAGGAGCACCAATTCAGCTTGGTGCCCTGGACACAGTGCTCCGCAATGGAGATGGTGTCCAGGGTGCATTCGCCTTTGGTGTAGTGCCTCATTGTCTTGCTAGAAATGAGGTAGCAAGCGAATCGAATCTCAAGCTTATTGATGAGGTCTATCTTGGCTCCTTCACCCCCCCGGGCGGGTGCCATACTTGACATAGAGGTCTGCATCTCCCAACTTTAGTGCGTGCTTGGAGGAGGTCTGACAGGCAGTCGAGACGTCGACGCCATTCAGCGAAAGCCCTGTGAGGTGATGAATATCCTTAGCATGAATGGGAATTTCCTTGTTCAGCCACAAGGACCCATTCTGAATATGGCTGAGGAGGAAGCGTGTGCATTGCAGAGCCAGGTCGGTGGTCCCAAAGATCGGAAGATTTCTTAAGTTCATCAAGGATGATTGCTGAAGGCCCCTGAACTTTGGTAACATTTGGTTGGCGTAGTTTCCAGCTGGGGTGTAGTAGTGCTCCATATACACCTGCCAATGGAGGGACAGGAATTCGGCAGGGTCTAAAAGATTGGCATCGATCAAGGTTGCATTATCATATTTCCCGACCAGAGACTCGGTCTTGTGGATTCTGCTGTCGAGCTCTGGTTCGAGGACAGCTGGGATGGCCTTCGGCATTTTGGCTCGACGCTGATAGACCTGTAGAATTCGCCTTGGTCTCCCCTCTTGGTTCTGTGCGTTTTGAGACTTCAACTGCTCTGGTGCGGCTGCAATTGCTAATTCGAACTGATCCGACATTTTCGTGCTTTTGGGTGTCATGCAAGTTATGTCATCACCTAGCACAAGTGGATTTGATGAGACCCCTTAATGAGTTAGTTCCTGCTGGCATTCTTTTCAGCGATAATCGTGCGATTAATCGTGTGCCAATGGGTATTCTGATAGTTGTTGATGGTGGCATGGGGAAATGGGCGGACATGACGGCTGAGATAACTGCGGATGATGGCAAAATGATTATGGCAAGGTTACTTCCAATTATGGTAATTTATGATGCAAATCTACACGATCCTACGGACTGACAAAAATAGTGACTGACATGACTTGGACTAACATTGACACGTTTATGAAGCCTATGGGGATGACACGCTGGACGCGCCCCTCCCTGACCACAGTTGGTTGCGATGCGGTCCCGCGACAGAGGGATTATTGGCGGATGATGTAGGAATGGAAAATAATACCTATGCTCATCCCGATTGCGGGAGAGTTATTCGACTACACTATTCTACGGGTGTTCTCGGTTGCGACAGTTATTGATGAATTTTGGAAGAAACCTACTCCTGGTAGGGTTTCAGGCGTGCGCCATTCACCCATCCTGGTAAAACAGTACCGTCCAGCTCAGCCAAATGAACGACACCGGACTCTCTAATCTCGATGACAAAGTAAGGTCCTAACCAGTGCATCTGTAGCTTTCCTGGGAACTTCTGGAACTTGCTGTCATATAAAAGGACCTTGCCGCCAACCTGGAACGCTTTGTTCTTGATGTGGCGATCGTGCCACGCTTTCTGCCTATCCTTTTGAACCTGTTGGTGAAATTCGGCTAGGAACCGGGCTTCGTCCAGTTCCTGTAATTCATGTAGGCGCTCCTGGAGTGATGCTTCTTCCGAGAACTTGAGAGTTGTGGCAATTAAAAGGCTTGGTACCGTGAAATCGACAGAGATCACAGCTTCCCGACCATACACCAACTGGAACGGTGTCTGATTGGTCAAGCGCTTCACCATAGTCTGGTAGGCCCAGAGCACAGCTGGTAACCGTTCGTCCCAGTTATCTCGCTGGGCATTACAGATCTTTGTTAACCCCTTTGCCAGAATTTTATTAAACGCTTCAACAGTGCCATTGGCTTGCAGGTGGTACGAGCTGCTTTTATGATGCTGAATCATAAATGTGTCCAACAGCGACTTGACCGTATCATTAAGGAAATGTGTACCTTGATCGTTGGTTAAAATTCATGGGCAGCCAAACCAGCTGATAATGTTCTCAAAGATAAACCGTGCTACTGTATCCGCCGTGCAGTCTCGTACCGCCGCCGCCTCGGCCCATCGGGTGAGGTAGTCGGTTACGGTAATGATGTATCAGGCCTTGGAGTGTTTGGCGACCGGGGATATAGGACCTACAAAGTCGACAGCCCATTTCTCAAATGGCCGCAACACATGCACTGGGTGTAACGGAAGCTCGTCCCTATGAGAGGGCCTCCCCGTTCGTTGACAGACATCGCATTGCTTAACAAATATCTCGCAATCTGCATGGACCGTTGGCCACCAGAGGCCAGCCTGGAGTACCTTCCTCACGGTGGGTTTTGCCCCAACATGCCCTCCTGCAACACCACTGTGGCATTCCCACATCACAGCTTCGCACTCGTGGTCAAGGACGCACCGGCGCAGAACCTCATCAAGACCCAGTTTATATAAATGTCCGGTAATCAACTAGTATTCGGCAGCATAGACGACCAAGTGCCGTCTCTGGAGTGGGGTGTAATCCAGAGGGCATTGCCCCGTGGTCAGATAGGTGGCAATGTCAGCCAGATAATCCGGTACCGCTTCGACCCGGAAGAGGTCAACGTCTGGCAGCTGATCATCTAGAGAGCCTTCGTTCTCTCCTGTCTCTAATCTGGATAAATGATCGGGCTCGACATTCAACCTCCCGGGCTTGACAATTACCTCAAATGTGAATTCCTGGAAAAGTAGAAGCCAACGACACATTCTTCCTTCCAAAACAGGCTTGTTCACCAAGTATTTCAATGCAGAGTGGTCTATAAAGAACTTGAATTTTCCTCCTAGAAGGTAGTGGCGGAACTTCTGGAGCAAATACACCATTTCTAGGGCCTCCCGTTCAGTCGTGGTGTAGTTCTTTTCCGCATTAGACAACTTGCGGCTGGCGAAGTAGACCGGGTGGTCAACTGTCGTCTCCCCAGGTTGTGCCAACACAGCCCCAAGTGCGATACTGGACGCATCGATATGCACATGGAACTGCTTATCCCAATCTGGGTGAACCAGAATAGGCCCCATTGCTAGCTTTTCTTTTAGAATTTTGAGGGCCACCCGACACTCCTCCATCCACTGGAATACTTCAGACTTTCGTAGCAGCTTTTCTAAAGGGGCAGTGATCTTTGCATAATTTCGGATAAACCGCCTGTAATATCCTGTGTGGCCAAGCAGTGCACGCAACTGCTTCACTGTTTCGGGGGCTTCCATATGGACGATTACCGTGACCTTGGCGAGGTTGACACAGACCCCTTGCTTGCATACCACGTGTCCCAACAGTGTGCCGAAAGGAACTGCAAAAATACATTTCTTCAAGTTCAAGGAAATCTGCAACTAGTGACACCGATCAAACATAATACACAACAGGGTGGCATGTTTCTTCAGCAGACTGTAGATAGTCCAATCGTCCGTGTATACCTCTAAGAACTTGTGGATATACTCCCGAAAAGCAGCGATGAAGATTCGGGAAAACACGGCCAGAGCGTTTTTCAAGCCAAACGGCATTACGTGGTATGCGAACGAACCCCATTCAATGGTGAATGTTGTTTTTGACTTGTCTGCTTCCGCAATGCGCACCTGATGGTAACCCAAAAAACCATCCGTGAAGGAATAAGATTCATTTCCCGCAACATGATCCAATACTTCATCGCTGAAAGGAATGGGAAACGGATCATGGATACAGGCATTGTTCAAACTCCGGTAGTCGACATAGGCACATATCTCTGCCTTGTCCTTCTTATTCTGAATGACGATAAGACTCACCCACTCTGCTTCCTCCACTGAAAAGATGAGACCTGCAGCCAAAATCTTGTCAATCTCCATCTTGACCTTCTCTTTGACCCTTGGGTTCAGCCGATAGGGTCGATGCTTTACGGGCCTTGCATCCGGTTTCAGTACAATGCCCATTTCGCCGAGATCACCCTTGATGCCCTTCAAATCTGCCACTGACGAAGGGAACAAGTCTTCGTATTACTGGAGGAGACTGAAAATTTCCTTTGTGGTCTCCTCGTCCTAGTAATCGCACACTGTAGACAACTTAGGCTTCTCCTCCGTACCAATGTTTAACTTCTTGGTCTTCAACGGCTGTAAATGGATGCCTTCAGTGGTCGGTTCTTCGTTGATGTTCCGATCGCCTTCCTTCTCTTCGAAATACAGGTGCCTGAGGTCCTCTAGACTGTCATCTTCTGGATCTCTGTCAATCTGTTGGAAAACCAACTCGTTCCTGGCCTCAGGACATGATGCAGCCGTGCCCCCACCGGCCTCGGGGTCGCAGAAAAACAGGACCCCCTTGATCGCTTGTAATGCCTGAGATTCCTGCTCTGTCTCCCCTTCGAACGAGAAGCACCAAACAAACTTGTCCGTGACTTCCTGCCATGAGTGGGTTCCTTGTTTCCGCTCTTCTTCCAAGTACCAGGCCTAAGGGATTGTATCCAAGGAGTGGATAAACCGATGTACCCACAGCTCTTGTGGGTATCCCAGCCCTTGCCAATGCTCCTCACAGCTCCTCACGTGGTCCTGCGGATCGGAAGTCCCACTGTACTTGTGTTTTCTTTGAGGGCGTTCATCTTCTTTGATCCGTGCCCGCAATGCCGTCGCCACACAACTCCACCGTGACAGGGTGTTGCGGTGGTTCCTCCACCACCTTGATGATGTGGACTGTAGTGCAACGTCCAAAAGTGGCATTCTGCGGTCTTCTGGAACTGTGTCTTCCACCTTCGAAATAAAGGTATTGACATCCTGCATGTTCGACAAGGTGGGATATGATCGGAACTTAGCGCCAATCCAACAAACTCGAGCAATGGCGGCACATCTCCGCGTACTGGTCTCGTACCCACCCTGTTGCCAGTCTTCCCAGGCGAGTTCCGAGCCCAGCTCCAAGCTCTGGACACTGTGCCAGCTGATAGAGCCTGTTGCGGTAGGGTTGATATAGTCCTCCCACTTCCCTGCAGTCATCTGGTAAAGATGGTCCATCATCTGCGCGTCCGCCCAGTTGTCCATGGTTTCAGTATATCTCGGGCCTTGATACGGGTCGAGGGGCTAAGTGACCTCTCCATCCTCAAAGATCATCAGCTCCTTTTTGAGGTCGATGATGGCATAATTATCAAAATCCAAATCGATGCCTAACAGGGCGGGGTAAGGATCCTTGTCCCCCATTATATCAATAACCTCAAAGTCCGTGTAAGTCTTCACCCCCGCAATGTCGACTTCGATGCCTTCGAGTCATCCAATCGGCACAATACAGTACTGGTTCACCATTCTGAGTTGGATTGGTGAATAGGTTAGCTATGGCCGTCCAAGAGCCTCCCACGTTTTCCGCATCAGGATGTTGACGTCAGACCCCAAATCAAGCATGGTGTCGCCAATTTGGAATCCCGCAACCTGCGTGTTCAGCCATAACTCTTTTCCCGTTTTTCGCTTGTTCCGTTTGATGCACTGCACATACTGAGGTGTTGTGTTCTCCGAGTCTCTCGACCCTGTATTCCCCTGCAGTGCATCTTGTAGGGTACACCTGAGCTGGTCCCTCATCGGAGCATCATCAACAATCTTGAGGAAGAGCTGAAGCCATTCCTCAATCAAAGTCCTCGGGGTAGTCTGTTCTCCGAAGCCAGTCGTCGAGGGTACCTCAAGGCCCCCAACGTCCTTCAGCTGAGCAAAATCCTCCATAGCCTCCTGGAAGTACCGCTTCTGTGCGTCCGGCCGGAGCAGGTGTTTCGGGGAGGCGGGCCGAATAGCCCGGTCCGGCTCCTTGCTGTGAGCGTCTTTTCCCGTTTTCTTGCCGCCCCGCATGATGATTGCCACATTCTACATGGACGGAGTCACGGTTCCGCGTGGCTCGGCATTTACCAAATTTGTGGCCCTTTTCCGTGCCCGTTCTTCCCACTTCTTGATGAGTTCGGGACAGTCCTCTATGGCATGGGCGTTCACACGACACTGGGAACACCAGGGACGTCGGGGAAGGGGACCCTCCTAATCACAGTTGTAACATTTCACTAGACCGCATCCCCTGGTGCGGCCTCCACGCATACCGCCGCCTCTTCCCCTAGAAGCCTCGTTCACCCTGTAGGAGGGACGGTCCAATCTATCCGCAAGTGCATCGAGAGCCCTGCACTGCTTAGTGTTATGAGTCATGGAAACAAAAAACTCATAATATGCGTTGTTTGGGACGGTGGAGTACTTCTGTAGTATCGGGCACATCCGAGGTGGATGTCCCATCGTCCTGCAAATCTCGCAGTATTCCGTGGCGGTTGCGTTCGGTTGAGGCAGGAACCCCGCATAGGGCTATTGCGGTGGGTATACCCCCTGTGGACTCATTGTTGCGCCACCCACCGTAGGTGAACCCCCCTGGATTGCCGCAACAGAGGGTCCCACACCTGCGCCACGCACCCTAGGGCATTCAGTTGTGATGTGGCCTTCGAACAGGCAGTGAGTGCACAAAACGTTCAGCCTGGCTGGTCTTATAGGCTGCATTTCCTTGAGCTTCTCTGTCAGACTGGCGATCTGATGCTGTAGCCCCACTAAGGAAGGATCCTGTGAGGCTGGCACCCCGTGATACTCCTGAGGGTAGCCCGCCATGGCCTCTATTTTCATGGCTTGTTCTAAAGCATCCTGCAAATTGTCAATCTTATGCTGTGTGAGGGGGGTTCGCGTCAAGGGAAGTAGAGCCTTGATGAACCAGTCCCTCTGATGGTTTGGATCGATCGGGTAGCTGAGCTTCTCGATCGCGTCCTTGAATCGCAGCATCAACTCCCATGCGGTCTCTCCTTCTTTCTTCTTAATTTCCCATAGCTCGGACAGACCCTGCTGGTCCGTCTGGGGTAGCTTGAATTTGCGGACAAAATCCCGCTTTACGTGTGTGAGTACTGGATTAGGATGAGCCTCAGACCACTTGATAAACCACCGCAGAGCTCTCTCTTTGAGCGTGGTTTGGAACTCTATTAACTTCCCTGCGTCTGGTGTCTGGAGAGCCCTCCAAATGGCTTCGCAGAGATACCAGTGTTGTTCTACATCATCGTTGCCCCGACCAGAGAATTCTGGATACCGGGTGAATGACCCGGCCATATTTACTTGCAAAGGGCTGACTAGGATAAATCCTCCGGGTCCCGGTTGCGCAATTGTCCCACTGGGGAATGCAATGATACTAGTGACGCTGCTAGTTGCATGGGTCGCCGTCAACAATGAACTGCTACGCAATTGACTCAATGCTTGTAACTTAACGAAAATATTACTTACAGGTTGATAAAGTACTAGGGGAAGGTAGGGATCCTTGCCATGCAGAGTGTGGGAAGCAGGGCTGCTTGGAGAAATGAATGCCATCCGCTGTTGAAACAATCGCTGCATCGCGGCGTACCATTCACCATCGAAACTCTCATCGGGCTGCATCCCTGCATCGTCTTCGTCAGTCACCATTTCCCTTTCTTGCTTAGTTTGGCTCCCATGCACCCACCACACTTCCACAACGGTCCCTTCTTTTTCCCAGGTATCCGCATCCATAATTCCTATCCTCTGAGGTGCCTCCTTCTGGTTCTTCCTATCGGTCTCCCTTCGTTTCAAATCCTGCATCACCCGTTTTCGCCACCTATCGGTGATCTGCGCCCACCGATGTGCACATCGCTCCCTCAACTTTCGTGCGGCCTCAACATCCATTCCCCACTCCTCGCCTCACATTCTACGTAGCATCTTTCCCTTAAACCCTTCCCCCAGCACCAGAGGTTTACGCTTCCATGATCGTCTTTTGAAATTCCATCAGCCCCTCGCCCACCATCAGGGCCTTAATCCACAACGGAATCTCCTTAAGCAGCTTCCCCCTTAACCCGGAACAGAAAATAGCTTCAGCCTTTAAGAAGGATTGGTAGCACTCTACATCAAACTCTACAATATACCCGTTCAAGGTGGTATCTACCCAAAAATCCACCGCGCAGGTCAATTCATTGTCCAACAGATGCAAAGCCACCAGATCCCTGTGCACCCACCTACGGTTTATCTTCCGCGAGCTATCCTTAGGAACCTTCGTCTGTAACCTCCGCAACCAATTATAGAGGTCACTAGGGAACTTTCCCCAGAGGATCTCGTAAGTATCACTGGCGGAATCTAAGAAAAGGATGAGATCCTTGAGCACGCTTTCCTTTTGATTCGTCAACTTCGCATGCTGAGCAACGAACTGTTCCAGGTGGTTATCCCACCATATCCGTATTTTTCCTTCATAGATCCTTGATACCATGATCTAGTTCCCCTCATAACATGCAGGTCCCGGCAACAGAACCATTTTTTGGCGAGGAATCAGGTCTTGTAGGCAAGACCCAGGTTCAGGACTTGTGGCCAACAAAGGACTCCGCTGTAGTCTAGAACCACGCCGACATTATCACCCTACTCCGGAGAGCAGAGAGTCTCACCCGAGGTGTGCCGCAACCACATGCAGGAGGTGAGCAGATAGATAGCCAGGAACGGATCTGCAACTCATGATTACCATTAAACAGATTGCATAAACATAGATATATCCGAAAGAACATTCAGAGCATGAACAGGTATTAAGCAAATAAATTTTTAAACCATCACGACCATCATGCATGCATAAGAATTACACAGTAGGACAGTAACCTGAAATTGTATTGATATCTTCATCCACAACCATCGTTATATAGCTTCCGCAAGGAGAGCTTACAGTCTGATACAGATGCCTTACATAACAGAAAGGTAAATGAGAGAACCCTAGGAACTACAGAGATATCCTGGCCGATCTCCTTCAGTCGCTCTGTGTTCCGTCTCCTCTAGCCTTTTCGGCCGGGTGATTGCTATTTATTCACCCACTTCCGCAACTGTTAGTTCCTCTTTTTGTTATTCTTCGGCTTCTTCCAGCTTCTCTCCTGTTATCTATGTGTTCCACTTTCTGTCTTCTGCCATCTATCCTCATGCATCTACTGTCTTCAACTATCTCTTGCTTCTGCGCCACCTCGATAGCTCCGCGACTTACGGTAGTTACGACTTGGTCGCGGTTGCCATGTGTCCTCATGCCGCAACTCAAAAAGCCATCCTTTATTCAAAATGCAAAATATTCCAACCAAGTTTCCAAAAACAAGGGCCCCAACAATTAAGAAGTCCTGAAGACAAAAGAGTTGATGATAAAATTCATGAAGTGTTGTTTAGATTAGAAAGTGAAAAGGAATTCATTGATATTATCTTAGACTTAAAAAGGAGAGGAATTGACAATTCAGCCCTAGTAACCCAAGAGGACAAAGAGGAATTTTGGGAAGCTGTTACCTCTGAGCTATTGTTAGAAAAAGAGTCTCTAGATAAAGTTAAAGAACTTGACAGTTTTGAAGTCTTACTAAAATCCAAAGTTGGTTTGCCCCTTCCAAATTGGAGCTCAATTTTTAGTGGTTTGTAGAAACCAAGTAGTCCTCCTCATTTCAGTTCTTCATCTTCTGTTTCTGTCATTCCTAAAACTACTTTTCATCCCTCAAGCATGGCTGCTCCTACTAGGTATGCACCACTTGTACTCCCTGCTATTTTGCATGATCTTCCTAGTAAATATGTTGCTAGGATCCCTACTTGGGGTAGTGATGAAGAAATTATAGCAGAGGAATATGTAGACAGATTTAATGATTTTATAGACAGGGAAGAAGTTGATGATGAAGATGTGCAATTAAGGTTGTTTGCACAGAGTTTTATTGGTGAAGTTAGAAAATGGTTTAAAGCCCTTGCACCAGGAAGCATTAGAAATTGGGATGAGTTTGAAGATAAATTATTAAAGAAATGGGGAAACAGAACCAATCCAGTTCAAGCACTTACTGAATATAACAGCCAGAAAAGGGCAGTTGATGAGTCTGTCCAAAAATTTTCAAAGAGATTTAATAATTTTTTTGACTCAATACCAGCTCATTTGAAACCTCCAGAAGCCTTAGCACAAATGAGATATGCTGAAGCATTTGATTATGAATTTTCTATCTTGTTGAGAGAAAGAGAATCACCTACACTTTTT
This sequence comes from Pinus albicaulis, assembly GCA_034641835.2. Lineage (NCBI taxonomy): Eukaryota > Viridiplantae > Streptophyta > Pinopsida > Pinales > Pinaceae > Pinus > Pinus albicaulis. The sequence goes on from CM076570.1 coordinate 1,395,898,734, forward strand.
GAAATGAAAAGTGATGCTGTTAAGGTGGAGGTAAACATGATAGCTGCTAAAAAGTCAAAAATGGGAAAAACTAAATTGAAAGAAGAAGAGAAACCTTCCACTTCAACTTCTGAAGATAAATTTGATTCAATGATGAAAACCATGGAGAAGTTGATGGATATGTTAGCTCTTGGAAACACTTCGGCTCCTCCTGTGCAACATGAACGCCAATTTAGAAATCCTCAATTCAGGAGACCTCAGAACCAACAAAGGCCAAGAGAAAATAGAAATCAGCAGCCCGATCCTCCAGTGAGACCTCCTTTTCAGCAAAATTTGGTAGATGAAGAAGATGAGCCTGAAATTCCTGAAGAATCCATCCATTGTCTTGATGAAGAGATGTTAGGAATTTTCTTGACTAAGGAAGAGCATGATGAGTCATGTTTGGCTAACCAAGGGGAAGAATCGTCAAATTATTTTAAGGGATATCAGCATGCCATTTTTTAGATGCAAAAGCAATATAATCTCAAAAATAGAAATGTACCTATCACTGCAAGAAAAACACAGCCTAAGAAAGATGCTCCAAAGGTTTTTGAAGCTAGAAATGATACCCCAAAGGTTGCTGAAGGTAAAAAAGACACTCCACTTGGTAAGAAAGATACTCAACCTCCTCCTCTTATCAAAGAAGTTGAAAAATATGTTTCTGTTTTTAACCTTGAGAATGAGATTTGAAAGATTAAGATATCAGTCCCATTTAGCGAGATTCTCAAGGTAAATGAATATAGAAGCAAGATTTTTAAGTTGTTAAACTCACAACCAGGAGCTGCTGATATTTTGAATGTTCAAGAAGATAATCCTACTATATATTTGGGTCTAAGGATAGAAGATGAACAAAATGAAGAGTTTCCTCCTTTTTATGTAAGCATTAGTATTCATGATATGACTTTACATAATGCTATGTTAGATTCAGAGGCTTCACATAACCTTATGCCCAAAGTAATCATGGAAAGGATGGGATTACAAATCACAAGACCATATAAGGATTTATTTTCCTTTGATTCAAAAAGAGTTTAATGTATTGGTCTAATCAAGGATGTTGTTGTTGGTCTAACACAAATCCCAGCAAAGACAGTTGTTATGGATATTGTTGTGGCTGATGTTCCTCCAAAGTTTGGTATGCTATTGTCAAGATCATGGGCAGCAAAAATCAAAGGCACAATGCAGATGGACCTTACCTATTCCACTATTCCAGTTTTTGGTGAACAAAGGAGATTGTATCGGGAGACTAGAATGGCTTACATGGTAAGTAGCAAAGATAAGACTAAGAATTTTCCTATTTATGCCTTTGATACTGAGCTTGGATCTGCCATTATTTTTAATGAGTCAGCTGATAGTGTTGATGAATAAATAAGAGTAGAAAATCAGCAAATAGAAAATCAACAAGTAAATGACAAACAGATGGAAGAATGGTGGTCACTGTACTTTGATGGATCAGTAGGAAAAGAGGGGGTAGGAGCAGGGATTTGGATTACAAGTCCAATTGATGAGAGTACATTTTACTCTTACAAACTGAATTTTGATTACACAAACAACATGGCTAAATATGAGTCTTTGATTTTGGGTCTAGATCTTCTTAAACAAATGAAGGCTCGAAATATTTCTTTTTTTGGAGATTCTGAATTGGTTATTAGACAAGTGGAAGGCGTTTATCAAACAAAGGATGTAAGAATGAGAGATTACCAAAATTTAGTTTTAGACATGTTGGAGAATTTTCAAGCTTTTTCCTTCATAGTCAAATCTAGAGATCAAAATTCCATTGTTGATTCTCTTGCTGTCTCTGCAAGTCTATTCATCATTCCTATGCATTCAACTGAAAAATACGAGATTGAAGTTTTTCATAGACCAACCATATCGGACAATATCACAAACTGGCAAGTTTTTGAAGATGATCAACAGGTAAAGAATTTTATTGAGCTGAAAGAAGAATTTGAAAGTACACATGTAGATCAGCAAAATATGTTTGTTGAGTCTAAAGGAAATTCTGAAGTTTTTCAATTGAAGAATAATGCAATACCAAAAGGTCTTATTCCTCTTGAGAAGATTTTTTATCAAAATGATGTTTGTAAAGCACCAAAATTACAAGCTAATGAAGAGGAAGTAGAGAGCTGTAATCTTGGTACATTAGCTTTGCCTAAAATGATCAAAATTTCAAGGTTTCTTTCAGCTGATATGAAATTCAAATATATAGAGATGATGAGGAGGTTTATTGATGTTTTTGCTTGGAATTATGTTGATTTAAAGAAATATGATCCTTCCATTATTCAACATACTATTCCTATCAAAGAAAATGAGAAACCATTCAAACAGAAGTTGAGGAGAATTAACCCCCTTCTCATGCCATTGATTGAAAGGGAGATTAAGAAACTCTTTGATGCAAAAATCATTATCCCAATCAGATTCTCCAATTGGCTTGCAAATTTGGTACCAGTTAGAAAGAATAATGGAGAAATCAGAATTTGTATTGACTTCAGAAATTTGAACAAAGCATCACTAAAGGACAACTATCCTCTTCCCAAGATGGATACAATTCTGCAAATTATTGTTGGTTCTCAAAGAATGTCTATGCTTGATGGTTTTTCAGGTTACAACTAGATTCTTGTACATCTGGATGATCAGGAGAAAACAACCTTCACAGCACCATGGGGCACATTCATGTACACCAAGATGCCTTTTGGTCTCATGAATGCGGGAGCCACTTTCCAAAGAGCAATGGACATTGATTTTTCTGAAGAAAAGGATAATTCGGTGGTTGTTTATCTTGATGATATAACATTCTTTTCAAAGAAAGAAGAAGATCATTTGAAACACTTCGAAAAGGTTCTGCTGAAATGTAAAAGGTTTGGTATTTCTCTTAATCCTGCTAAAAGAATATTTGCTTTAACTACTGGAAAATTACTTGGTCATATCATTTCTGAAGATGGAATTAGGTTTGATCCTAATAGAGTTAATGCAATTCAAAAGGTAGATTTGCCGAGAAGTAGGGAAGAGATTCAATCATTTCTTGGAAAAGTGAATTTTGTTAGACGCTTCATTCCTAACTTTGCTGAGATTGTCAAAGATATTACAAATATGTTAAAGAAAGGAGTTGATATCAAATGGACAGCTGAAGCTAAAAAATATTTTGAGAAAATCAAGAAGGCACTCACACAAGCACCGGTACTCATCAGCCCAGATTTTTCCAAAGAATTTCTAGTTTTTACATTTGCTTCCGAAAACACAATTGCTGGAATTTTGCTAGAAAAAGGAAAGCAAGGTACTGAACATCCTATTTCTTTCTTTAGTAAAACATTAGCAAATACTGAGCAGAAGTATAATATTCTAGAAAAACAGGCCTATCCTTTGGTGAAAGCTATAAAAGATTTCAGAATTTATTTTCTGCATTCTCACATCGTGGCATATGTTCCAAGTGCTGTGATAAAAGACATTTTAACTCAGGCGGATCTTGATGGTAAGAGGGTAAAATGGATCGCCAATTGCTGGAATATGATATAGACATCAAACCAACCAAGTTGGTGAAGGGACAAGGCTTGGCGAAACTAATGACTCAGTCAAATTTGGACTGTATGGACATAAATATGAATGCAAAAATATTAGAAATTTCTGATGATGAGGAGGAAATGGTTCAAATTGAAGAGAAATACATCACTTTTGAGTGGTATAAGGATGTGGTTTTTGTCTAGAACATCACAAATCTCCTGTTGATCAAACAAAGTCCAAAGCAAGGTTTGTAAAGTTGAAATATTTAAGATATTTTGTATATGACAGAAATCTGTTTTGGAAAGATACAGGAGGAATTTTGCTAAATTGTTTACTTGAAGAAGAAGATGATAAATTCATTGAAGAATGTCGTAAAGGTGATTGCGGAGGACACCATTATTGGAAGGCTACAACAAATAAGATTCTCAGAGCGGGATATTTTTGGCCAAAAATGTTTAAAGACATTTACAAAAGAATTGATGCATGTCATGAATGCCAAATTTTTGAAGGAAGAAGAAAGCTTGTACCTCTACCTTTGGTTCCTATCTATGTAGAAGCTCCTTTTCAGCAATGGGGGTTAGAATTTATTGGAGAGATACATCCACCATCATTAGGGCAGCATCGCTGGATTCTCACATAAATGGAATACTTCACCAAAGGGATAGAGGCGATACCAACAAGGCAAGCTAATGATTATGTAATTATTTCTTTTCTAGAGAATAATATGTTGTCTAGATTTGGTTGTCCCATGAAGATTATAACAGATAATGCTCAAGAATTTATGTCAAAGAAAATGATAAATTTCTTCCATCAATACCATATCACTCTTGGACACTCTACTGCATACTATCCACAAGGGAATGATCTTGCTGAATTATCAAATAAGAGCATTGTAAGGATCATCAAAAAGGTATTGCAGGAGAAAAAAAAATCTTGGCACTTAAAGCTGAAGTATGCCCTATGGGTTGATAGGATTTGTACAAAGAGGTCCATTGGAACTTCACCATATGAACTTGTCTATGGTGCTGAAGCTGTTTTTCCGACATCACTTGGGGTACTAGTCATGAAGTTAATTCAAGGACTTGAAGAGGAACCAAATGCCATTCAGAGGAGGATCAACCAACTGATAGCCTTACAAGAAAAGAGAAATGAAGTCTATGACATCCATCAGCAAGTTCAAAATAGAATCAAGAAAACATTTGATAAGAAGATCAGAGAAGACAGTTTCCAGCTACAAGACAAAGTGCTGAAATGGGAGGCCAAAATTGAGGAAAAGGGCAAGCATGGTAAGTTTGAGAATTTATGGAAGGGTCCTTTTAAGATTGCTGGTTTTCATGGGAACAACACTTATATATTGCAGGAAATTGATGGAGGATCATATGCTGGAGGGCCTGTGAATGGAAGGTTCCTAAAGCATTATGCTTGTTGAAGTTCTATCAGTCACTCATGAAATTGCACATATTCCATCTTTGTCAGTTTTATTGCTAATAATGACACGCTTAAGCAGAGATATTAAGCCCGAAGTGAAGGCCCAAACAGTTTGAAGAAGATGATTGTCAACACAAATTTATGTTTTTATAAAAAATGGATAGCACTGGAGCTGCGGGTTCTTAGTGTACCACAGGGGCACACTATCCCAAGTGGAGCCACTGTTATCACTATAATTTTTTTTTCCAAACTTGGATAGTTTGCTTTGTTCCTAGTCATAGTTTTTTTTAGATAGGTGTGAAGTCATGTTAAGTTTTTAGGTGTTAAGTGATAATGTTACAGTCTCATTTCCATTCACAAAATAAAGTATAACAACCTTATTTCATACCTTGACAGTCTCATACCATGATTAGAGAGTGAAATTTTAAACCATTTTGAATTTTTTTTTATTAAGCTATGAAACCACGTTTTCGTAGCGCAGACAGTGTAAAAAAATGCTTTTGCGCTATGAAAACGCTGCTCATTTCGTAGCGCAAAACCCTAAAATTGCATTGAGCACAATAAGAAATCGGGATTCGTAGCATGTCTTGTCAGTTATCAAATCCACCCAAATTCCGTTAATCATTCATGATTAGGTGTCAGCCACGAGTCTTTTCTCACACATGCAACCATTCATAGCCATCATAACATTCGTTTGAGGTCTTTTGTCTTATGTAATTTTCAAATTTGAAAGGGGCTGGTTTTGGTTTTATTATCTCATGCAAGAAACACATGATGCATACCCTCTTCCGAATGGTAAGCTCATGGTAAGTAGAAACCAAAGCTTCTCTTTTATTAATCAAGCAAGGCAGTTTATCAAGTGAGGCAATTTACTCTGAAATCAAGCGAGGCTGTTGGTTACAGGTTTTCAAAAAACACACAGGAATTTCAAGGAAAGGATGAAAGAGGAAAGAAATAATCACAGGTCAGGCCATTGTTTAAGGATGGAGCCTGAAAGCATAGAGGCTCTAACCAAAGACAAATCAGTTGAGGAGGCCTTCAAAAAGGTAGGATGTTGGAAGTTCTGTGAAAAATTGCAGGGAGGTCATAATCAAGTGAAAAATGAGTTTTCTCTTCATTTCATAGGTTCAAATACAAAGGTTGGTCTCTTAAACTTGAAAATTTCCTTTGAAATTATATCATCAGTGACAGAGATTCCAAGGGGAGAAAAAAGATGGTTCAAAAATTTCAGGTTTGAGATAGAACCTTGTAAAAATTTTCTGAAGCCAGGGTTTGAAGAGACATATTTAACTAAAGCAGTGCCAAGAAGCTACATCAAGAACACTTATGCCAATCTGCTCTAAAACATTCAAAGGTACTTCACCTATGAGGGAAGATACCATAAAGTATATTCTTATCATTTCAAACTCTTGTTGCATTTTAATGGAATGATTTCTTTGGATTTTCCTTTCTTCTTGTTTCGAAGTTTAGCTAAGATGGCAGATAAAGTGCAAATGAAAGCTCAATACTGTGAAACTTCACTTTTCCAACGTGGTCTAGTTAAATTGATAGTTTTACATGAACTTCAAAGGATAAATAAAGAATGGTCTACATTTTTTTTTTGGTGTGGATTTGGGGTGGAAACACAAGGAGCAGGTATTAGCCCTCGGGCCAAAGAAAAATCATCATCAGAAACCAGTGACCCTGCAGAGACAAGATCAAAAAGATTTGTCAAGTTAAAGCCTAGAAAGCAAGTGAAAGAGCCAGAGATTAAAACATCAGTGATTATTCAAGAAAACCCTCAACTTGCAGAAAAGAGGACAACTAAATTTAAGGAAACAATACAGGAATAGTCAACCAGCAAATCAGCCCATAAAAGATTGACTAGAAGTCAAATAGCAAAGGAAAAGGGAAAAACAGTGGTTTCAGAAGAAGATCCAGGTTTAAAGGATAGTTTGAATGATATTTTACAGGCTATTGATATTGAGGAATCTCCTTTAGTTCAGGAATATTTTATAAGATTGGATGAAGGGAAATATAAGAAGATGAAATCTTCCAAAAAGCTAGATTTTGATGATGAAAATTTCAGAGTTTGTGTTCAAGCCCATAAGGCCTTTAACTAGAAATTAAAAAAGGTTGCAAGGGTTGGATATGGAGTTGGATAAATCAGGGGAAGTTTCAAATGTTTATGAGGAGCCCATAGACCTCACATCACCAATGCCTGAAGATGACAGAAATAGAGTTTTCAATACTCAAAGAGAAAAGAGCAGTTATGAAGGAATTGAAGAAAAGTTGATACTAGCTAATATTGAAATTGCTAAGATTAAGAAGAAAGAAAGAGCACATGTTATTGAGAAGACAAACTTCAACAGAATAAGGGCTCTGTGGGAGGTTGAAAAAGTTTCCAAAAATGAAACAGTCAGCAGTGAAGCCCAGTACTTTACTTGGACTGTCCCTACAATCAAAGAGGCAAGATTTATGAGGATGATAAATGTTAAATTGAGGGCTACCAACAGGAGACTGAAAAGGTAGATTGAAGATCTTGAAATTAAATTAACAAAGTCTGAAGGTCAGCTATAGCAGAGGTAGAACAAGAGCAGTAAGTGACAAATCCTTAATACAATTTTGTTTTTGGGAAGGACATCACTTTTTGAAGACATTGCAAAGTTGACTTATTTTGATTGTTAAGGTATATTAACATCAAGGAAATCATGAAAAGGCTGTAAATACTCTTAAAATCTAAAGATTATGAAAATACTGTGTAAAAAGGATATACACAGCAGTTTCGTAGCATGCTACGAAACTGCTGTAGGTGCATTTTTGAACATTTTTGTAAAAGTTTTGAGAGGTAAAAAAGCTTGGTTTTCGAATTTTTTTGCTGGTGGTGGTTGGAAAGGGTTCACAAATGAAATTCCAGGTCTCAAGGCAAAAGAAAGAGGATGTTTGAGAGAGGTTTACAAAGATACAAATTCTACGCTACGAAAAAAACTGCTCATTTCGTAGCGCAGCCATACCATCTCTCCTTTTACTTTTTCAAAGGCTTAGTTTCTGTACAGGTGGACAGGTATGGTTCCATGGAAATGATAACACATGTCACCTATCTTAAAAAGTCAACATTGCCAGCAAAAAGGGTTCGAAGATCATCAAAGTTAGAAAAGGCTAAATTATAGGAAACATGTCCCCTGTTTTGTAGGGCAAGTAAGACTGAAATAGCATGATAGCATAACAAGATTGGAGTCATTATCAAGGTCGAAGATATGGAGAAAAAACTGTCAAATATATTATTTAAGTCTTAGATAAGGTTTTTTAGACATAATAAGGAGTTTTACTCCTATTTGTATTAGGAATTCTAGAAGAGATAGTTAACTTTCAGGTGTAATTATGAGTTTGTTTTAGAAGAAGATAGGTGTCAATCTAAGAAATTCGAATTCTCTTCATGATGGCTAAGGGAATCCAAGATTGTAATGATGAATCTATAAGAGACATGAGGTCGAATGGCTAAAGGTTGGAAATTTTCATTAACAAGAAAACTATGTCACTATAGCAGACTGTGTGTTTTTATCTTAATACAGATATTGGCTTACTACTCAGGATTCAGAAAGAGTTTTTGATGTTTGATCTTCCTATGGCTTTCCTTATTTGCCTATTTTCAGTGGTATGAACATATGTTACTTAGAATTCATTGGAAAATGCTCTAACTTCCTGCATATGTTTGTAAAATGTGTTTTGTTCACTCTGTTACTATTTTGCTGATACATCTAAAAACTATGAAATGCCCTAACTTCCATGATAAGATAATTTTTATGTTTTGTGGAAACATACCTTGAATCCATAGCCCAATAGATGTTTGTTGATTAGTAATTCAACCAGTCATACACTTTATCCAATTTATTCCTAGAGTTATCCATCTAATCCTTAATTCAAAATCTTAAACTCAGTGAGAGAGCCCTCTCAGGTCGAGGAGGCTAAGCCTCAACTAAAAGTCTAGTTTGAAATAGTTGCTAAGAGTCTACTTGATCAACAACCTATCAGGGTCAGATTTTGTGCTAATAGGTACAACTCAAAGCAGTAAGTACTACAGAGTCAATCAAGAAGGGGACAGATCCATCTATATCCCATTAAGAGAACTGACTGCGCATGCAGGAAATAGCCCTCCTGTGACACCACCTTTGAATCAACATAAGGGCAAGAACTCCCCCACACCTCCGCCACCACCACCACCCCCAGAAGAAGATATGGACACACACATGAAGCTACCCACCTTTAAAGGTGTAGGAGACAAAGATATGGACCAATTCTGGTTTGTCGCAAAGTCAGTATGGACTGCACAGAATGTGGCCAGCGATGCTGTAAAGAGGGCACATTTATCCATTGCCTTCGAAGGAAGAACCCTAGACTGGTATGTGGGGTACCAGCATGCAGATACGACTATTCAAGATGTTAAGGATGCCCTAAAACAACAATTTCGGAAGCCTAAGTCCTACTATCAGATAGTGAATGACCTAAAAGATTTCAAACAAGGGCCCTCTGAGTCTGTATGGGAGGTTGATCAGCAACTAAAAAGGTGATCACAGAGGGGGAATTTTTGTATGATGACAGAAAACACAAGGAATTTTTCATCGCTATGTTACTGTCTCACCTGCGTGGACCTATGGGTCAACAAGCCATTGACTCGCAAGAAAATGCCTTGGAGATTTTTATGAAGTTAGAAGCTGTGCCAAAAGATGATGCTCAGTTGGGTGTACAACAGATCCAAGGGCAGCTGCAGGCAATGCATCTCGAAATCTAGAACTTGCGCAAGGAGCGAGGGAAAGAATCCAGTCCAGATGTATGGTGCATAAGATACAGGGTGTCTGGGCACACCAAGGATCAATGCCCTTTATTGGCAGAATACATGCAGGCCGGGGGACCCAGCCCGTTCTGTCCTAGGGAAGCTACGAGACCAAGTGGTCTGACCTTATGGTGCACTAACTGCCGCGTAGTGGGACTTCATGATTCCAACCACTGCCCCCGTCATGTTCCAGATTTGAAGCAACAATGGTGCCAATTTTGCTCATCTGTGGGACATGATGAACAGAACTGTTGGACATACGACCTAATGATTTATCGAGGAAACCTATATAGGATGTAGGATGACCCTTTGTCACCTCTATCCCCCTCAAGCAGAGGAGGCTCCCCAGCCAGGGGTAGAGGAGGGGGGAGGGTTGGAGGCACAGGTTGGGGAAGAGGACAACTGATCTATTATAACTATGGAGAAGTAGGGCACTTTGCGAGGGATTGTTCGAACCCTGCGAGATAATCTTGCAGGTATTGTAGACAGTTGGACCATGTGATTGAAGACTATCCAATTCTGATAGAAAAATGGAGGAAATACAAAAGACACCTATGCAGAATGTGAAGAGGGTTAAGGCTGAACCACGTGATGAAGGTCCATGCATTAATGTCATAACGCGCAACGACATGGCTACTGGGGGAGATGAGGAGAAAGCTGTGGCTGAACCTCTTATCCGAAAAGTAGTTATAAAATAAGAAGGTTTGGACCTACAGAAAGAAAAGGAAACCTTTGTTGCAACTCGCAAAGACTTTACTAAGGATGAGGCATCTACTTCTCAGGCTCCAGAAAACCTAAGAGCGGACGACGAGGTCAAAACATTTTTGCAGGCATGTATGAAACTACTGCGCAACCAGAAGGTAATAGAAAATATTCAAGCACTAATAGACAGCTGTGCAGAAAAAACTAACCCCCTCATGGAAGTTAAGGATGTGAACAAACTTTACAAGCATAAGAAACGCACTGGTCGAGAAATGTGGCTTACTGTGCAGATTGGCGACTATGAGACGGATTCGGTCATCTTGGACCTAAGGTCGGATGTGAATGTCCTGCCTAAGAAGACGTGTCAGCGGATGGGAGAAACGACGCTAGAATGGTTCACTATACAGCTGCACATGGCTAACTAGTAGAAGATCATACCATTGGGAAGGCTGTCAGAGATTATGGTAGATATCGCAGGAGTTAAGGTACGTGCCAACTTTGAGGTAATCTAGATTGTAGAGGATGCAGACCCTTATTCGGCACTTCTAGGAATGGATTGGGCTATAGATTTGGGATGCATTATCAACCTAAAGAAAAGAAACATGGTGTTTGAGAATGAGGGTACACAGGTGATAGTCCCACTAGATCCTACAGAAGGAAAGTAGTATACAGAACCAGTGCGCGAAGAAGAGGATGTGTATCACATTATAAACTAATTGCTTGGGACAAAGATTGGATAAATCCCAGGGCTGATGGTGTGCTTTGCTGGGAAAAGGACAATGAATGTTTCTCTGACTCCGATGGGGAGGTCGAAAATTTGTAGAATCAAATACATGATGTATCTGCGCTGAGATGTCTCAGAATTACAAAGGACTTCTGATGTATTTCCTCAGAGGTAAGAGAGCTGCCCTACTTTGATGGTTCTGGTAGCATTAAGGAGTTTCTGTGAACCTTTGAAGCTTATGTCCCAAGGGAACGAAGGCTATGGGCCCTTAATTTAGCCATGTGTGCAACTCCTGCGAGGTGGTGGGACACGCATAAGGGGGCATTCCAAGATTGGGAGGAATGTCGTGACATGATGATCTTATGATTTGAACCTCCGGCTCACCTGCGCGTAAAAAATTTCTTGGGACTAGGGGACCCGCACGAGCACTTGTCCGCATGGATGGAAGAATGGGGCGAATGAACTACAGATGAATGGGTCCATCTGTTCATTCATGCCTTGGGGCCAGTCTTGACCGCATGGTATTTAGACGTAGAATTACAATAGCACACTCGCCACTAGGAAACCCTGAAGGACGAGTTTTCAGGGACATTCAGATTGATAGGAGGAACAAAGGCACTCGATGAAGCTTTGCAAGACATTGATGCCTTAGTATTTGATCAATCACACCCTTGCGCAACACATGGGGCACCAACATGGGAAACACAGATGTAGGATATTGTCAACTTCCGTAATTTATCAATAGAGGAGTGCGATGACGACCCATGAAATGTCTCTATCCTGGAGTCGAAGGGAGAGCGCGCAGTTGCCAGACCCCCACTACAGACCTTCGATGTCACTAAGCCTCTGAAGCTGCGATAAGTCAACATTGGAACGAAGACGCAGCCTAAGTTAGCTAAAATTGGGGACTACTGGGATGATGATACGGTGGGAAAAGTTGCAGAAATCCTCACGGAATACCAGGACTTATTCCTGACGAAATTTTCGAAACTCAAACAGATCACAGGGGACCTAGGAGTCATGCGCATCACTTTAAAACCAGATGCACGCCCTGTGAAGCAGCGCTCTTATTGGTTGAACCGTAAGTACAAGCAAAAAGTCAAGGAAGAAATTGACAAAATGCTTGCCGCAGGTATCATCGAACCAGTCGAATAGTCAGACTGGGTAAGTCCTATGGTGGTTCAAGAGAAAAAGACTAAGGTATAGATACAGATATATGTTGACCTGTACAAATTGAATGATTCTTGCATACATGATCCCTTTCCTACACCATTCTGAGATGTAATCCTTGATAGCATAGGGGGGCAGGAGGTATACTCGTTCACTGATGGGTTCTCGAGTTATCATCATATTAGGATCGCACCTGAAGCTCGCAGCAAAACCATGTTCGCTATTGAATGGGGTTCATTTCAGTACACCGTTATGCCATTTGGAATCAATAATTCCCCTGCCATCTTTTCATGGGTAGTGGTTGCAGTATTTAAGGAATTTATTCACAAGTTCTTGGAGGTATATTTTGATGATTGTACTGTATTTGGGTTTGTAAAGAGTCATGTCTCGAACTTGCGCATGATGTTGGACGCCTACAAAAAGCACCAGATATCCCTGAATATTAAGAAGTGCATATTTTGTGTACCATTTGGGATCTTTTTGGGTCACATATTTTGTCAACAAGGGCTGATGGTTGACCTTGCCAAGGTGGCGATTATCATCAATCTGGTGGTTCCTACAACTGAGAAGCAACTGCACTCTATCCTCGGTCACACATGATACTACAGAAAGTTTATTCAAGGGTACGCACTAATCACAACGCCTATGGAAAAATTGCTAAAAAAGGATGTATCATTATTTTGGGACGACGAGTGTCAGAAAAGCTTTGAGTTACTCAAGGAGTAGATGGTCTCTGCACCTATCCTCATCTTTCCTGATTGGGCAAAGGTTTTTCATGTTCATGTTGATGCTTCAGGGATTTCCCTAGGAGCTGTCCTTACGTAGCCAGGGGATGGGGACATCGACCATCTAGTTGCATTTTCCAGTAGAAAGCTCTCTAGTGCAGAGAAAAATTACTCCACTAACAAGCGCGAAGGGTTAGCCATGGTGTACACCCTGCAGAAATACCGGCATTACCTATTGAGTTGGCACTTAAAGATGTTCATAGATCACTTAGCTTTGAAGTACCTGGTGAATAAGCCTGTGTTGGGGGGGGGGGGGAATATGCCGATGGATCCTGTTGTTTCAAGAATATGACTTTGAGATCATAGTAAAGCTGGGAAAGTTGAATGCTGGGCCAGATCACCTATCCTTGATCGAAAATGGCGAAGAGCTGACCAACTTAGAAGAAGGATTGTCGGATGCGCAAATATTCGCTATTAAGGTAGTGGATGCGCACTTCACCGACATCATTCACTTCTTGACTATGGGGACAACACCTGCAGAGTATTCGGTACAATAAAAGAAAGAGTTGGTAACCCGCGCAACAAATTTTACCATTATCGCAGGCCACCTTCTATAAGATGAGAGCTAACGAAGTGCTGAGAAGATACGTTTTGGAGCATGAACGACACACCGTCTTGGCAGAAGCTCACAGGGGCGTAGCAAGAGGTCACTACGTAGGGAAAGCAATGTCACAAAAGATCTTGAGAGCTGGGCTATGGTGGCCTACACTACATAGCATCTCTCACAACTATTGCAAAGCCTGCGATACATGCCAAAGGACGAGAAGACCATCGCACAAAGACGAAATGCCCCTGCAACCACAAATGGCCCTACAAGCATTTGAAAAATGGGCAATCGACTTTGTTGGGCCTGTTGTAACTCATAGAGATAGCCTTGAGTTGTTAAAGACCAGTGCCTAGGACATCTTAAGACAAGAGGATTAAAAAGAGTTTTTACAAGCTGATAGGATGGGACCTCTTGTTATGAAATGATGATTAAAATTTTTGATATGGGACCAAGACATCAGAGACAGAATGTTGACAAGAATGACATCCAGTTGTACAACATAAGGGTCTATAAGCATGAATCAAACGTAGACATGAAAGCTAACTGCTGTGAGGTGGGCCAAAGATAAGACGATTAAACAGTTACTAGAATAAATGAGTATTGGAAACCGTGAAAGAACATGGAGGAAATATCAGAGCAAGGTAGGCTTATACTAACATAAGAATCCACCCTTCACTAATACAAGAAGAATAATGGCATGTGAATAGAACTTGGAACAAAAATCACGCCTCAAGCCATATTTAAAATGTTACAGATGAGGAGATATGAGTATCATTAAAGATATATTCACATCTAACCAATTTGAACATTCACATTTTGAAAGATACGATAATAGGAAAATGATGAAAACACAACGAACACTTATATTTGTTGGGTATGTGTTATATTATTTCCATGACTAAGCACGCGAAAATTTTTGGTCCTTAATTTCCGGTGGGTAGTCCGCGTCCATGGTTTTGTGCATGGTTTTGCACATGGTTTTGGGGAACGATGGTTTTCGGCCCCTGGTATTTTTGTAGATCTATTCAAGGGAACTACGGTTATGTTCTAATCCAGGGTTTATGGATTGGGGTTTATGTATGCTTTGGCATGTATATATATGTGTTGTAACACCAAAAGGAATATAATGAAAAATCAAGCTGGTCGTCCCGATTTGGGATCCAGGGGAAAATCTCTGTGTTTATCTGTTTTATGTTTTATGCTCTTGCTATTGTTTATTTTCTGTTATAAGAATCGTGTGTAGATATTTCTGTTCAGGGTTAAAACCTACATTTGGTATCGAAGCTGTTTCGGCTTCAAGGGGACGCCTTTGTTGTTGAGGGTTTTTTGCTCGGGCCTGTGGTAGACCCTGTGCAGTGGGAGATCTGCGGGATCGATTCTTGCGGTGAAAGAAGATGGCGAGCGGCAGAAAGATAGAGATCGAGAAATTTAATGGTCAAAGTTTTGAGTTGTGGAAGCTCAAGATGGAGGATCTGCTGGTGGATAAAGATCAGTGGATCGCGGTAGATCCAGGTTCTAAACCAACGGGAATGTCAGATGAAGACTGGAAGAAAGTGGATCGGAAGGCTAAGAGCACAATATGGTTGTGTGTCTCAGATTCAGTATTGTTGAATGTATCTGGGGAAGCTATGGCAAAGAATTTGTGGGAAAAACTTGGGACTTTGTACCAATCTAAGTCTCTGGTGAATAAGTCGTTCTTGTGGAAAAATCTGTATAACCTGAGGATGAAGGATGGAGACTCGGTGACAGATCATATGAACACCTTCAATATTGTGGTAAGTCAGCTATCATCTGTTGATATTAAAATCTCAGATGAAGATAAGTGCATCAGTTTGTTATGTTCTCTACCAGATTCGTGGGACAGTCTGGTTATTGCAATAGGTAGCAATACAACTACCTTGAATTTTGATGACATTGTCTCAGCCTTGCTGTCGGAGGAAATGAGACGGAGAAATATGGAGGGTCGGAATGGAGATGCCTTATCTGTACGAGGAAGGTCCCAGAACAGAAACAAGAATAAGGTTTCGAGTGGGAGATCTAAATCTAGAGGGAGATCTAAATCTTCTGGAAAGTTTGTAAAGGTGTGCTGGAAATGCGGAAAGGAAGGGCACTACAAAAAGGACTGCAGATCTAAAGCTCCTGAGAAAGGAAAGGGATCTGATGATGCTCCTTCTGTAGAGGCAAAAGCCACCTCGGATGAAGGTGGGGATGTGTATTTGGCTTCTTCTTCAAATACACATGTAGATCATGAGTCATGGTTGATTGACTCAGGTGCATCCTTTCACTTCACTCCCCATAGGGAGTGGTTCTGCGAGTATGAGAAATATGATGGTGATGTCTTCCTAGGGGATGATGGGAAGGCAAAAATCGTCAGACGTGGAAAGGTAAAGCTGAAGCTACAATTTGGAAGGATTAGAACACTTCCTGGTGTTCTGCATATTCCTGCATTGGCCAGAAATCTGATTTCTGTAAGCAAGATGGATGATGCAGGTGTAAAAACAGTGTTCGAGAAAGATGCCTGCAAGATGGTTCGGGGAGCATTGGTATTAATGCGGGGAGTTCAGACTGGAACTCTGTACAAGCTACAAGGTAGCACTGTTATTGATGGGTGTAATAGTTCTGTGGTTCCTGAAAGTGGGACGGAAAGTCTAGCTGTCTCTGGAGAAAAGACCATGCTATGGCATCAAAGGCTTGAACATATTGGAGAGAAGGATACTGCATAGAGGTGGTATGGTAGAAGGTATGTCTAATTGTTCTCTGGATTTTGATTTTTGTGAACATTGTGTATATGGGAAGTAGAATCGAGTGAGTTTTCCTTCTAGTGCTAAGAGGGCAAACAAGATATTAAAACTTGTGCACAGTGATGTGTTTGGGCCTGTGTCAGTTCCATCACTGGGAAATTCTGTGTACTATGTTTCATTCATAGATGAATTCTCAAGGAATAGATGGATATATTTCTTGAGGAAGAAATCTGAAGTCTTTGAAAAATTTAAAGAATTTAAGGCTCTGGTAGAAAACCAGACAGAGAAGAAGATAAAGGCGTTGAGGACGGATAATGGTGGGGAGTTCTGCAAGAAGGAATTTGAAGATTTCTATAAGAAGTGTGGTATAGCATGGTAGAAGACTAATCCATATACACCTCAGCAAAATGGAGTTGCAGAAAGAATGAATAGAACACTGATGGAAAAGGCAAGAAGTATGCTCAGTGGTACCGAGTTAGGACAAGAATTCTGGGCAGAGGCAGTGGAGACTGCATGTTACTTAGTTAACAGATCACCTTCATCAGCGTTGGAGGATAAGACTCCACATGAGGTATGGACTGGTAAGAAACCCTCTATTTCACATCTAAAGGTATTTGGATGTGATGCATATGTACATGTTCCAAAGGAGAAAAGGACCAAGTTGGATAATAAATCTGAAAGGTGCATCTTTATTGGGTATAAGGATGTTTTAAAGGGTTACAAGCTTTGGAACCCAGAAACAAGGAAGGTTGTGTACAGCCGAGATGTGGTGTTTAGAGAAGTGAAATATGTTGTTAAACATGAAGTCCTACCAAAGGAACCTGAGAAGATAGAGTTTGAGCTAAAGGAGGATGAATCAGACTCTACAATAGAAGAAGACTCGGAAGATGAAGAGCCACAAACTCCAGCTTTGAGAAGATCAGTTCGGGAAAGAAGGCAACCAGAAAGGTATAGTCCATCTGATTTCTGTTCAGGTTTTTCCTTAACTATAACTAATGATGAACCCAGAACTGTGAGGGAGGCAGTAGATTCAGAGGATGGAAAACTCTGGAAGGAGGCCATGGTTGATGAAATGGCATCCTTGCACAAAAACGATGCATGGGATCTGGTGGAGTTTCCGGTTGGAAGGAAGCCCATTGGGAGCAAATGGGTGTTTAAGAAGAAGATGAATGTAGAAGGCAAGGTGGAGAAATACAAAGCTCGGTTGGTAGCGAAAGGTTATTCCCAGGTGCCGGGAATTGATTTTGGTGATATTTTTCTCCTGTTGCCAAGGTTACTTCTATTAGATTACTTTTATCTGTTGCTGCTGCATTTGATTTTGAGATAGAACAGATGGATGTGAAGACAACATTTCTTCACGGGGATCTAGAAGAGGAGATCTACATGAAGCAACCTGAAGGCTTTATGGTGAAGGGTAAGAAAGAACTGGTATGCGGGTTGAAGAAGTCTCTGTATGGGTTAAAACAGTCACCAAGGATGTGGTATTAGAAATTTGATACCTATATACGGGGACTTGGCTTCACCAGAAGCAAGGAGGATCACTGTGTTTATTTTAAATTAATTGGTGACCGTGTTATTTATTTGGTCTTGTATGTGGATGATATGTTGTTGATTGGAAATGACAAAGAAAGTATCCAAGATTTGAAGACCCAACTGTTCTCCAAATTCGACATGAAGGATCTTGGTGCTGCAAACTATATTTTGGGCATGGAAATTAAGAGAGATCGGGCAAAGAGGAAGCTATGGTTAAACCAGAGGAAGTATGTCGAGACCATACTGCAGAGGTTCAATATGCGGGATAGTAAACCGGTGAGTGTTCCTATTCCTGTAGGTGAAATTTGTCTGTTGAATAGTGTCCCAAGACACAAGAAGAAGAGGGGGATATGTCTCGTGTTCCATATGCAAGTGCAGTGGGTAGCCTGATGTATGCAATGGTTTGTACTAGACCAGACATTGCACATGCAGTGGGAGTATTGAGCAAGTTTATGTCAAACCCAGGGAAGGAGCATTGGACAGTAGTGAAGCGGGTTTTCAGATATTTACGTGGCACTAGTGATTATGGCTTGTGCTACCATGGAAGACCAGGATTGGAAAGAATGTTGGACATTCGTGGTTTTGTTGATGCAGACTGGGCTGGAGATCTGGACCAAAGAAGATCTACAAGTGGGTATGTGTTTAGCCTATTTGGAGGCGCAGTCAGTTGGATGAGTAAAAGGCAGTCTGTAGTGGCTCTTTCAACTACAGAGGCAGAATACATAGCAGCCACTCATGCAAGCAAGGAAGCAGTTTGGTTGTAGAGATTGTGTTCAAGTATGGGGTTGGTACAACAAGCTATAAGGATAGACTGTGATAGCCAAAGTGCAATTTTCTTAGCTAAGAACCTTGCTTATCATTCAAAGACAAAGCACATTGATGTTCAATATCACTTTGTTAGAGATATGGTTGAGGCTAAAAGGGTGTTGCTGGTAAAGGTGGACACTTTGAAGAATGTTGCAGATGCATTAACAAAGTCTGTGAGCACTCCCTCATTTCTCTTGGTGTGGAAAACGATGGGTGTTGAAGAATTGGGCCAATGACTAAGCTCTCTTGTATTTGTGGAAAAGAAAACAACAAGTGGGGAGAATGTTGGGTATGTGTTATATTCTTTCCACGACTAGAGCAACGAAAATTTTTCGTCCTTAATTTTTTGGTGGATGATCCATGTCCATGGTTTTGTGCATGGTTTTGCGCATGGTTTTGGGGTTCGATGGTTTTCGGCCCCTGGTATTTTGTAGATCCGGTCAAGGGAACTACGGTTATGTTCTAATCCAGGGTTAATGGATTGGGGTTTATGTATGCTTCGGCATGTATATATATGTGTTGTAACACTAAAAGGAATATAATGAAAAATCAAACTGGTCGTCCCGATTTGGGATCCAGGGGAAAATCTCTGTGTTTATCTGTTTTATGTTTTATGCTCTCGCTATTGTTTATTTTCTGTTATAAGATTCGTGTGTAGATAATTTCTGTTCAAGGTTAAAACCTACAATATTTAAACACTGCTGAGAAAATACATACTGTTACTCATCTCATTTGGAATCCATTACAACAACAGAATAGCTTCATTTTCTTTCCCCAAAGGGGTCTTTCGACATACATTGTGAGAGGATCTAAAAAATTTACAAAAAAGAAAATTCACAATTAACAAGTTCTTCTCTGGAAAATTTGGAACCCTTTCTCAGTTTCTGATTTCGTCTTTTAAATCTTTACAACTGAGTCTTGCGAAAAGATATTTTCCAGAAAAAATATTCCCCTGAAGATATTTTTCTGTTTGAGGTCTCAATCAAAAACCAAAAATGATGATGAGCAAAAATTACTTCTCAGCTAACAGGAGCTAGGTAGGTGTAAGCCACATGTCGAGTTAAGGCCTGTACTGGTCTTGTACCGCCTTCCCTAAACTTACCTTACCTTTTATTTACATGGTGCCAGAGGTCTTTCTCGATGGGCCCACTTAAGTTTCTGGTGGGGGTTCATGAGGGCCTCCGGTTATACTCTACCACCCCGCGGAATGTTTGTGATTGGTCCGCCACCGTGTGACGTCACATTCTCCGGGGGGTAAGCCTTCACATCCTTCTGCCTTCCCTTGGTACCCTTGGAACACCTTGTGCCTGCTCCCTTGCTTTGGGCTTTCCACCATATGGGACTCGGCCTTCTCATTTGACTGTATAATGCCTCAAGTCTCCCACCCACGCCCGTGTCTTAAGGAAATTATATGCCAAAGTATCTTTTAACTTGCTCACATTGCCATCCTTGTGGACCCCTCCTTTATTTACTTCGGCTGCTCTTTTTTCCATAATGTGAGGTCTAACTAAACAAAATTGGCTCCACCTGGGGATGACACGTTCGTCCTCGAGTGTGTCGAGAACTTTGAAAACCCTTTGCATAGTATTCCTATTGAGAATGCAGCAAGATGATGGAGCTTAGTGAAATGAAGTCGCCTTCACTAAGTGGGCCCGCAGGCAAATTCTGGCGCAAAATCTATTTTTAGACATATGGAGCATGGTTCGGGGATTCCAGTTTGAGATTCTTGAAGTATGTGTCATGTTGGCAAAAATAGATGAGACTCTATTTTTGAGGTCAAAGAGGTCGAAGTCTATTTTTAGACTGCCTCTCCTTAAAACAGGGAAGTCAAATATTATTTACCCTTAATAATATTTAGACTATAAACAGCAGTTTACTCTCTTGGAGCACTTCGGTTCGAGCTACAGAAGTGGCTCATGCATCTGACAGAGGAATCACGTGGTTCCCAAGGGTTTGATGGCATCATGCATGGTTGACTTCAGTTGGACTTCAGTGGCAGAAGTTTGGAGGAGTTAATGAGACAGATAGTGGAGTTGTGTTCTGTTTATTTTTAGTTGAACTGATTGAGATTAGTTTAACTAGCTAATCAATTAGTTATGAGTGGAGTGAATTAAATATTATTTAATTCATTAATTAGTAACTCATTATTCAACTCAAGAACACATCAATTCACTACAGTGCATGATCAGTTCAGTGGAGACCAATGAAAGAGGTAGATGAAAGGGTGGAGTTAGCTATCAGTTGTGACTATACTGTTGCTATTTGCAACACACGGATAGGTGGAGTAAGCCCATGAGGATTGCGCAGTTCAGGCTGGTGGTTTATCTATATAAAGAGGCCATCCCATAGCATTGAAACACGCAATAGAGGCAAGGCAATTGGCGGTGAGTTTTGAACCAGTAACCTGTTCAAAACTTAGCTAGATTGTGAGTAACTGTATGAGAAAGTACTGAGTACTTGTGAGGAGTATTGTACTAAGTTTGTTACTTGATTTCTCCATTATAATATACACAATAGCTGCGGGGTTTTCAGCTATAAGCTTTCCCCATACATACTGTGTTAATGTGTATGATGATTTGATGTGTTATCGCTTAATTTTATTTCCGCATGTGTGATGATCTGAGTTGATCTGAGTGGAAGAGATTATTTGTTGCATATAAATTCAAATTGTATGTGATCAGGATAGTCTCGGTGGATAATTAATCATTATTCAGCAAATTTCTACAATTCCTTCAGAGCCAAAGCCCCTTCAAAATTTTCAAGCACTCCTATGATGAAACAAACAATAAAAGTGAATGTAAAAATGAAAAGTATATACACTATATACAACAGGCCTCTGAGACCTTTGTCAGTATTGAAAGTATGGTTTTAAGAATTGCTCGTTTACAAGCGCATCGATCAAGTCACCTTCCAGATTTTCCAATATGAAGGTGTTGTTACCTTTTACTTCAAAAATCTTGAATGGCTCGAACCACAAGGGGTTGAAATTTACATGCTTACCTTTATCTTCCCTTCTGATGTCCCATCTTAGCACCAGGTCCCCAACTTTCATTTCCTTATCTTTCACATGCTGATCAAACAAGCCCTTCATCTTTTCTTGATATTCTGTTAACCTGCTATTCACTTAGTTCTGAGTCTCTTCCAACTTGACCAGTTGGTTCATTCTTCTGATGAGATCGTTTGGCTCTTCTTGGCTATCTTGGAGGAACCTAGCCACCGGCAAGGCAAGCTGAATTGGAAAAAATGCTGCTCAACCATAAACTAGGTCATAGGGTGACCTACTTGTTGACCTTTTACTGGTAATTCGGTTTTCCCAGAGTGTGAATTTGAGCTGGGAGTCCCAGTTTTTCTGATTTTTGTTTATAGCCTTATTTAATGCTCTTACCAAAGTTTTATTGGAAGACTCGGTCAGCCTGTTTCCCTGGGGTTAATAGGTTGTAGAGTGCCCCAGGGTGATATTGTACTGCTGGCAGAAATTAGTGAATTTTCTAGATTTTAAAGCTTGAGCGTTATCTGTCATGACCTTAACTGGGTATCCAAACTTGGATATGATATTATCCTCCATGAACTTGATCATGACTGCATCAGTAGCATTTCTTGCGGGTATTGCCTCTACCCATTTGGTGAAGTAGTCAGTGGCAGTGAGAATCCATTTGTGCTGACCACTTGATGCTGGGTGAATTTCCCCGATGAAGTCAATGTCCCATTTCTGAAAAGGCTCTTCGATATGTACTAGAATCATGGGTAAGGGAGAAAATTTTTGTTTTTCTGCAAACCTATGACATTTCTCGCACGCCCTGACCCAAGCATGCACATCTCTGAACAACTGAGGCCAGAAGAAACCCACTTTCAATATATTATGGGTTGTGGACCGCCAACTATAATGACCTCTGCAGATGCCTTCATGAAATTCAACCATGACTTCCTCCACCTCCGACTCCATTAGAC
The DNA here is from genome assembly GCA_034641835.2 of Pinus albicaulis. Taxonomy (NCBI): domain Eukaryota; kingdom Viridiplantae; phylum Streptophyta; class Pinopsida; order Pinales; family Pinaceae; genus Pinus; species Pinus albicaulis. Next base: position 1,395,921,442 of record CM076570.1, read on the forward strand.
ATAAGAGCAGGATTCCCGAAGGGTCTTCCTAATATAATCGACCATTTTCAACAATGTATTTATGGGATTTCAACCTCAGGGTTCGATATTTAGTCTTATCGAAGTTTAATGGACACCTGAGAGTTAAAAGGTACTCTACAATATCTTTATACCAAGTACTAATTAGGTATTTCCTATGCGTTTTTGCACCGTGGTTTCTATCCTGGGCCGTTCTTCCGTACGTTCAGGTAATTCTCCACCTTCCATAGATATATTTATGCCCAACGCTTGACAGTTTGACTCGGACAAGATTCTTTCTATCCCCTATCCTTTGATGAGCTTTGTGGGGCGAATGTCCAATTCATATTCTTGAATCTTGGCGATCCATTTACCTCTCTTTCCTTCACTGTCCCCCTGAATCAAGATGTCCTTTACTGCGGCCGTAGGCACGAAAGTAGTTATGGTTGACTACAACACATACATTCGAAAAGATTTCAGGGACTTTACTAGGGTGCATGCCTGCTTCTCCAAAATGTTATATTTCAACTCTGTGTCTCGAAGTACCTGACTGAAAAAGGCAATGGGTTGCTCATATCCATCTTCGTTTTTCTGTAATAATACTGCAGCTACAGTATGTGGGGATGCAAATGAGAAGATCATGAATGGATTACCATATTCGGGCCCTGCCAGTACCGGGGCTTTTGCAAAATCACTTTTGATTCTATTGAAGGCTTCTTTTGATTATGGCGTCCATTTTACCTTGTTGTTTTTTCTAAGAATCTCAGTGATGTGCCGAAATATTTCAGCATAGTTCAAGATAAATATCCTCAAGAAATTTATGCGTCCCAGGAATACTTGGACCTCCTTCTTATTTCGAGGTAGTGATATGCCATTGATAACCTCTACTCTTTTTGGATCAATCTTCACCCCTGCTTTCATTACAATATTCCCTAATAATTTTCCTTCCTCTAAAGCAAACATGGACTTTTGAGGATTTAGGGACAGACCATACCTGTGACACTTGTCAAAATTCCGGTGCAGATGTTCAATATGGTCAGCATCATTCTTCAAAAAAATGGTGATATCATCCAAATATATCACAATGAATTTGTCTTGCTCTCCCACGAAAGCAATGTCCATTGCCCGCTGGAAAGTGGCTCCCTCATTTATCAGGCCGAAGGGAATTCAGGAATACATGAATGTACTCCATGGCATAGTGAATGCTATTTTTTTTTTATCTTCAGGGAGTATTGCCACCTGATTATACCCGGAGAAACCATCCATCATAGACATCTGGGAGGATCCCAGCACCTTATGCAGTATGTGATCCATCTTAGGGAGAGGGTAGTTGTCTTTAAGGGATGCTCTGTTCAAATTCTGGAAATCTACACATAGAATTATTTCCCCATTCTTCTTTCTGACCGAGACCAGGTTGGCCACCCACTCTGAGTACCTTAAGGGGACTATGATCTTAGCCTTCAACAAATCTTTTATTTATTTTTCTATGGAGGGGAGTAGCAAAGGATTAATTTGCCTCAAATTTTTCTTATGGGGCTTAGCATCCCCTCTGAGTGGGATCTTATGCTCTATGATGTCAATATCAAACATTTTCATGTCTTGGTATGACCAAGTGAAAACATCTCTATAGGATTGAAACAATCTGAAGTATTGGTCTTTGTACTCTTCTAGGACTCCTTTAGACAATTTTACAATTTTAGGATCTCTTTCGGTCCCAATATTTACATCATATACTTGACCTTAATTGGTCAATTTTTTGGGGCTAATAGGGACATCATTTTTATCGAAAAGTCTCTCCAAAGACACGAGACCTCTGGGAATCACGTTCCCTTTCAATTGCAACACCCTATGCCCAGCCACTGTCTCTTCCCATTTGTTTTGGGGCTGCTCTTCAATCTCCTCTTCTCCAACATCAATGACCAAGTTAGAGAATTCTCTAATAGTCTCCATAAAGCACTTCAATTTCTCCTCATATTCAAACAATTTCTCCTGATATTCAAACACCTGCCAGTGTTTGACGTTATCCGGGATAGAGGGACGATAACACACCTCAACTTCATATCTCAGGAGCAGATTCTGTGGTGGACGAAAATTGCTTGTTGCAACAACAAGGGAGTCAGCCATCCTATTCTAATCTCTTGGCATGAATTGTATGTTGAAAGCTAGGAATAAATTCTCCACTAGGTCCCATACTTCATTCCTGTAAGCTCTTAGCCGAGGATGCTTAGCTTGGCACTGATTCTTGATCTGCCTCACCACTAGCTCTAAATCTTCGAAAGCTTTGAGACTATGCATATTCATGCTTTTAGCAGTTTGCAGCCCCAAGAGAAGTGCTTCATACTCCGCCACATTATTTATGACTTCATACTCCAAATTGAAGGAAAAGGGGACCAACTGTCTGGTATGGAAGATTAGGAGGACTCCCGCCCCATTTCCTTCCCTTGAATTTTCCCCCATCAAATTGTAGAGTCCACATGCCCCTTTCTTCATTATTTTCAGACTGTTCAGGCCTCAAAATATTGAATGCTGGTTCCTGTAAAAAATACTGATCCTCCTCAAGCATTAGACAAGAAAAATCCCCCTCCTTTCTATACACAAGAGAATTGACTGAGCCATCCGCTTTGGTCACCATCTTCACAAATCTAGATTCCCGATACAACCTCCTTTATTTCCCACCAAACATCGGGACAGTAGCATAAGTGAGGTAATTTTTAATTGACCCACCTATTTTAGTGCCCCATGACCTAGAAAACAACATCCCAAACCGGGCTGGGATGTCAGCGACCACTATATCCATGACAACACTTTTGGCTGGGATCTGAGCCAAGTTCACCACTAGATCTTTAATCATCCCCAGACATTTGACTCTTTTGGAGTCGAAAGAATAAAGGTCCTTGTACGGGCAAGTGATCTGCAATCCTAGTTTCTCCATGACTGACAGGGGTAACAAGTTGTGTGAAGCCCCTAAGTCCAACATACAATTGTGTAGCAGCAAATCATGAATGACCAGGGATACATAAAAAGGTGGGTTTGCTGAGTCCAAATCTTCTACATGTGGGCCAAATAATACCATAGGTATTTCTTCTTGAAGGTTGAGACTATTCGGGAGGGAGCTGCTCCATGAGGGAGCATGAACTGAGACACCTGAGATTGATAAGAAGGCTGCTTCAAAAGTTCAACTAAAGGGACTGGGATTTTTACTTTCTCTAATTATTTTTGGAGATTAAAAACAACAGGGTATTTTTATGGGATGAATTCTTTGGGCTCGTTAGGAAGGACTGGGGGCTTTATGCCAGAAAAAGTCTCTCTTGTATTTGCAAGAGGTTCGAGGATTGACTTAGATGAGGAGGGAGTGGTAGCCTTCTGATGCAAGGGATCTTCCACATGCTTCTTACCTTTGCTATCAGCTTTCTGAGTGACTGGTTCTTTGGGAGGTGACTCTTCATCTTGGTCTTGAGTACGATTTCTCTTTCTAGAAGACCGAAGATCATACTTCTTGTGGAACTGAGCTTGCATGAAATCCACAAACTGTCTGCAATAATCGTCAATGTCAGGATCTTCAGTGGAGTTCACTTTATCTTCTTCTTCCTATAGAGTAAGCTCTACCTCTTCTCCTTCTGAATAGGCAAGGTACTGATCATCTTGTCCATCAGGAAAATATTCAATAGGACCTTCCATTTTCCCTTCCAAATATAGAGGGGGCTGTATATGATCTTGCTGTTCCTTCCTATCTCTTTGTAATATCTGCAAGGGAAGCTTTCGATATTGTGGGTTATACCCCCTGTTAGGAGCAGACTGAGATGACCGTGAAGATGCGTTATTAGCTTCTAGCTCTAGTTTCACTAATTTATTTGAAATATTCTTAATCATCTTATTCATTTCCTCAATCTTATAATCTGATACCTCCCTTTCTTGGTTTGAAGAAGAAGCTTCTCCTTTACCTCTTTGTCTGAAATCATGGTCTAGCCTCCCTTTCAATTTCCCTGTATAAGTAAAGTTGGCTTCTACCTCCAATGCATCAGTCTAGGCTTGGTCCAACGATGCATATTTCCTTTCTCTTAAGGTGAAACCAAACTCAGATTCAAATGCTCCTACAAAAACTACCTTGGCGGCTGTCTGAGGAGGTTTCATATCAGCCGATAGGTTAATGTATAACTTGTTGAATCTATTTGTAAATTCAGACACTGCATCCTCATTATGTCTCTTATTTAAGGCATTTAACTTTGTAAGACAATAGCCATGGTCTCTCTTCTCTCCCCACTTTCGGGTGAAAAAATTCTCCATCTCCTCCCAGTTGGTGATGGTGTGGTCACCAAGAGTCTTGAACCACTTTCAAGCTTCCCCATCCAGAGGTTGAACGAACAGCCTCAGAACTACATCCAGGTGTTCCACATTGAAATTATCTGCGAAATCACATAAATCCTCAATATTCTTCTGAGCAGCGCTACTGTCTTCCCTGGTAAACCGGGGTAAGAGCTTCATGTAGTCTTGAGGCATATCATTTAAAATTTGTGGTAATGCCAGGGGGGCATATTTGTTTAGCAGGAAGCCAGGAACTTCCATGGGGGATGGTGGAACTAGGGGAGGGTTTTGATGAATGACAATGGGTATGTGTTGAATGGTGGTTTGTAAATTTTCCTAGGCAAGTAGGATTTGAGGAATGCAAATTTTTTGATCTCTTCAGATCCCGGAAGTATTTATTGACTTCTCTTCGTCTTTTATCTTGGAATGCTCCAGAACAGGGTTATCTGGCGGGTATTCAAGTACTCGGGCGGTGGAAGTAGGGCCCTGGACTTGAGCTTGTTGAGAGGAGGACGGGGAGTCTTCTAGTAAGAATCTGGGTATATCGGTCTGAGTTGGCTGCTTCTATTTACAGATTATTTTTAATAATATTTTTTCGAGGTCAGACACAAAAGGCGTTCTCAATTAAGAGTTATTTGACCTTAGATGCGGCTTATGATAAGCTGGGATTGCGAAGGACTTTATACTTTACAGAACAGTGGAGTCACCAAGGTGAGGGATCTACAACTCTCAACCCTTCGCGCTCACCTGATTTTAAAGGGTGAAGGTGATTTGTCGTATCCCAGGGATAAGATCTTCAATTTCGTTCCCCGGCAACGACACCAAAAAGATGTTGTAACTCCTAGAGACAACCTTGAGTTGTTAAAGACCAGTGCCTAGGACATCTTAAGACAAGAGGATTAAAAAGAGTTTTTACAAGCTGATAGGATGGGACCTCTTGTTATGAAATGATGATTAAAGTTTTTGATATGGGACCAAGACATCAGAGACAAAATATTGACAAGAATGACATCCAGTTGTACAACATAAGGGTCTATAAGCATGAATCAGAAGCAGACATGAGAGCTAACTACTGTGAGGTGGGACAAACATAAGACCAGTAAACAGTTACTAGAATAAATGAGTATGGAAAACCGTGAAAGAACATGAAGGAAATATCAGAGCAAGGTAGGCTTATACTAACATAAGAATCCACCCTTCACTAATACAAGACAAATAATGACATGTGAATATAACTTGGAACATAAATAATTCCTCGAGCCATATTTAAAATGTTATAGACGAGGAGATATGAGTATCATTAAATATAAATTCACATCTAACCAATTTTAACATTCGCATTCCGAAATCTACGATAACAAGAAAATGATGAAAACACAACGAACACTTATATTTAAACACTGCTGAGAAAATACATACTGTTACTCATCTCATTTGGAATCCATTACAACAACATAATAGCTTCATTTCCTTTCCCCAAAGGGGTCTTTCGACATACACTATGAGAGGATCTCAAAACTTTACAAAAAATAAAATTCACAATTAACAAGTTCTTCTCTGGAAAATATGGAACCCTTTCTCAGTTTTTGATTTTGTCTTTTATAGCTTTACAGCTGAGTCTTGCGAAAAGATATTTTCTAGAAAAAATATTCCCCTGAAGATGTTTTTTTGTTTGAGGTAAACCAAAAATGATGATGAGGAAAAACGGCCTCTCATCACTTGCATCATGGCCAAATGAAGGCGCTAACTAAAAACATAACAGTAAATGAAAAATAAAAGTGCATAGGGTGTAATAAATATTTCACCTGATTTTACAATACATAAGAAATAAAAGTAAATAGGCCACCTGGTCCAGAACATGAGTTTCATTTTTTGGGGTGGAGAGGGGTGCCTTATGGCTGCCGATTTAGACGTGATGATAGCGAGGAAGAACCAGTTTTGCGACTGAGAGGAGGAAGTGACTGGTGAGAAGATGCTGATACTGGAGTATTGGCATATTCATTACATTTTTTCCACACACTCTCTCTTGGGGCGACATGGTGAAAAATGTTTCGACTAAAGCCTAGAAATATGTAAGCTCCATGTAATCTACTAGGATGGATAAACATTGTTTGATTTGGCAGAGGAGGGAGAAATCCTTACTCAGAGCGGCTATTATTGTTTCTGCCTTTAGACGGGCAGTTTTTTCCAAAGGTAAATCAACCCGGTTCATGATGTATGTCAACTTCTGTTCATAAACTGTTAGCCTAGAAAATGCAGACGTTTCAGGATGCTAGCATGATGGGAGATATGCTTCTACCAATTTATCCCACTCTCAATCGAACTGCTCAACTCCCTTTGCAAACTTCTCTAAACAACTCAGTGCATTTGTGCGTGCAGTATCCTTTTCGATCACTCTTATGACTTCCATTACTCCTCTGAAACAGTCCGTGATTCGTTGGGCGAGTAACTCCTTAGGGTCCAATTAATTCAGGTAACGGATGTACCTCTTAGCCATTGCCACCTTCGCTTCATCTTTTGTGTGCCCTTCTTGCAACTTTACTCTGAACAAGCGGACCACGATTTTCTTATCATCCATCAGAGTGAGGCATTTCCAATGCTTTTTGACCTCTGATATTATATCCATCTAGATTAGGCGCCTGGCTTCTGGGAGTGTCACGTTTCCCTTCATCCGAGTAGTCAAATATTTGATGGTCTTATCTTGTACCTGTTTCTCTCTTTTCAAGTTCTTGACTTCAGTCTGCAAGGCCGCTACCACCTTCTGATTTGTCACCAGTGTAGCATCCATCTCATGTAGTCTTTGGTGAGCAATACGTGCTTCATTCTCTGAAACCTTTAAATCAGACAAGGCCTTGGTTAGCTGCTCCAAGGTAGTTCCAGGCTCGTCAGAAGTCGGAGCCACGCATACATGTTGGTCCCATTTTCCTTGCAAATCAGACAATCTCTATTTCAAGATTAAAATCTCCGTGGTAATTTGGCTGTTTCATTCCTGTGCCTTAGCCAGTGAATCGGTGGGAGCTGATTTATCCCTCTCCACCTGGACCAATTCATCCATTTGCACATGCTCTCCGCGGGGTATATTTAGATTCTTTTTCAGCTCAGAGTTTTCTGCTTCCAGATTAGTGATGAGTTTCTACCGAACTACATCTTTGTTAGAACCTTTATTCTTTATTGATTTCCTAAGGGTCTCTAGCTTGTTGTTGATCTCTCTTGCACTAGCTCTCTCTCTTTTCTAATTTTCTAATACTGAGCTATGCTTGTCTTCAAGTTTCCTCAAAGAGAGTGCGAGATTTACCACCTCATCTCGCAACATTTCTCCGACACACTGGTGCAAGCCCAGCTTATATGTTAGCGAGATATTGGCCAGGTTCAAAGTGATCTCTAGGGCCCGGTAATGACTCCCATCAACTGAAGGCTGCAACACCGCCTCTGTAATAGAAAATATGAGCTGATCCTTTTCCATATCTAACTCAGTGATAAGCCGGGTATGGTATTTGTCCACAAACTCGGTCAAATCCGCCCTCAGCCTTTCTCATGTGGTCCTTAATCTGGTGCTTATTTCTTCCCTTACTTCTACTCTGTCAATTGAAACTTCCTGTGATAGCCCAGAAGGGTCCGACAAAGAGGTACGGTCAAAAGTAACCATGAAACCAACCTTGTTTCTATCAGGCAATCCATAGCAGGAAAAATCTTCCTATGGTAGCTCTTCCCATACAATATCTAGTCCTTTTGTTCTCTGTTTCTTTAAGGGATGAGATCCCTCATCCATGTTCATGCCTTCTTGACTTCCTGAAGCACCTACCTCATCTTCTTGTCCCTTCTTTTCTATCTCTACGGAAGCATTGTCACCCCTCCCTTCTGTGGCTAAAGACTAGGGCTCCATATGTGCATCCAAAGGCTAGGTATCAAGGTTAGTGCTCCACTCAATGAAGGGCCTAGTCTCATGTACATAAGCAGTTGAATTTATTTTCCTTTTCCTATTGAAAAGGATCCCTTTCGGGTCATAACGCCAAAATTTTCCTTGTAGTAGGTCCATCCCTTGAAGCAACATTTCCACTGTGGAGAGGGCGTGCCTCGAATTTATGGTGAAGGGGCCAACAAAAGTTGGGAGTTTGAGAATATATCCTTTCTTCTTGGGAACGATGTGGATATGGTCAGCCTTCATGGTTTGACGGATGAACTCAAGGGCAAAGATTTGCATAGCTGGAAACACCGGCAAGCGGTAAGGGGATACTTCCACGCCATGGACACTAATTTCAATGTAATCGTCATACAATTACCAGTCCCCTTTGCTATGTTCCCCATCGAACTGCAGCGAGTCCTTCTACTCAGGAAATATTTTGGGCAGAGGGTTGTCATGTATGATGGCATAGGCTATGGACATGAATTAATTTAAGAACCTTGTATACCCCCTCCCGTTAGGCTGTTGACGAATTGAAACGTTCCACTCAAAGACATTTCTTGGCTGGGCGTTTGTCCTCGAAAGTTTCTCGAGGCCTAGACTCTCAAACTTGTCAGCATGCTCAAATAGGAATAGATAAAACACTAGAGAAAAAAACCTGAAAGACCTAGTGGAAGGTAGCTCTTGAAACTGAGTTTGAATAGTCAAAGCTAGGAAAGTGGGGATATCCAAAAGCGTACCCTTTTGAGTCATGAGCCACAGAAGAGCTATATGTTCTTTTGACACTCGCTTGAACTCCTTAAGACCTAATAACCTTGAAATGAGAGCAAGGACCAGCTGAACATTGTCTCTGAAAGTGCACAAGGGAAAAACATCCGATGGCGGTAAAGCTGTAAGGCGAGAGTCTGAAAGAAGGATGAGGAAGTCGCTTTGTTGTTTCCAGGGAAACTTTGAAAACTGACAGGAGAGGGGCAACTCAGAGAACTTGACATAAATTTGACTATGAGGGAAACAAAGGGCTTCTTTATGAGCTTGGGCAATATGTGAAAAATCTTATTTCCCTGAGAAGACAGGAATAAGTCCTTGCGCTCATCGTAAGCTTCACTGAGCCAACTGATAAATTCGGGAACCGGGTATGTGGGCGGAGCGACCTGGTAGTACAAACCTGACTCAACAACTCTGAACCTATCTTGGCCCTTTAAATGACCTTCAAACAGCTCAGGTCTCACGTGGGATACGCTGAAAGGGTAGAACGGGTCGTGAATTCGCGCATGGGCATCAATAAGGGGTTCAGGTCCAGGGACAGCCCTGACCTCGCGGGCTTGTGGGGTTTCAGGCTCTAACTTTCTGGATTTCGCTTTCCCCATGACCATTTGAAAAGTAAAACAAAAGGAAAACGGTGAGGCAGAGGAATGACCAAATACCTGCGAATAGTGAGGAAGCCCGAGGGGAAAGTGACGTGGGGATTGAAAATGACCTGGTACTAGAGTTCAAGCTTCACTACACAACAGATTCGTAAAATAAAAATATTTTACCAAGGCTGCGAATAAAACGAGATTAAACAGACCGAGGTTTGCAGAATACGAGGCTAGGGTGACAACTGTAGGGCTGACATCACAAGGACGTCGACAGTGGGACGCGTGGCGATAGGTTGTTAGCTACCAGGAGCCAGGTAGGTGTAAGCCACGCACCGGGCTAAGGCCTGTACTAGTCTTGTACTGCCTTACCTAAACTTACCTTACCTTTTATTTAGATGGCGCTAGAGGTATTTCTTGATGGGCCCACTTAAGTTTTCGGTGGGGGTTCATGAGGGCTTCCGGTTATACTCTATCACCCCGCAAAATTTTTGTGATTGGTCCGCCACTGTGTGACATAAAATTCTCCGGGGGGTAAGCCTTCACATCCTTCCGGCTTCCCTTGGTACCCCTGGAACACCTTGCGCCTGCTCCCTTCCTTTGGGCTTTCCACCGTTATGGGACACGACCTTCTCATTTGACTGTATAATGCCTCAAGTCTCCCATCCGTGCCCGTGCCTTAAAGAAATTCTATGCCAAAGTATCTTTTAACTCGCTCACGTTTCCATCCTTGTGGACCTCTCCTTTGTTTACTTCGGCTGCTCTTTTTTCCTTAGTGTGAGGGCTAACTAAACAACATGGCCCATCAACCCTCCAGGAAAGAAGACAGGTGCGCGCTACATCATCACTGCGACTGATTATGTGGCTCGATGGGTTGAAGCACAAGTTGTGAAGGATTACATTGTAGACACCACTGCGCACTTTATTTTTGAACATATTCTTACTAGGTTTGGCTGCCCAAAGATCTTGATGAGTGACATAGGTACGCATTTTGTTAATGCAACAATCAAGGCTTTGACTAAATAATTTCGGATGCACCATGCGAAAAGCACCCCATATCATCCACAAGAAAATGGAGCTGTCGAATCTTTCAACAAAATCTTGGAGCAGGCATTGACTAAGGTCTGCAATGCCGATCACAGTGACTATGACGTGCGCGTTCCATCGGTCCTTTGGGCCTATCGCACCACATGCAAGAAACTGACAGGAAATACACCGTTCTGGATGGTTTATGGAAAGCAAGACATCATGCCAATGGAGTATATTGTTCCTAGCCTGTATGTCGCAAAATTTACAAACATGGCGGAGCCCGATATCTTAGAGGAGTGTTTAGCACAACTGGTGGCTTTGGAAGAAGACTGATTCATTGCTAAATTCCATCCGCAAGTTCAGAAGGCCCGGGAAAAAGCATGGCATGACAGACATATCCAGAAAAAGACATTTTTGGAGGGAGAATTGGTCCTTCTCTATGATAGCTAGCTTGCGAACCACCCAGGGAAGTTCCGTCAGCATTGGATAAGTCCCTATATGGTAAAGGAAATCACTGATGGCGGAGTTGTCCGATTAGCCACCATGCGAGGTGGTATGGTACCAGGATATGTCAATGGTTGCCAGCTGAAACCATACTGGATCAAATGACTATATGGACATAGTATTTGTATGAGGCAGAATACGCGTAGGGGTTGGTCACATGTCTGGAGGCCTGAGTAAGTGCACTGGGAGCACAAGAGGTACACTAGGAGCCCAGGGGTGCGCTGGGCGCACAGGAGGTGCGAAAACTGGCTGTTGTAATAGTAAAAATGTGTAACAAGCAAATTTTACTGTTGAAAGGAGTGGGCGGCCGACAATTAATGAGGTGATCTCCGAAGATTTTTTACTGTTTACTTGATGGTAATTTTCAGATAAGCCTCCCCCAACCATTGATTGATCCCCAAGGCATAAAAGAAGTGGGATAACTTAGAAGAGGGTTCCGTATCTCTTGAATAGTTTGTGCTTTGCGAGTTCGTGCCTTGAGAAAGTCTGTGCCTATTGCGCTTTGTTAATGTCTAGGCGTCCTAAACCCTCTGATAGTAGCAGCCCTGAGTTCATTTTCTACACCAAAATGATGACAACCAATCTTGCTGAGCCCTCACAGACTGTGGTCTCGACAAAGCAAGAATCTTAGGAAGTAGTGGAAGTCCACCCCGAAGTTGAGGAGGTTATGTCTATGCCAAGCAAGGGAAAGAAAAAGGGGAAGGAAAAAGCGCAAGGGTCGAGAAAACCTACGAAATGGGCTGGGGTAAAGCCCCACACCTCTCCTCGAAATGTGAAGTCCCCGCGGGCGGTGCCCCAGGCACGTTTTCCTAACCCAGTAAAGAGATCTCTATCTACTCAAGAAGAGGCCCATATTGTTGAACCAATCAACTGGCTACCGCCCTATGTTCAACCTCGCAGGCCCTCGACACGCATGCCTAAGAGTCTTGATGTCCTGCGCACCTCTCTGCAAATGCCACTGACTCTGGGTGAGGTCCCCATCATTGGCAAACCCTTTGGAAAAACCCACGAGGTAAAATTCGATGACCATGACTTGGACAATTTGGAGGCCTTCCCCGAATTAGCATTGGAGCTATATCTCAAAAGGGTATTGGAAGATGACGGGAAAAAGATAGTCCCCATGCCATGGGTGTGTAGATTGGCTGGTTCCAGGCTCTTAAACCTGCTGAGGATTCCACATTTTGGCCACTATAATATCACAGACCGACTGGTGCGCCATTTGCTTGCCCTGGTCCATGATGGCAGCTTATGGATCCAGGATCGAATCCCCATCGATGTCGCGTTTATTCATCGTATTATTGGTCTCCCCATGGAAGGGCCAGACCCTATGTTGTGTGTTGGCAAGAAGTATGAGCAAAATATCACCAAAAAGGTGCGCGAGGATTACCATGTGGAGTGGAACACACGGGGGTTCATGATGAGCACCATTAATGACCCCGATGCGCAGATGGGTACCTTGTTGCTGGCATGCAAGATGTGTGAAAATGATAGGATGCCACCGTCCCTGCATATGCAATTCAGCTAGCGGGCCGATGCGAAAAGGGGGTTTGCTACAATTGGGACGAGTTCTTGTGCAACGAATTTCTTGCGAATGGACGCAAATCCCAGGATCAGGGACGCGCATTCTGCTACTCTTGGCTACTTCTTCTCATCACATTAGTCGCATGGGAAGCCTTGGAAGACTCGTTCCTCCCTGCGCTCATGCTATATATGTGTGAGGGGCACGATACGCAAATTTATGGGATTCAAAGTACGCGCAACGTATTGAGGACAATCAAGTATTTTGGGTCCTATTTCAGAGTGGGCTCGCAGTAGCGATCAACTCTTGACCACGCTTGTCACCAACAATTTACGATAAATACAAGAGCATCGGGGCGTTTCAAGTAACAATTCATAATATCCAAATCAGAGACCACAAGGATCCAGCATAAGTGTCACTCCCATACATGGTTGCTGATGAGGAGATTGACCGCCTTATTTCCAATTGGCCTCCGCAATGGAAGCTCTAATTCAAGTTGGGTACGAAGAACACTGCAGGTACGAGCACCACAAATGTCACCTTGCTAGACACCACTGGAGAGACCAGAGGCTAGGGTAAGAGTATAGGGAAGGAAGTGGACCCGCAATCGCAGAAGGGTTCACAATAGGGCAAGAGTATTGGAAAGGGCACAAAACCGGCATCACAGAAGGACTCGTAGTAGGATCCGGGTGCAGAAGGTCTAGATGCGGGAGGTACTGACTCCCCTTGAGGTACAAAATGGACTGGTGACCCTGCTAAAGGACCACAGAAGAAGCAATGAGCTATACGGCTAGAACGAGACACAAGAGTCACTTTGACAGAAGACGACCAAGAGAAGATTGCGAATGCAGTCACCCTTGCTGCGGAAGATAAATCGCTGGCTCTGGAAGAGCAGCAAAAGGCCATGGTCGCTACGCTCTAGGCCGAGATCCTAGCTCTGCAGCTGAAGACTGAAACGCTGCAAGCAAGTATGATTAAGACATAACCAACCTCAATGACTAGCAGCGTTGTGATCATTACAGTAGAAAGTCGCCTCTGTCCTATGCCAGGCACAACCCTCATGATGAGTCCACTAGACTTAGGAGCGCAAGTCCAGGCCTATGCAGAGGTACAGCTGGATCTAGCCCGACTTCCACATGAATCATTGCAGGTCCTCCATGCCTCCCTGTTCTAAGAGATTCAACATAGAGATCGTCGTGTGCACCAACAACTCAGTACTGCAGAGTAGGAAATTGAGGAGAAAAATGCTGAGGTGTCCCAGGCGCAGACTGCATCTACCCTCAACACTGCGCATCAGACAGAATTGGAACGCCTCATCAGTTGGCTCTGTGCAGACGTTACTAAGGATATCCCATCTTCGGCCACCCCCCAGCCCAAGATTGAGGGGCTTGTTGCAACACTAAAGGCTTCGAGGACCAAGATCCAGGCGGTTAGAAGAGACATGGAACAACAGATTACGGCCTTGGAGGCCAAGTTTCAACTGGAAACGCCACTGAAGGTAAGAGGCCAATGAGCTACGCTGGTTAGAGAGGCCACTAATTTCATCACCGGTCAGATTGCTCAGGGTGCGGAACTGTTGGACACAGTGATGTAGCTATGGAATAAAGTGCAACGCGATCCTCTCCTGCGCGAAATTAATCAAGAATTGCGAAAAAAGGAAGAACAGTTTGAGTAGCTGGAAGCCACTATGCCTACTCTGATCCCTGCTCAATGACTGGACCGACTGCGTACTAGCCACACCTTGAGATATGACATTGAAGAGCTCCGCTAGAAAAACAGGACTCTTAGTGACCGCCTTAAGCCTTGGGCTGATGAATCCCTTAAGCTCTCTCAGGATGTCGATATCGTAGTAAAGCAACTAAACCAGACTTTGGAGAGCGTCACTGCTGCTACAGAAGGCCCAACTTCGCATAAGTTGGTGGATATTTTTCAGAATGCTGCTACGCAGAGTGAAGGAGTGCTGCCCGAGCTAATTGATGCGATCAAGTTGCTGCAGGCGAAGGTGGAGAACCCACGGCCATAGTGACTCGGGACGAGTCACAAGTTGTGTTGGGGGCCTGTTGGAACAGGGCTCCCTAAGCTGCGAATTTTGTATATTTTAGTATTAATTAGTCTTACGTAGGGGTTTTTTGGGTGGGTCAAAGCCCCCAATGTTTTGTAATGGGTCAAAGGGTAGACCTATGGTTCGCAAACCATGGTTTGCGGACCATGGGATAACTAGGCCATGTTGATATAAATAAATGAATAGTTGGAGTCTAAAGATAGGGATGAATTGAAATTGATGGTACATGTGAACTATTAGATCTGTTTTGGGTTATTCTGGGTAAGGACTCCTGCTGGCTGTGCCTCACTCCTGCTGTGTGCGGACCCTACTGGTTGTGTGCGCAGGCTGTGTTTTGGGTTGTAATTGAGATTTTGGATATTAATGAATGCGGAATATAGTTGAATTATCTTTGTGCTATCTGGATCTATTGTGTTACTGTTGATATGAATCTATGATATCTGTTTAAGTTGCGAATATATCTGTGCTATCTGTTTATGTTGTGAATGTATCTATAGCTGCGTTTATGATATTATGTGCTGGTAATTGCTGATACGTATGTGGATGAAAAAGTACTGACTAGATCTGTGAATGGTAATATGGTTAATATCTGATTATACTGTTAAAAGCCTACAAATATACCTGCTCTGTGTGAATCCGATAAGTTGTGAACGTAGATCTGCCTTGATTGCCTACACTCTCCTAGGGTGCGGAAACCTTGTTCTAGCACCCTCCCATACTACTTCGAGAGAGACCTTGTCCTGCGCAAGTAGGTCATTGCCGAAAGGGCCAATAGTATAGGGGTTTGTTGTCAAACCTTAACCTCCGAACCTGGGTTAGGACCCCTCAAGCCAACAACATGGTTATTCCAAGGGCCATGAGTAAGCTCACCCCTTAGGAAATACATGAGGTATTGAGATCCCTCCCGATGAAAATTTCATTAATATTAATGATTTTAATTCTATTTAAATATATATTTTATTAGAAAAACATGCATTTCTCAAATATTTTATGGGTTGAATGCCACCAAGTCTTGGGGATCCTATGGATGGATTTGTTTCCATCCACATTTTGACCAAGGGGGAATCCCTTTTCTAATAAGAGGCTACCACTTATGCTTTGGAGGAAAGGTAATGGAGACTATAAAAAAAATTATAGTTAAGGCATCCTACAAAATGGAGATTATCAAATTCTTCCCTTCCATTGCATCCTTAAAAGAGGAAAATCCACTAGGTTTTTTGGTGCTCAGAGCTCCTCCACGCAGCCTCAGATTTATAATAATGGTAGATTTACTTGCAATGTCATATTCCATCATATGGTTGGAGTCCCACATTACCTTCCCTTGAAATAACATACATTGAGACATTGCAGAGATTCCCATATTGTTCTTGATGTGTTGTTACAATTTTTCCACCAATTATGAATCCATGGACTAGAATAGGGAAGACTTCCCATTGATATTTATTATGAAGATCTAAAAAATTCCTTTGTCCAGCTCAGTCTACCTTTCATCCAAACCACAACTTGGGGAGTGGGGGATTACCATGGAATCCATAATAAATAGGGTGGGGAAAATGAATAAGTATGTGACAGAGTGAAAACAAAGTTTAGAACCCAGACCCCAATACAGAGCTTTCCCATTTCAATCTCCCTGGGCTTAATGAGCCCTTGTCAGACAAATGAAATTTGGAACAAATGTAAAAAATATGTACCATGACACCTGATGTGAATAGACCTCGGATGAAGGAATATTCAATGAGGCAGAGCCATAGCTCATCTGTGGAGTCTAAGAGCAAACTCCAATAGAGGGTCACTCGTTCTTCAGAAAAAACAAAACCAAAGCATCCATTGTCCATTGCCATGGAGTGTAGTGGGCTTATTGAATACATACATTTTCCGGCCATCCTTGTATGTCGCGTATTCCTAACCAATGACAACGCCAAACAAAAAATTATACATAAAAACCCTAGGGAATCTCGTGCAATCCATTTTTTATTGACGTGTCAGCTTCCAGAAGTGTCTCTATTTGTTGTCATGGAATTCATGCAAAGTTTTTCAACACACTTCTCGTCATTGAATAATACTTGCAATGCAAGTAAACAAAATATGTCAAAAACAAAATTTCGAAATCATCCTTTGTTGTGTCATTCAAAATTTTCTTACGAGTTGTTATGGCCTTCAGAAATTTCGTACTAGTGTGCATGTACTATACAACATAATACATATTCCCAAGAAACTCACTAGGTTCTTCTTCTCATTTTGAGAATGATACCCAAAGTAAAATATATTTATTAAAATCTCAAGGCTCTGTAACATGGGGTTCAAGGCCATTCTAACAATATACTTGTTAGGAGATCAACATCTCACTTGTGGGAATTGAATTTAGGTGGGGATGATAACAATAAATTCTCCCAATTTTAGACCCAAATATTTATTTCTTGCTAGTAGAAACTCTAAAGTGATGCCTATATTAATTTATAAAACATGGAAACTTATGAAATATGTGTTTGTTTATGACTTCATCTTGTTTACTATTGGTAGGGTGAGTGGGAATTTTTATTGCCTAGGTCCATGTCTTTTGTTATTTGATGTGTTTTGTTTTCTTCATTGAGGTCTTATTGAGCTAAATTGACTAACATTATGTGATTAGAGGAAGCTAAGTGTGAGCCTTTATCATTATTTCAAACCATGTTTCTTAGCATGAAAATATTCTATTTCCAACATTTATATTTGTTACTTTTGTTAAGCTAGGGTGTCCATGACCAAAGCATTTTGATAAATACATTGATGTTCGATTTCACAAACCTTGGTGCTTACTAAGAAAATTGAGATTCTATTGTTTTTATAGATTCCTCATGTCTATAGAGCTCTCTATTAAATTCTTAGGTTTCACTTTACTCCATATTTAGGAACTATTTCCCAATTAGGAGGGAACTATGAAGTGCCCAAAAATGAGAGTCCTAGAAAATAATCTTTGTCTTTCTTTAGGATGTCCTTGCAAACAAGAATTAAGTTGGGGGGCATAGAGTAGGGTAGGCAAGGTATGTATGTAGATTCCAACACGTAGTCTAAACAACCCAAAATAATCTCGAGGCCACAAACACCTAGAACCTAGAAATCACGAAAAATATAGGATTATCCAAAATAAAACATTGATAGGGCATCACAAAACCATAAAAACCTTTACCATAAGATAAAATTTCTAAAGCAAAAGCCATAAACAATGATAAGTTCTCACCAAGAAGGCATATAGGTTTAGAGCTAATTGCAATCAAACTATGTCACCAATACGACTCACAAACTGCTCCATTATCCGATTCGAGTCCTCATATGTGACACGAAAGCATTCAAATGCTAATTAGGAGTTAAGTCTAACATGTGTGAAGCTAGTGAATAAGTCCCTTTACATCTCGTCCCTTGCTTTTATATCACATGAATTAGGAGTATTTTGACGTGTTGATTATGAATATCACGACCTACCTTCATGTTTGATAAAACACAAGTGAGATTAAAGGATGGGTTGAACATATAAACCCTCATTTTTTTTAAAGACCTCCATTTACTTTGTTGCTTTGTTTGCAAGACAATTAGCTTGTCCATTAAAGTGTCTTAATACTCAAAAATAAAAACCTACTTTAAATTTGGGAACATGATTTTAAATCCTTATGATGAGATGCTAGAGAGGTATAAAAAATAATTTCATTTTAAACTAATAATGGTACTCAAAATATCTAAGAACAATCATCATCCTTACTCTCTTTATATTTACTAAAATTAGTTCCAAACCAATACATATGCTTTAGCTTAGTTCAATCAGAAGGAGGGATCGTGTCTCATTCCGAGACAACATAAAGAGGGAAAAGCAGGAGATCATTTTTCATGAGAAAAATTCGTCTATGGAGGAAGGTGGGTTGATCTTCTCGAACATGGGGATGGGGCACCTATACGTGCAGGCAGTGCCTCCGCTGGATTTGAACAAGAACACATCATGGTTTATTTATCTCGGTGTGTGGAGGACCTAAATTCTGATACTTTTCTTCACATGTATCATCATACCCTCTCTATTTGGATGCACTACTCACACACCCTGGACCATTATTAATCTCACCCATTTCACAGTCAATATTTAATTTATTTATTTTATGTCATTAATTTCCTGAGAATTGGCTATTTATGTAATATTCCTAAATTAGAATACAACTAATTGGAATATTAATTTTTGATTTTGCTTCTTAGATAGAATAATAAGAGGGTATGGAGACCCATAAATATCCTTAGTAGGAATAAAAACATTCCTAATGTGAATGGAGGTCATATAAATAGCTGGATCGAACACCCTTATGTGTGAAAAGGGGATGGAGCATGTAGACTGGGTCAACTTTGACCAAATCAAACAAAACGTTGGTATGGAAGGAGTGGCATTCATTGAGGGACAACGCAGTTTTGGAGGGAGACTCCATGCATGGAAGTAGTGACTTTAATGAGTGGGGCGAAGGGTGAGGAAGCTCACCAAGCATATAAGGAAGAGGATTCCAGCCATAGAAGGCATGATTGGTTTATTATTTTGTTTATGGTCTGTTAAGACTTGAGTCTCTCTTCAACTGTTTAGCTAAGATTGCAGTGCTATTTATCACAAGGGTGTTCTCGAGCGGGAATCCCACCTTCATCCTCGGGGGACTTCGAGTGCCTACTCAGGAGAAGTATTTGCACTAAATTTCCACATTCTGGCATAATGCAAAGCTATAGATTTCTTTAACAACGTAGTTTCTTCTTAGAGTTGTGCTGTGTTGCAGGGTTCAGTAATGGATGATTGTATTGGGTGTTTTCTAAGCTAGTTTTTTCGGTGGAGGAAGGTTTCCTTCCATTGGGAGGCCAGTAAAGAAGCCCCTTAGGCTTTATTGGCATATTTGGCACCAGGCCAAGGTTTTTTTATCCCTTACAACACAATATCAGTCTAGATCTGCATTATTCTAGGGAGGATTTGGAGTGGATTATTTAGGGAGTGATTTCTTCAGTGAAGGGATCAACCTTTCATATAGAGAATCTATTGTAGGAGAGAATATTATTTCTACATCATCTCTGCCATATCTTCTCATTCATTATGTTGCATCAAACCTTCAGCCCTAGGGCTGCATCTCATATTGTATATTTTGTGTATTTTTCGGAAACCCTCTTGGGTTGTCTTGGAAAGGTGATATATTGCCTAGATATTTATGTATAGTATCTTTTGAGACATATATCAGTATTTTTACATCATTGTATGATATCCATATATATTTATGCACATTATGACTGCGTTGTAGCAGCTCATCGACATTTTGTATTGTAGCAACATCTCATGTTTGGGAGTGATTGTTTATGGGAGGCTTGTTTTCCATTATCATATGATTGATGCCTCACTATTTGGTACTGATTTTTTGTTCTTATATATAATGTAATGGCTCCATATTGGTCTCTCATGTTAATTCATTGATTTAAACTACTATTTCAATTATTTTGTTCAATATTGCTGCTTTTCCTGTTTAGGAATATTATAGCGGTATCAGAGCATAATCTTGGCTCAGCCTGTGGATCTCAGCCATTATGTTATCAGGAGAATAAAAAGAAGGAGAAAGAGACCATAATGATGGAAGGAATGAGTTTTATCTCATCTCTTTTCAGATCTATGAGGGGCCTCACCAAGGAGGTCAAGCAAAGAATAATGGAGAAAATTAATGAAACCACAATAGGGTTTCAAGATGAGGAAGGTCCATGCACCTCCTATCAGCAGAACAAAAAATCGGTATTGCATAGAGCTCCAAAGAAATACACTATGCCCTTTCTTTTGAAGAAGAAGATGAAAGGCATGGATATGGAGGAAACTTAGAACATGAGATTCTAAGTATGTATCTTGCAGAATACAAATCTTAATCAAGACCTTTCAAGGAGAATCTAACTCTCCCCCAGTTTATTCAGATTAAAGAAGAGAGGAGAAGCCATAGAAGAAGAAATCACAATAGATTTATATTGTGTACTTTTGATGGGTCATCTACATGCACAACAAGGGCTTGGAGGAGAAAGCTAGATGCATTCTTTCTGCTACATCCAGTGGTAGAAAGAGAAGCTGTTGAGATTGCAGCGCTACACCTTGAGGGTGAAGAAAATATTTGGTGGTCCAACCATTTGAGTCATGCAAGAGTGACTGCTTATGAAGACTTTAATCAAATGTTGATCAATAAGTTTGACAAAAGAAAGCACAAGGAAAAGAAAATTCCACCACCACATGCTACAGGAGAACTTGCATCATGAGAAGGAACACTTGTATCATTGAAAAGTGGTATTGATCTCTTGACATTTAGAGTCCCATGCATTATTCAGGAGATGCATGAGGAGGAGAATTATACCAGCATTGGTGTAGCAGTAGAGGAGTAACCATCATCATCACCAGTAGTTGGGGAATTCATCACACCCGTGGGAGGAACCCTTGCAGCAGTATAAGATGTTCCCTAGCTAAACCAAGGAATGAAAATGTTTCCACTTTTTGTTATTCCATCACATCATACAGAGAGTTGTGGAAATATGCCATTGCATGACCTAGGGTCAAGACACACTGCTGATTTGGAGCAGAAGACTATCACTGTGCAAAGGACCCTTGACAAGTTCAAGGAGGAGATATACATTAATCCCAATATGTCATTGTTGAGCTGCACATAACTGTTGGGGTTGGAGTGTATATTTTTGGAGGATAGGATGAGTATTGTCCTAAATAATCCAATGCAGAACTACATGTTCAACATTGAGCATGATCATGAGACAACAGATGCACCATCATGGAGATCAACAACGCTGTCAGTGGGCAGCAGTGATGAGTTGGGGGCCCAACCATTATTGGAGCATTCCAATTACCATTCTACATGTGTAGTAGGGAATAGGCAGATGGTTGATGATATGCATCTTATCTCCCCTTACTATGATGGATCCTTCTTGATGAGCACTTCACAGCTCAATGAGAAGACTTTTCCTTCAACATACTTGGATCCTTATGGGTTCAACATGGTCATTGATGAGTGGTATTCATATGGAGATCTCTAGGAGGTTGCACTTCAACATCCCATGAAGTGTAGAGATAGTGATTTGGTTTGGGGGGATGGTATTCTCCATTGGAGGAATACCCATTGGGAGCATGACATTAGACACTCACCATTGGTTGGATTGGTTATTTTGATGAGAAAGAGGTTGGTGAGCCACTTGCAGATCTATGACATAGGGCAACAGGAGGAAAGGCTGCGCTTGCTACTCTTGAAAGTGTTTGGTCAGCATGGGACATATCCTACTTTGAAGGGTATGTTGTTAGATTGGACTTGGCATGACACTTGCATCATATGGCAGCAAGGAGTTTGGTTGCATTGGGGTGATGTGACATTTTTCATATTCTCACTCCATGGTCTATATGATGGAGGTGTGAGGAGGCATCAAGAGCTATTGTTGCTCTGGTTACTCTTTTGAGAGTATGGGCTGATTTTCTCCCATACTTTGCATAATGCTGCAGGAGTAGATGGTGGCACAATCATGGTGCAAAGGGGCTACTCCTTAGTTTTGGAGAATCTGGAGGTGCTTCCACATAGGAAGGAATCTCCCACTTATTGCAACATCAAGGTGGATGACTTTGGCATGTGGCATGTCGAAGAATGGATTCATGGAGTGGCAAGAGCCCTATAACAAAGGCAAACAACGCTGTCACTTGGGAGTATGTATCTATTAATGGAGTGTGTTATCACCCCAATTTTTTTTTTTTAAACATCATTATGTCAACTCTGTTTTCGATCATGGTCTCAAATAGGTTTGTAAGTCATTTTAGGATTTTCTTAAGGGTAGGTCATAGATTTTATAGGTTTAATGTTCATCATCTGAATTAAAATAAGGTCTTTAGAGGTCCATTCCATGGTCAAAATTCACATTTTTCATTTAAGGGTCATTCAATTAACTTTCAGGCTAGTTTTTTGCAATTAGCCGGGAATCCATCGTTTCGTAGCATTGCTAGTTCAAAAAAGAGGAAGTGCGATATGAAAGCGCTGCTACTTTCGTAGTGAAAACTGCAAAAATTACACTGTGAGCGCTACGGAAGTGCGGTTTCTTAGTGGTCATGTCAAATAAGCCAAAATCTGTCAGATTCAGATGGGGAATGATAGGATAGGGGTATGGTGAGTCAGTTAGTTACCAGATTCGATGTAATTACTTGTCCTACAGTTATCATAGTCATGATAGGATATCAATGAAGCATCATTTAGTCATGAGGTGACATCTCAAATTCGAATTTTTGCCTAATTGAGTCATATTTGATTCATTTACCTTCACACAACTGTTTGAGCTCTGAAGCAGTTAAGATAAGTCTATGGTTGTTCTATGAAAAGGCAACCTTCACCATTCTCAAGCGAGGCTGTTCATTTAATCAAGTGAGGCTGTTTCATATCTTAATCAAGCGAGGCAATTTACAGATTATAGAGAAGCTAACAGGTTTTTCCCAGAAGCATGGCATATGAGAAGAAATTTCACAGAGGAGGACATTATCTAAGATATGAACCTGAAAATGTGAAGGCTTTAGTTGAGGATCAAATAGTGATGGAGGCTTTCACCAAAGCAGGCTGTCTCCAGTTTTGTGAAAAACTACAGGGTGGTCACACTCAGGTGTCAAAAGATTTTGCCTTACGCTTCAGTGGAACCACTACCAAAATTGGAATGTTAAATGTGCTAGTCACGCCTGAGATCATAGCTTCTGTGACTGAGATACCAAAAGGGCAGGAATCTTGGTTTAAAGGTTTTAGGTTTAACATGGAACCATGCAAGGAATTTATGAAACCTGAATATGTAGATATGGACCTAAACAATGCAATACCTAGAAGCTGTATCAAGGACAACTATGCAAAGCTGCTATTTAATATTCAAAGATACTTTACATGTGAAGGTAGGTACCATAAATTTTACACTTATCATTTCAAGCTACAGTTGCATTTCAAAGGTATGATATCACTAGATTTGCCATTTTACTTGCATAGAAGCCTTGCCAAAATGGCTGACAAAGTCCAAGCCAAATCTGATGGCTGTGAAACATCTATTTTCACCATGGTTTGATAAAGTTATTGGTTTTGAACGAGCTTCAGAAAATAAATAGGGTTTGGTCTTCCTTTTTTTTTTTATGAATGGATTTGAAATGGAAACCCTAACCCCAGCTAGGAACCCTAAAATTAAAGGGAATCATTCACCACTAGTAGCAGAATCCAGTCAGCCAGTGGTTACTAAATCAAAGAGGTATGTAAAGTTGAAACCAAGGAAACAGGTTGAAAATAGAACGGAGAAGACACCATTACATGTTGTAGAAACTCCTTCACCTGCAAAATAGAGGTTAAAAAGTGTCAAAGAGGCTAAATAAAAACAAGTGGTCAGCAAGCAGGAAATCCAGAGAGTGACAAGAAGTCAAGAAATAGCATCAAAGGGAAAAAAAATTGTTTCAGGTTCAGGTGACAACTCAGTGATGAAAGGAAACTTAGATGAGATCTTACATGAAATTGATATAGAAGAGTCACCTATTGTGCAAGCTAATTTTATTGGAATAGATGAACACAAACAAAAAAAAGTGAAATCAGCAAAGAAACTGGAATTTGAAGGTGAGAATGCAGCCTTTGTCTTTCAAGCTAGGAAGCCTTTGACTACGCATACTAAAAAGCTCAAAGAACATAGTCAGGAGGTCCAAGAAGATATTAAAATAGTCAAAGTACCTAAAGAGGTGGTTGATCTCTCATCACCAACAATAGAGCATGTAGCTAGCAGAATAATGAAGGAAAAAGAAGAATTGAAAAAGTATAAAAGGCTTGAGGAGAAATTGACATCAGAAAAACAAGAGATTTCTAAGATGAAGAAAAGGGCTAGAAAGCACATCATTGAGAAAACATAATTTAAAAGAATGAAGGTTTTTTGGGAAGGTCAAACAGTTTCTAGGTCTGAGATTCCAAGCAGCGTAGAGCAGTTTTTTACATGGACAGTTCCAGCCATTAAAGAAACAAAATTTTTCAGAGTGATCAACACTCACTTGAGAGCCAGTAATAGGAGACTAAGAGGTCAAGTGGAAGATTTGGAACTACAACTGAAACTGTCTCAAGATGAACTAAAAAACAAAGGTGCAAAATGACAAATTCGAAGCAAACTCAAATGGAAAATGAAGAATAAACTTTATGAAAGTTATGTTTTTAGTCCATATGGCTGATGGTTTTGATGAAGCCAATGATTTTATGAAGTTTTGGCACCTTTTTGTTTTAAATTTTGAAGAAAATTTGGTTAAAACTGCTTACACAACAGTTTCGTAGCGCACACAGTGCAAAAAGGGTGAAATGTGCTACGAAACTGCTATAGCAGCTTTTTCATCCTTTCTTTATCAAGTTTTGGAGGTAAGATCGTGTGTTTTGACTTGAAACTTCTAGAGAAGCTATGCCAAGTGAATATCAAAACAACCCTGAAGGAAAGGAAACAAAATTTTGAAGGAAAATGGGTAAAAAGACTGCGCTACGAAAATCACTATGAAACCGAGCTGCTTTCGTAGCGCAGGTATGTTTTCACTATTTTGAGAGTTCGAAGTGGATTTTGCACAGCTGGCACGTGGGGATGATTTTGGACATATGCTATTCTAGTTCCTGACAACAAATAGCCTCAAAGTTATGGGTTCATAGTGGTCAGAGTGTCTCAAGAACTTAAAGAATCCTAAGCCTAAAAAATAGGGGAACAATTTCCTAGTTTGCAGGAGATCAACATCATCAGCATTATGGTCATAACAGGTTGGAGCTCATCGTCAGGATTTGACCTTATGGAGATATAGGTGGCAAATGATGTAATCAAGTTTATATAAAGTTGTTATGAGTAGAGTTAAAGAGTTCTAATTCTATTTGTAATTGGACTCTGTATTAGGTTTATAACTGTCTTTGTAATAAATACCATGTTATATGGTTAGGATAGGTGTCAAAGATAAGAATTTGATGTATCTAGCTGAGGATAATCTTATCTTATGATGTGAATGATCTATAAAGGATCAAGGAGTTGAATTAGAGTGGGTTGGACATTTTTTAGCAAAAAGACAATGTTTATTGTAAGTGACTATTTTCAGCTTAATACAGAGTTTCTACTTAGACAACTCAAGATTCATGAAGAGTTCTTGTATGTTCTTGTTCTGATGGCTTTAATATCCTATTACAGTGGTGTTTTCTTATGTTACTCAGAATTCATCATTGATGCTTTTACTTCCTTCATAGACAAACTGACTGTCTATTTTACTGTTTCACATGTGAATTCCTTGACTTGAACTCTGATATGCCTTGACTTCCATGCTAGGTATATTGTTTGGTTTTGCTGAAACTATTATGACTCCATAAGCCCAATGTACACTTGCTAATGTGATTTACAACCAGTTTATATCATTTATTTGCTTTTACCCCATATAGAGTTAGCCATCTACATATTTATCCAAAATCATAAACCCTTGAGAGAGCCCTCTCAGGTTGAGAAGACTAAGACTCAACCAAAATATTGGTCTGAAACAGTTACATGAAATTAACTTGATTGGTAGCCTATCAGGTCTAATTTTGTGATAATAGAGTGTTCCAAGGGGAGTATGCATCCCTTCACTTTTCAGTCCACTGTGAGAGGATTCTCATGGGAGGGCTCATCCATGGACCTCATTTTGAGCCTACTCATAATGCATGGTAATAATTTTATTTCTGTAATTGTTGATCATCTCACAAAATATTTGCATTCTATTTCCATTTATGTACAGTGCATTGCTCCACAAGAGGGCAAGTTTATATTTTTGCTTCATGGTATTTCTAAGACCAATATCAGTGGTGGAGGAAGCTCTTTCTTGGATGGATTTGGGCATGTGTTGTATTTTTCGTGTTATGCTCAGTTGATATATAATTCCATTTACCACTTCCTATTAGATGAGAAAACATGCACATCTAGCAAATTGTTTGAAGATAACTTGCCACATGATGTTCTGAAACAACAATTAGCAAAACTGTGTTGTATCCACTGGAGAGACCATTGGTACCACCCAAAATTTCATATAACATTCAATATCTTTCTTATTTGGATACCATATGGTGATGATGTGTCATTCACTTTGTATGGGATGGTTTGGGCTCATGAAACTAGAGAAGGAGTCTTTACAGATCCAGTTTTCCTTTTGTCTCTTGAGGGTAATATTATTGCAGCCCTGATTATACCGAAGCTCTACACTTATCATAAGTGGGGAGAGAGACAACGTGGGGTAGGCCATATGGTCTATCATGCTCACATATGCAGCCCACCTACATTGCAGGAGCCAAAGGTGGAGGAATTTTTCTATGAATTACCATTCTAGAGGGTGATTCATTTTGTATGGATGATAGCTTGGAGATTGGAGCTCCACATGGGAATTAATATTCCCTAAATTTTCAGTTCTATCCTCGCAATTTATTGGGGACAAGCAAAATTTGGGAGGGGAGGATTGTAATATTCCTAAATTAGCATACAACTAATTGGAAAATTAATTTTTGATTTTGCTTCTTAGATAGAAGAATAAGAGGGTATGGAGACCCATAAATCTCCTTAGTAGGAATAAAAACACTCCTAATGTGAATGGAGGTCATCTAAATAGCTAGATTGAAGACCCTTATGTGTGAAAAGGGGATGGAGCATGTAGACTGGGTCAACTTTGACCAAATCAAACAGTGTTGGTATGGAAGGAGTGGCATTCACTGAGGGACAACGCAGTTTTGGAGGGAGACTCCATGCATGGAAGTAGTGACTTTAATGAGTGGGGCCAAGGGTGAGTAATATCACCAAGAATATAAGGAAGATTATGACAGCCATAGAAGGCATGATTGATTGATTTTTTTTATTTTTTTTTTTTAATGGTTTGTTAAGACTTGAGGCTCTCTTCAGCTGTTTAGCTAAGATTGCAATGTTGTTTAGCACAAGGGTGTTCTCGAGTGGGAATCCCACCTTCATCCTTGGGGAACTTCGAGTGCCTACCCATGAGAAGTATTTGCACTAAATTTCCACATTCCGGCATAAGGCCAAGCTACATATTTCCTCAACAACGCAGTTTCTGTTAGAGTTGTGCTGTGTTGCAGGGCACAACAATGGAGGATTGTATTGGGTGTTTTTTGAGCTATTTTTTTCAGTGGAGGAAGGTTTCCTTCCATTGGGAGGCCAAAAAAGAAGCCCCTTGGGATTTATTGGCATATTTGGCACCAGACCAAGGTTTTTTTATCCCCTACAACGCAGTATCAGTCTGGATCTGCGTTATTCTAGGTAGGAGTTGCAGGGGTAGTTGCAGTGGATGATTTTGGGAGTGATTTCTTTAGTGAAGGGATCAACCTTTCATCTAGAGAATATATTGGAGGAGAGAATCCTATTTCTACATTATCTCAGCCATATATTCTCATTCATTGTGTTGCAACAAACCTTCAGCCCTAGGGCTACAACTCATATTGTGTATTTTGTGTATTTTCCGGAAACCCTCTTGGGTTGTCTTGGAAAGGTGATATAGTGCCTAGATATTTATGTATAGTATCTTTTGAGGCATATATCAGTATTTTTACATCATTTTATGATATCCAGATATAGTTATGCACATTATGATTGCGCTGTAACAACTCTCCGGCATTTTGTATTGTAGCAACATCTTATGTTTGGGAGTGATTGTTTATGGGAGGCTTGTTTGCCATTATCATATGATTGATGCCTCACTATTTTGTACTGATTTTCTGTTCTTATATATAATGTAATGGCTCCATATTTGTCTCTCATGTTAATTCATTCATTTACACTGCTATTTCAAATATTTTGTTCAATATTGTTGTTTTTCCTATTTAGGAATATTACACTTTACGGTTTTTGTTTTGGGGCCGTAACAGGTTTCGTACAAACCAATTAATTTTCATTAAATTTTTCTTTCCCATGGGCTTGAACCCTGGTCGATTGCAATCCCCTTTTTTTTCCCTTTTTTAGGTTTTACGATTTCTTAAATTATGATGGAATGATCTCCAAACTTTTTTCAAAACTTGTTGTTCCAAAAATTTCTTTCTATTGACACAAAAATAAGATCATTGTGATTCAACACGAAGAAATGTCCTCAAAATACCACATCAATTCACAACCAAAATGGCTACAAATTACATATATAAACTGGAAATTAAAGGAAGATATTTGTAGATTATTAATACGATTTAAGTTTAAAACAAAGGTATATGAGGCCTACATTGTGCTCTCCATAGGAAGGGGATAACAGGATAATCATTGCGACTAGAGGCCTCATAAATAGTGCATAGCCTTAGAAAGTGTCTCTTGAAGAAACTTGTCGGTCTGTAATATGTGTGGTGTTCTTAATACAAATTCACTTTCTTGTTTACAATTCATTTGAGGGGAATTGGGTGGAATTATTTTTTTAAAGGAATTTTGAATGCTTATGATGAGATCAACAATATCACAATATGCAAGAAATTTAAAATCTTGAAATTCAAGTGCAATACATTCCTTGCACGGAATATATCTGTGTGGTGTAATGGAATCGATGCTGAAAAATTTAGCTTGGGAAAGGACTTGGTGAGGTTGGAGTGCAAGAGTTGGACTCAAAATTTGCAATAACTTGGCAGGAAAAAACTATTAAAAAATGAGGGTTTTTCATATCCTTTTTGGTGTTTAGTTTGATGCGGGTGATTTTACCATCTTCCCACTGGTTGGATTTGTCATACAGTGAATAACCTACAAGTTACTTGCAGTTTAGGTTGTCGCCCATGAGTACTTACAGTTTTGTTGTTCCTGAGTTTGACTTATCATGAAGGAGTGAGACTTCGCTTCAGCAGCAGGGCCTTGCAGGTTTGTTGTTCCTGAGTTTGTCTTGCCACCAGGGAGTCAAAATTTGCTTCAGCAGCAGAGCAGGGTTGAGCTTAATTTTGATCTCTAGCAGTACTTTGAAAACCTGACATTTTTTCCCAACTGTGAATGGAATTTTTCTAGGTTTGTGCTATTTTTTACCTAAGTAGATTATTAAGTTAAATGTTTTCTAATATTTTGGTAGGATAAAATAAATTTGATCATAGCTTTTTATACACAAATGGTATACATAGATCTTTCCCTCTGTTTCCATATTGGCTTGAATTACATGAGAGGTCAACTTTTGACTCGTGGTAAAACAAAATGGAGGTGTCAAATTATTTACAATTCTAGAATAGGGAATTATACTTCTAGGATATTAAATTATTTTTTATGAAAAGTCCATAGTTGAGTTGTTTTAAACCTATTTTTATTTGCAATGGCATATAATTATTCTTGTTCGAGGGTTCAAGGTATTTATATTTCATGTTATAATATTAATCGCATATCCATTAGTTTATAATTTTTTTTTTACTTTTAATTTCATATTTACTTTTAATTTTTTGTTTTTTATGTTTCCAAATTTTCGGTATTATTTTATCCTAAGGGAGCTTCACAAATTTTGACATTTTTCTAGTTGTATCATCTGGATCCTTAATTTATTTGTCTGATGTGGACACATTAATCCTATTTGTTAATGTTTCTGAAGATGTCGATGTTCATACGAATAGGTTCAATATCAATGGGAGATATTGCCTTCCTAGACAATATGTAATCATTCACTAGCATGAAAAAATTTGAAATGTTTGATCAATTTCATGAAAATAAAGATACTTGATTTGTTACATAACAGATTAAGAACTCTATAGATATAGGCTGTTACCATCTTAGCTGTCTTCTAAGTTCTATACACTTTGTATCCATAAAAAAAATTGTCCATCACTACAAAAGTCTCATGCTCATGCATAGGCAAGTGAGGTGACTGGCCATGATATCCCTACTCCATTTCAGAGCCGCTAATTAGATTATACCAGTTATTTTTCTCATATTCTTTAATTAGTGAATCTATATCCTAATTATATGGCTTACTCATTTAGTGCTTTATATTAGAGGGTTTTTCATTTTTTCTTTAAGTTTTAAAAGCTCATTTTAGTCTGATTTGATATTTGTGGTGGATGTTTTCTTGTTTTCCAAGCAGTGGGAATCTAGATTGATCTTACCATACATCCATTGTTTGCTTGTGATTTTTTATGTCTGACTATATTTGATGCTTTTGTATAGATACTTCTTAAATTACTATGCACCATGCTACATCTAGAGCAAATACTGCCTTGTGTTGTATACTTCCTATTCCTGCACAACTTAAAGGTTGCATAAATAACTCATAACTTCAAAGTAAACTAGGATTCATTAGGTTGCTTATAGAAAATGAGGAGATGTTATAGAGGCTAATGTTGGAGAACACTAAATTTAGGTCATGAGAAGAAAAACCATGAACCCATTAGGAAAAAGTCTGACTAGCAAATATGATGTCAAAATGGTTACTTTTCTAAGCCTTCCTATTCCATAGTCCATTTGATGATGCCTTTATTAGAGGCATATGATTTTATTTGGATAACTACGTTTGTTACTTTAATATAGCCACTTCTTAAATTTATTTGTTGCTTGACTACAACACCTAGAACAAAACCTTCTCTAAGTCTTGTACTTTCTATTGTTGCACAAGTTAAAGGTTGTGTAAATAAATATAAGTAAAAAAGGGCTTCATTAAGTTTCGTATTGAAAGGAGTAGATATTGTGGAGGCCAATGTGGGAGAATAGAGGATATAGATTGTGAGGAGAAAAGACCATGAATATTTTATGAGGAATTTGATTAAGGATCATGATGTCATGAAACCTATTTTATAGGCCCGGTGGGTGATGACGGTGTTTATAATTTTTTCTTTTGTATGCCAAGTTTTGTTCCCCTGCCACTAGCCCACCAAAAAGTGCACATGCATACATATTATTAGTTTATTATTAGTATGATGAGTTTTTTCTTTCTTTCAGAGAATGGTGTTATGTGGAATTATGGATTATGGATAAACCATTCTTCCCTAGACAGGTGCTTATCTAGAACAACAGATTAAAGAATTTGCGACTAATTTTCCTAACTATAAATAGACACACAGAACAGATCAAAGAACTTACT
Organism: Pinus albicaulis; assembly: GCA_034641835.2. Taxonomy (NCBI): domain Eukaryota; kingdom Viridiplantae; phylum Streptophyta; class Pinopsida; order Pinales; family Pinaceae; genus Pinus; species Pinus albicaulis. The sequence goes on from CM076570.1 coordinate 1,395,953,158, forward strand.
TGGAGTCCAAGCGCTTCCTATTCTCCTTTTGTCACTCTTGTTGTAGCTTCAAATACAAGTTAGATGTTCGAAAATATTTCTTGTAAAGATGAACACTAAATAGAAAAAGATAGCAATAATACAGATGTCTATTCAAGTTATTTAGTTAAATCAATGAAACATAAAACATATACATCAGATAAAAATTCATAATATGGAAAACATGAGTTTATACAGATACATATGTGGGAAAGTAAGAAGCAAGCTTTATTAATGGATAGAAGGGGAGGTTACAACCCAGTGATTGATTTAGTGTCACTATCTCCAGCAGCATCCCAGCCTCATCACAATGCAGATATATCCAGCATCATGTCACTCAAATCAACTCCTCAATTGAAATTCCCCCAACATTTCTCTACTCAAATTCTTCCTTACCAAGCACTAGGATTTGTGCTCAATTTATAGATGAGCTAAAGGTAGTTTTACAATCAATGAATTTCTAATAATAGGAAAGGCATGTTCCCAATATTTTAGATGTAAAATGGACACATGGATTTGAATTTTGGCACATGTGAACTCTTCTAGAAGGCATTGGCCAAGTGGAGATTTTGGAACAATGAGAATTTCGCTCCCAATGTGAGCAACGCACCTATGAGTGTCGGGAAGTGCTTTGGAGAGCATCCTTGAATGGGGCTACCTGCATATGCAATGCACTTAGTCCCTTGAGAGGCAGCGTTGGTGAGCTCTCATATGATATATTATAAAATTCAAATCTTGGAAACCTTTGCAATTGGAAGTCATGGTTGATTTGTCTTGTTCTTTGTCTTAGGGCATGTAGCAATTGAAATGATAGGGAATGATATAACCTTATTCATTGGTCCTGGAGATGATGCCCAGTTAACCAGGTCATTGGGAATGGTGCCCAAATTGACCTATAACAATTGCCCCCTAAAGCATGAAGTCAAAATAATAATAACAATATTTTGATTGAGATGCTTTACACTATGATGGGCTGGAGATGAAGCGGAGTGGCGACCTGCATCAATCTTACAATACATTACATCATGATATATCCTCTTTGATCAAAAATTGCTGAGGGTAGGCATTCCCATGTTCAACACATAAACAATCTAATAACAAGTACAGAATTCAGAAAGTCATCTACATTGAAATGTTGCCCAATACAGACATGCCTACAAATATTGGCCCATGTTCAGATGACGACCTGTATGTAAGGTCACCATAGGGATGATGTGTACAAAAATCATGAAATCGCAGCCCGGATGGTGAAACTAGATCTGGGATCTTCTTATCTTGTTCACTCGATCATTCAGGTACAAGTCTAGTCATGCGAATAGATGATTTGTAGTTGAATATGGTAAGACATCATTTGATTACCAGCCAATGATGTGAGTTGTTAACAAACACGAGAGAACCACCATTGATGTTAATGGCCCTCAAGGCATTGTAGTACATTTTGTAATGCGTGAATAGATGATTTGATGTCGAACGCCAAACAAAATCTTCGGTCAAAGGTCTGAAGGCGAGGATCTTGTCGATGTTGTAACAAGCCTCATGGTACTGGAATCAGATGTTTCTAAGTGAAATTCTTGGATAATGATTTGTCCTCGACATCAAGCCACCTTATTGTGAAATGGGAGTTACTGATTTTAGAGACAAAGGTATGACTTGATATAGCAATTTTCAGGGATGACGGTCATGAGAATGAGGGTTTATGAGTATTGCAGAAGGATGAGTATTCACTGGATGACTTCTCTTGAACATATCAGCGACATTGAGATGAGTTGGAAACATTGACCCAAAAACAAAGTGAAGGTATGATGAACCATAGGTATAAATGAACCGTCAAGAAGATTACCCAATCCAAATAGTCATGGTGATGGAGTGAAGTGTCATGTTCAAGAGTGACCTGCTACCATAAAAAGTTCTTCTCACTTTCCCAAATTTTCCCCGGTCATTTGTCGACCAGTACCTCTTTTTTTTAACAAGCTTGAGGAGGATAACATATGCTTAATCTATAATTCAACCCTTCGGGCGAATAATGCATCGCTATTTAATAATTTAACGAGTCTAGCGATGAATGAAACTCGATTCTTGCCATGATCGACAAGCTTGTCGTTATTTTATATTTTAACGAGCCTATGATAGTGAGAGCCCAATCCTTTTTAATATTTAGAGAGTTTGAAAAAGAGGACAAAAGAAAAATCCATAAGTACTTTTTCATAAATTTGTCACTTAGATCCGAAAAAGTGTAAAATAATATCTGAGAGAACCTCTTTGGTCATGTTTAACCAAGGTATTCCTTTTTCGTAAGTAATCTATCTCAGTCTGGAAAAGGGTTAAACTTATACTGAGTAGATATCAATTCATTTACTTTTATGAGCTCGAAAAGACAAGTGCTCGGCAATATTTTCATATTATCAGAGTCTAAAAAGAGCTAAAAGAAGACTCCAAGGGTTCCTTTTTCGCTATTATAGAAGCTTGAAAAAGAGATAAAAGTGCGCTTCAAATCCTTTTTTGCTTTTAACAAAGCTCGAAAAATAAGGAGAAAAAGTATGCTTTGTGGTCAAATCATTCTTGAAATAAATATGCACGACTAATCTGTTCATTATGGTCGACAATTATGGTCTCCAATTTGTTATGTGGAATTATGGATTATGGATAAACATTCTTCCCTAGACAGGTGCTTATCTAGAACAATATATTAAAGACTTTGCGACTACTTTTCCTAACTGTAAATAGACACACAAAACAGATCAAAGAACTTAATTGGAGTTCAAGCACTTCCTATTCTCCTTCTGTTGCTCTTGCTGTAGCTTCAAATCGAAGCTAGATGTCCAAAAATATTTCCTGTAAAGATGAACACTAAAAAACAAAAGATAGCAATAATACAAATGTATATTCAAGTTATTTAGTTAAATCAATGAAACATAAAACATATACATCAGATAAGAATTCATAATATGGAAAAAATGAGCTTATACAGATACTTATGTGGGAAAGTAAGCAGTAATCTTTATTAATGGATAGAAGGGGAGGTTACAACCCAGTGATTGATTTAGTGTCACCATCTCCAACAGCATCCCAACTTCATCACAATGCAGATATCTCCAGCAGCATGTCACTCAAATCAACTCCTCAATTAAAATTCCACCAACATTTCTCTACTCAAATTCTTCCTTACCAAGCACTAGGATCTGTGCTCAATTTATAGATGAGATGAAGGTAGTTTTACAATAAATGAATTTCTAATAATACGCAAGGCATGTTCCCAATATTGTAGATATTAAATGGACACATGGATTTGAATTTTGACACATGTGAACTCTTCTAGAAGGAACTGGCCAAGTGGAGATTCCGTAACAATGAAAATTTCGCTCCTAATGTGACCAACGCACCTATGAGTGTCAGGAAGTTCTTTGCAGAGCAGCCTTGAATGGGGCTACCTGCATATGAAACACACTTAGTCCCTTGAGAGGCAACGTTGGTGAGCTCTCATATGATATATTATAAACTTAAAATCTTGGAAACCTTTGCAATTGGAAGTCATGGTTGATTTGTCTTGTTCTTTGTCTTAGGGCATGTAGCAATTGAAATGATAGGGAATGATAGACCCTTATTCATTGGCCCTAGAGATGATGCCCAGTTAATTAGGTAATTGCGAATGGTGCCCAAATTGACTTATAAAAAATGGGTTTATTGTTCTACTCGATATTGATCCAAGAAAAACATTTTATAGATTCTGAGCACTTTGGGATCTGAGGTTCATGAACAAAAAAAATACATGATGTCTTAGAATGGGATAGGATACAAGGAATGATCCTATTAAGGTGATCTCATTTAGTGTTCATTGTTCTTTGTTATTGATTTTAATACATGGAGAAATATTGATCATTATTTTGGATTTTTATACAATCATTTTGGCTTTTATGAATCTATCACCGTTGATTAGCAAGTGGTTAAATGAAAGTATCAAATTGAGTTTTCTTGGACATTATCTTGAGAGGAGCCTTATCGTAACTATTTTACATAGTTGATAAGTTTTTATCTATGTATCTTGTCAATAATGGGGCCATATGTGTGTGTTATATATTGGATTCTACAAATACACATGCCAAGTATGAACGTTGTATGGAAGCATTTTAGAAGTTTCTACCATCCAGTGAAAATTTCAAGTCTCGTTTTATATGGGTAAGAAATATTATAATGGACATCATTCGCACTAGGTGGACAACAACTGCCTACTGTGTACATTTTCATTATTTATCATGTTTAAAATTAGAATTGAGTCTATTTCAAGAAGGGATATAAGTTCTTTTTTCCTGGTTAACAATGACTCACAAACATCTTCTTGTGTTTAGAGCATCCATTGGTGAAACATCTTCTCAAGGAAAATAAGCTTTGAAATTGGGACATAAGAAGAGGCCTAGACAACGTGAAATAGGGGTCTGAAGTCTGCAATGGAGGTCGAATTAGTGAGGCTCATGGGGATTGTATGTGGGCTAGAAAAGTGATTCGAGTTTGCTATTTTGAGGGCCAAGAAAGCTGGCTATTAGGACGAGTTCTTGTGGGAAATAACGTCGCTATTTGGAGTTTTTTTGGGCACCGTTTTGAGGACTGTCTCACTATTGGAGGGTTGTTGTGTTAGGCCGTAGGCCATAGCAGACAACTGTGGTTGTTTATGGGTTTTCAAGGGTTGAAATATGCCCTAAGGAAGTAGCGTGGGTGAGGAGGAGGCCTCTTAAGGTGTGTCGCAGGCCTTTAAGGACTTGTTTGGTGACTTTTGGGAGGATTTAGGGCTGCAACAAGTACCCTAACCAGGTGTCATGAACAAAAGTTGCAAACATTATTACAACAATGTTTTTGGAGGTATGTTGGGTCAAAGAGTTTGACCATTTCTTGGATCGGTTGATGGGACATTGTAGGAGACCTTAGGAGCTATTTGGAGGATCCTACGTGGACTTTTGGAAAGCCTACCAAGCAGCCAAGGTGATAGCAGGAACATCAAATGAGAGGAAAGAGGAAAAAGACAAGGAGAGTTGCAGATGTTCCCTTGATGACAGTTGGATATCATAGGTGAGGACATGATAGGTGCCTAGATTTGTGCAATATCTCATCTATTGTAGAAGAAAAGGGCAGATTGGTAAAGTCTATGGGTAGCCATGTGTAAGGGTCTCCTACGTGTGGGGATTCCCTAACTAGGTGCAGAAGCTACAATGTGGACTTGGTCACTCATGGACTTTTGGAGGGAAGCGTGAGTGTGGACCAAATGTGGACGTGGGTTGGGCACTTATGGTTTGTTGGAGGAAAGCGTGGTAGTGTCCAACTTGGTGCCGAAGTGCAGCACCTTGATGGAAAAAAGTGATTGCTAGCGTGGTAGTGGTGATGAGCTCAATGGTCTGATCAATAAGGAGCAGGTTTGTGGAGCCCGATATTTGTGTGTGGAGAAGGACTTATACAATAGACGATAGGCAGTCCTCCTACCCCATGTTCATTGTGGGAGATGGAAATATTGGAGTGATATGTGGCAGCACTCCGTGCCCTATCTCCATCTTCATCATTACAACACAAGAAGACCGTAGTGGGCTGAAGTCCCTGAGTAGTTGAGGAGCAGTAGTGGGCAGATTGAGAGTTGTTCACAAGTGGAGCTGTGAACAACTCGACAGGATTTTCGATGTGTTGATGCGTTGGTTGATGAACACACAACTAGAGAGTAGATTGACAGCTGAGGTTTAGTGGTCAGATGGACATGGAGCATTGATAGAGGTAGGAGCTGCAGATCGGGAGCCGAAGGACCGGGCAGGTACAAGGTGTTACTGAGAAGAGTTGTGAGAGCATACTACAACCAAATGGTCAAAGTATCTTGTACTAGTGGATGTATGAGGGCTATTATCCATGGTATGGGAGCCATGTATTGTTGTATTATATGTTGTTGAATATAACGAAGTTGGTGTTGGAAATAATGAGAGGGGGGGATCAATATTCCTTTCAATTAGTATTATTATTAATCTTTCAGAGCATTAGTTAATCTTCAATTGTTATCAGTGTTTGTATAATGATAGCAGTAGACAAAAAGGAGCACAAATGCATAGAGTTTTTAAGGTGGAAACCCCCTCCGAGACAAAAACCACCTGAATTATTTTCTAATAATTCTTTAATCTTAAATTCCAACTAAAAAGAAAGCTCCAAATTCCTAGAATATAGAAAATCATTCTTCTCTAGCTCCCACTAGATGGATGCTCCAACACCCAAGATTCTTCAGTAGTCAACTGAACGCATGCCCCAACACCCGATGAGCTACAACTCACTATTGAGATTCAACAAGAAGGTCCTAGAGAAAATTATGCACCTACACTAGGATGGAGCCTCAGGCTATTTTTCGATGGATGTCTATTTATAGATTCATGAGAAAATTCTATTTATAGATGATGTCTATTTATATATGCATTAGAAAATTCTATTTATAGATGAATTCTATTTATAGATGTATGTGCAAGTTCTATTTATATATTGCATGTCTATTTATAGATGCATGTTGACTATTATTATCCCTTAATAATAGTTGGACAATAAACAATAATATATTCTCAATGAGCACTTGGAAATAATTAAATGAAGTGGAAAATCAGTTAGCTATAGGATTTTCAAGTTAAGAGGTTGGTTAGTGGGACATGCAGTGGACTTAGTTGTCACTGAGTTATTCGAAGTTGTAACCAAGTTGGAAGTGTAGTTATGAAAGTTGTAAAGTAGTTTAACTCAGTTAAGTGAGTTAAACTCAGTTGTGCTTGTTGTAACTAAAGATACACTAGTGAGGGATCAAGTGAATTAATTATTAATTAATTCACAATCAGTGGTCTCACATGAAATTGAATATTTACTACTGTTATCTACATGCATGTCAGATCCAATGGAGACCCAGTTGATATGTAGGTGAAGGGGACATATTGACTATCAATTGTGACATTAGTGGTTGCACACATGCGACCACACACACATTTGATGTTCCCATGAGGATTGCATAGTCAAGGCAAGCAAGATTCCAGTATTTCAGGGATTTCTATCAAATGGAATTGTGCAATAGAGGTAGGCTATCTGGAGGCAGTAAATTGGCTAAGGAATTTGCCAATTTTTGTATGACAGTGTGAGACAGTTAGCTATTGTACTGAGAGCTCTTGGATTGGAGCTTTTTATGTAACTCTTTCATGATCCATGATATATACATAATAGAATATAGTGGGGTTTTTAGCTTTATGATTTCTTAGTAAAATTATCAGTGTTATGTGTGATTGATATTTCTTCAAGATATTGTGATTGGCGATTTTTGTTCAAATTCCGCAAAGATTTTGTAGAAGCGATTCTGTATTTAACAGTAGAATATTATTGTTAGATGAAGAGAATCCAGGAAATACATATTTTGTATTAAATTTTTACATGGTATCAGAGCACAAAAAAATTGTAATTTTGAAGCAGGAGCTGATTTTGTTGCTAGAAAGAATTCGAATTTGCAGAAATACTTTCTTGGTGCTACAGCTGATTTAACATCGAAATGGCTTTCAATGGCTTGTGGCTAGAGTATGCACTTGAGGGTAGCTCGAACTACATTTCTTGGAAGGATAGGATGGAGGCAGTACTTGAAGACAATGTTTTGAAGGAATTCATCGACAATGATGTTCCTAAGCCTACTTGGACAGATGCTGGATTACTTGATGCATGGAAAAATAAAGTGGCAAAGGCGAGGAGGATTCTGTTGGAAGGAGTACGAGACCAAATTATCTCAAGCCTTCATGGGAAAGCCACACCATATGCTATGTGGAAGGCTTTGACAGATCCTTTCCAAAGCAAAAACGACCATAGGAAATTGGCGCTCAAAGATAAACTTAGAAATATCAAGATGGAAAAAAGTGACACCATTCCAAAGTATCTCACAAAGTTTGTGCAATTTCGGGATGAACTGGGGAGTGTGAGAATAACTGTTGTAGATGATGATTTGGTGAGCTTGGCTCTCTTGGGACTTTCTAAGAGTTGGCACAGTTATAAAGACTCTGTCAACAGACGGGAAAAATTTCTAGATTTGGAATGACTGTGGTCAAATCTAGTGCAGGAGGAGTTCAAGCATAACACTAGAGATGGCTCTTCATCAAAGCATGATGATGAAGAGGATTATGCTTTGGCTTACAAGGCAAGGAAGGGGAAGGGGAATAAATTCCATTCCAAATCCAAGTCGAAAGGCAAGAAGTTGGATTTGTCCAAGGTGAAGTGTTTTCACTGTCATGAACATGGACATCTCGCTACTAACTGTCTGCCAAAAGAAGAAGAACAAGAAGGATGCTAGAGCTGCAGCTGGTGAGGCCCTTGCCTCGTAATTTGAGCTTGAATTCTCTTTGATCGCATGCATGGTTTCAAGTGCATTGGGTTCAATGTCGTATTTGGATAGTGGCGCTTCCTTCCACATGACAAGAGATAAGGAGCTTTTCAGTGACTTGGAGGAGAAAGATCTCTAGATGCACATAGAGATGGGCGACGACAGACGATACAATGCGACTGAAATTGGTGCCATTACCTTTCAGAGGGAGTTAGGTAAAAAATTTCAATTGAAATATGTGATGCATGCTCCATTTCTGAAGAAAAACTTGGTCTCAGTCGTAATGTTGGAAGACAGAGGCTATGACGTTGTTTTTAGCGATGGAAAAGATTTCCTGCGACATAAAACAATGAGCCAAGCCAAGAGGATAGGGATTCCAGTTAAGAATCTATACAAGATGTAGGTAGATGGTTGTGATGCCATGATGGGCAAGGAAGAAAAAGTGGCCAGGCGGGATGAGGGCGAATTATGGCACAAGCGATTGGGCCATCTTCATCATGGAGCCTTGAAAGTCATGCTTCAAATATCTACTGGAATTCCAATGGGAACACTTGCTCAGTTATATCACTGCAAGGGTTGCACCATGGGGAAGTATGTAAAGTTCACCTTTCATGAGAAGGAGAATCGTGCTTTGGGGATCCTTAAGAGAGTTCACATAGACGTGTGTGGACCATTCTCGTTTGCTTCAAAAACAAAACATAAGTACTATGTTATTTTTGTTGATGAATTTTCTCGTAAATGCTGGATCTTATTCATGCAGAAGAAAGATCAAACATTCTCAAATTTCTGTGAGTTTAAAGTATTGGCAGAGAAAGAGTCGGGGAAGAAAGTGAAGGCTCTGAGGAGCGATAATGGTGGAGAATACATCTCTAACGAATTCAATAACTTCTGCAGCAAAGAAGGAATTCAAAGAGAACTCATAACGCCTCATAACCCACAACAAAATGGGGTCGCGGAGAGGAAGAATATAATGATCGTGGATGCAACACAAGTGATGTTGCATGATCAGGGCCTACCAATGCATTTGTGGGCGGAAGCATGCAACACTGTGGTTTATGTGAAAAACCGTTGTCCTCATAGAGTACTTGGCATGAGTATACCCAAAGAAGCTTTCACTGGTAAGAAACCAGATGTTTCACACTTTAATATTTTTGGCTTATCTGTTTATGTGCATGTGACCAAGGACCAGGAAGAAGCTGGAGCCGACTGTTGAAGTTGGGATTTTTTTGGGGTACATAGAAACACCCCATAATTATCGTGTGTATTTTCCAAACAGTCGGATGACTGTGGTGCAATGAGATATAAAATTCGATGAGGGAAAGCCATGCAGTTGTCTCTTGAGAGGGAGCTATACTTGCATGCAGAGGAGGAACTGTTGGTTCAAAAATATGAGTCTCAAGATGTTGATAAACTACATGAGGAGGTTCACGGAGTGGAGGATTCCACTCATGCAAAGCCAACCATTAGAACTAGTAGAAGGCGTACCACAGAAGATGATAGGCTGAGACTTGATGCTGCACAGAATGTAGGAGCCCCTACTTCACAGAGAAGACAAAGGCAATCTCCTGACCGATTTACTGGATACATGGATCTCATGAGAAAAAGTATTGTGACCTAACCATATTCCTTTCAGGAAGCAATGCAGGAGCCCACATGGGTAGATGTAATGGTGGAGGAGTATGACTCCATTGTCAAAAACAATTATTGGGAAATTGTTTCAAGGCCGGTTGACAAATGAGTGGTGGGTTCAGGATGGATCTACAAGGTAAAGCAAGCTGCTGATGGGAGTGTTGAGAAATACAAGGCCATATTTGTGGCCGGGGGCTTCTCATAGATCGAGGGGATAGATTATGAAGAAACCTTTGCACCTATCGCAAGGCATTCTTCAATAAGGACCATCGTTTCTCTCTCATCACAGATGGGCTGTGCATTCATTAGATGGATGTGAAAATTGCATTTCTCAATGGGATCATTGAAAAATAGGTGTACATAGAGTAGCCTGAAGGGTTTGAGATCTTCAGTAGCGAGTCGCATGTGTACCGACTCAAAAGACCGTTGTATGGCCTGAAGCAAGCACCTCGTTCTTGGTACACTTGGATAGACAACTATTTCACCGGACCAGGCTTCACAAAAAGAAGCACATGAAAACCTATACCAAATTGTGGTGGAGGGTAAGATTTTAATCATTTTTCTTTATGTTGATGATTTAATATTGCTGGTGATGAGTAGCTGATACACTCATACAAGGAGGACCTTGCAAGGGAGTTTGAAATGAAGGATATGGGCCTCCTTCATTATTTCCTTGGATTGGAAATATGACAGCGAGATGGTGAAAATTTTGTGTCTCATGGAAAGTATGCAAGGGAGATACTAGGTAAGTTTCACATGGAGGGTTGCAAACCCATGGATACGCCTCTTCCAGGAAACTGGAGGAAAGAGAATGCTACTTCTGGAGAGGTAGTGGATGCCACTTTCTATTGATAGTCAGTGGGTTCGCTAATGTATCTAGTGAACACGAGACTGGACATTTACTATGCGGTTAACCAGCTGAGTCAAGCTATGGTTAAGCCTACCAAGCTCTTTTGGAAGGCGGGTAAGCATGTCCTGAGATACCTGAGGGGCACATCAGAGTATGGTTTATGGTATAGACAGATGGATGAGGTGAAGTTGCATGGCTTCACGGATGCATATTGGGTGGGAAACCGAACAGAAAGAAAGAGCACATCAGGGGGGATCTTTAGTATCATATCTACAACTGTTTCTTGGTACAGAAGGAAACAGAGATCTGTAGCACTCAGTTCAGGGGAAGCAAAATACATGGCAGCGAGTCAAGCTGCATGTGAGGCTATCTGGATGAGAAAGATCTTGGTTGGTTTGTTTGGTTCTCATTTATATCTGACAATGATTCATTGTGATAATCAGAGTTGCATTAAGCTCTCGATTAATCCTGTGTTTCATGATCGATCTAAGCATATAGATATCCGGTACCATCATCTCAAAGATTGTGTGCAGAGGAGAATCATGTTGCTTTAGTACATTCCTATGGAAGATCAAGATGCATAAATTCTGATGAAGGCACTCACCAGGAGAAAATTCGAATATCATAGAGACAGGATCGGGGTAAAGGATAATCCCTTTCTCGTTGAGAGGGACTGTTGAGATTCAACAAGAAGGTCCTAGTGAAAATTATGCACCTACACTAGGTTGGAGTCTCGGGCTATTTTTAGGTGGATGTCTATTTATAGATGCATGAGAAAATTCTATTTATAGATGATGTCTATTTATAGATGCATGAAAAAATTCTATTTATAGATGTATGCACAAGTTCTATTTATAGATTTCATGTCTATTTATATATGCACGTCGACTATTATTATCCCTTAATAATAGTTAGACAATAAACAATAATATATTCTCAATGAGCACTTGGAAATAGTTAACTGAAGTGGAAAATCAGTTAGCTATAGGAATTTCAAGTTAAGAGGTTGGTTTTTGGGACATGCAAAAGGAATTAGTTGTAACTTAGTGATTCGATGTTGTAACAGAGTTGGAAGTGTAGTTATGAAAGTTTTAAAGTAGTTTAACTCAGTTGTGCTAGTTGTAACTAAAGATACACTAGTGAGAGATCAAGTGAATTAATTATTAATTAATTCACAATCAGTGGTCTCACATGCAACTGAAGATTTACTACTGTTAACTACATGCATGCCAGATCCAGTGGAGACCCAGTTGAGATGTAGGTGAAAGGGACAAATTGACTATCAGTTGTGAAATTAGTGGTTGCACACGTGCGACCACACACACATTGGATGTTCCCATGAGGATTGCGGAATCAAGGCAAGCAGGATTCCATTCTTTCAGGAATTTCTACCAGCTAGGATTGTGCAGTAGAGGCAGGCTGTCTGGAGGCAGTAAATTGGCTAAGGAACTTGCCAATTTCTGTATGACAGTGTAATGCAGTTAGCTATTGTACTGAGAGCTCTTGGGTTGGAGCTTTGTATGCAATTGTTTCATGATCCATGATATATACATAATAGAATATAGTGGGGTTTTTAGCTTTATGCTTTCCTGGAAAAATTATCTGTGTAATGTGTGATTTATCTTTCTTCATGATATTGTGATTGGCGATTGTTGTTCAAATTCCACAAAGATTTTGTAGAATCGATTCTGTATTTAACAGTAGCATATTATCGTTAGATCAGGAGAATCCATGTAATACATATTTTGTATTAAATTTCTACACTCACCCTAGCACCACCCTACCACCCTGAAGTTTTGACAGGATTGAACCTGTTGGTGACTTCATGCACCAACCTAGCACCACCCTACCACCCTATAGAGGAATAAAAGAATAATGGACTCTCGTACCAGGGAAAATGGTCAGCTTTAGAATGATATAGAATGATGTAGAAGAAGAAGACACACTAGACCATAACCCCAACTATGACACAACCACCTAATGATGATCCTAGACTCTAGAAACTTCCTCTTCAACTCTTGGCAGATAGAAACTTGTACAAATTTTACAATGACTCAATACAATGATACCTGTACAATGACTGTATGCAGTGCTTCCCACTCGAAGACTTCATGTGGTGAACTTCTTGGTAATGTTCTACACCTTGATTGTTGCTCTTGTCATGCTACCCTTTCTCACTCTTCAAAACCTTAGATCATGCATTGAGTCTTATCTTGATGAAAATATAATACCTACAAAAAGTCTTCAAGGAAATGCCCATGACATGACAATAGAAAAACTTACCTCATCCTTCAGAGCATATATCAGTGCTAAAAAAAAACAAAAAATTATAATACAAAGAACCGATGAACAAACATATACATAATATACTTACCTGGAGCTTACCTCTGCTGCATCATTTTGTTGCACCTTGATTTGCTTTGCTGCCCTAGAAAGTCTGGTCCTTTGCAGCCCTTGACAACACATGATCTAGCTTTTTCTTGAATTCTAGGAGATCGATATTGAATCTGATGTATATATGTGATTTAAGATCCCCAATATGTGATCTTCGGTCTTGTATTAGCCCTCTAAGTATTATTTCCAATGCCATAGGTCTGACCCGATTTGGATTCTTCAAGACAAAGTTATGCCCAATCTCTCACAATGACCTAATTATGGACTATTTCAGTAGAGCGAACTTGTACGACGTGCCACGTGTCACTGTTTCCTCCTTCAGCTTTTAAATTGATACAAAAAAAACTACAGTTCATGCACTATTTGCCACTTATTACAGCATTCCAATCCGCTTCTCATAGAGAGAGTCATGATGATTTTCCCAAGGTCACCTCTTTGAGATGAAATTCAGAAGCCTGCAAAAACCCTAACTTCCGCAGATCATATATCCGAAAATATAGCAAACCAAGATCTAAAATTAGGACACGAGCTTCATCAAGATTTCATCCAAGTGGGTATTTTGTTTCAGAATCTGAAGCTTCACAGAAAAAAAAAGTCATAGTGAAAATTCCACGATGACCTCTTTTTAGTAGAGAAATCCTTACATGAGGAGGATATGAGGATCACAATTTATCTAAATGCTTAGGTTGATAGGATATTCAATAAGTGAACGTGGGAGGGATTTTAGGAGCTTAAAAATGATTAATTATTGACTATTCAATGACCACAACCAATGATTAGTGTCATGCCACAACCCCATGGGGTTTTAGCCCACTAACTGGGGTTACTAACTTCAAACATGAATATCTCTCCAATTGTGAAGAACTATGTGGCATGCCATATATAAAAAAAAAATCTTGACAAGTAGAAACCATCCCAAATATCCTTGACTCAGAATAGAGTATTTTTTCAAGTCAAAATTCTCATGCAAGTTCGGGGTAGCCCCTGGTGCTGCTTGGGTTGAAATCAATGACAATCACTGATAAAAAATCTCCCCCTTTGGCATTTATGGCAACACAAGTACTCCTCCTGCGATTATGACACCTCTTCCTACAACATTCTCTCCCCCTTTGACATCAATGGAAAAGGCTAACTCCCCCTGACACAACCATCCTGCGGACCTGTACACACTTCTACTCCCCCTTTATTTTATGAATAAGGAAAATCTAATGAGAACTTGGGAGAATACCAAGCTTCTGGAAAAGATATTCAAATGCTTCATGAGGTAAAGTTTTAGTGAAGATATCAATGATTTGTTCTTTTGTACCAACATATTCAAGTTTGATATTCTTTTCAGCGACTTGTTCTCTAACAAAATGATATTTTATCAGAATGTATTTCGACTTTGAATGCATGACAAGATTCTTAGAGATGTTGATGGCACCGGTGTTATCACAGAAGATGGGAATAGGCTCACTGAATTGTAATTGAAGATCTTGCAAAGTTTGTTTCATCCAAAGGACTTGAGTACAACAAGTTGTCGCTGCAATGTATTCTGCTTCGGATGTAGATAATGAGATTGAGGTTTGTGTTTTTTCTCAACCATGATACGAGACAACCACCTGGATAGAATGGTACTCCAATAGTACTCTTACTATCATCAACGCTTCCTACCCAATATACATCTGTAAAGGCTTGAATAATGAGATTTTTACCCTTGGGATACCACAAGCCATATTCCGTTGTGCCCTTTAGATATCGAATTATTATTTTGACGACAATAATATGTGATTATTTTGGTGCTGTGTGGAATCTTTCTACTTGTACAACTGATTGCATAACATTTGGCCGGGAGGCTGTTACATATAGAAGACTACCAATCATAGATCTGTACAACCTCTGATCCACATCATTATATGAGTCGTCTATGCTCAATTTGCAACCTATTACCATCAGAGTAAGGACAGGTTTGCAATCTTCCATTTTGAATTTCTTGAGCATTTTCTTGATGTACTTGGATTGACATATAAATATTTCTTTCTCTTGCTAAGATATTTGAAGCCCTAAGAAGTATGTCAGCTCACCAAGTAAATACATCTCGAACTCACTTCGCATCTTTGTGGAAAATTTCTTACTTAGTCGATCATCTATTTGTATATAAAGATTGCTATCATCATTACCTTTCTTTAACCATTTTTGACGTAGATATCCATTAAGATGAGCATACCATACTCTGGGAGCCTGCTTGAGACGAAATAGAGCCTTCTTTAACCTGCAAACATAGTCTTATTTTTCTGATAGTATAAAACCTTAAGGTTGTTTTATGTAAACTTCTTCTAATTCGCCATTAATAAATGCTGACTTAACATCCATTTGGTAGAATTTGATTTTTCTTGAACATGCATAGGCGAGAAACATCCAGATGGCTTCCATTCTGGAAACTGGTGCAAATGTTTCGTCGAAATCAATTCCTTCCACTTGTGCATAGAATTTGCAAACCAATCTTCGTTTGTTTCTAATAACCTGTCCATCTTCATTCAATTTGTTCCTGAACACCCATTTAGCCCTAATGAAATTTTTATATTTTGGTCATGGAAATAATTCCCAGGTGTTATTCTTCTCGATTTGACCCAATTCTTCATTCATAGTGGCTACCCAATGTTCATTTTGGTTGGCTTCTTCAAAACTACTAGGCTTAAACATTTCTAGAGAAACAATTTGAGCTTGTTGTGATGAATGAAGTTGTCGACCTTCATTTATGTCACCAATGATTTGATTTGATGGGTGGTTCTTTTGAATACACTGTTTTGTTCTCTTTGGAGGAGCTTCTTGTTGTTGTTCATGTATATCTTGATGATCATTATTTACTTCTTCCTCGTTGACATTTGCTTCTTGTTCTAGAATTTTCTCTGTGTCTATTTCAGCCTCTATCTCAAGTTTCAAAGATTCTAGATCCTCATCATTATTCGTTAGAACACCATCTTCGTCAAATGTAACATTTATGTTCTCCATTATCTATTTTCGTCTTATATTATAACATTTATAGGCCTTTCTTTTGCGTGAGTAACCAACAAAGATACCTTCGTCAACACGTGATTCAAACTTACCCAAATTTTGATCTTCTGTTTTGATATAACATGTGCTTCCAAAGATTTTGAAATATTTTACATTAGCTGATTTTCCTTTCCATAATTCATATGGGGTCTTGTTGCAATTATTTGTGAGAAGACTTTGGTTGATAATGACGACCGTCGTATCAATTGCTTGAACCCATGATTTTTCATCCAATTTTGAGTACTTCAGAATTGTTCTACCCATTTCCTGTATGGTTCTATTCTTTCTTTCAACAACTCTATTTTGTTGAGGTGTTCATGCTATTGAAAATTGTCTTTTCATTCCATTTTCTTCATAGTATTGCTAAAATAATTTGGAAGTGAATTCTCTGCCATTATATGATCTTAGACACTTTATTTTCAAATCAGTTTCATTTTCAACCAACTCCTTGTAGATCTTAAAGCACTCAAATGCTTCATATTTTTTCTTTAGGAACTGACGGCTGTCATCCTAGTATAGTCATCTATCATTAACATGAAATATAATTCTCCATCTAAGCCTTTTGTTCGCACAACACCACATAGATTAGTATGTATCAATTCCAATGGATGTGATGCAAAGTATTCTTTTGTTTTAAATTTGATTTTTGTCTTCTTGCCACACCGACATGCCTCACATAGTGTGTTGGAAGGTTTTGAGATTTTTAGCATTTTTCGTATTGCTTCCTTTTTGCTTATCCTAACAAGATTTTCAAAGTTTATGTGACCCATTCGTTTGTGCCATAACCAACTTTCATCTTATTTAGCTAGTAGACATGCTTTAGTTGCTTCATCCATAACATATATGTTGTTTGGAGCTCGAATTGATATAGCCACAATTTTACCATACCTGCCTTTCCTGATTTCAAATTTTGTGGAGTTGAATAACATTGTGTGTCCTTGATCACACATTTTTCCAACACTGAGCAGATTGTCATTCAATTTTTCAACCAATAGAACATTCTTGGCTAGAGCATCTTTGCTTCTGAGAGTGACGGTACCTGATATTATAAGCCATCATTTCCAAAGGACACGGTTCCATCCTTTTTCTCTTTCAAAGATACAAATTTCTTTCTATCTCCAGTCATATGCATTTAGCAACTGCTATCAACATACCACACATATTTATTTTTTTGAGCCTTGAGAGCGAGAGCAAAATTATCAGTCTTATTCTTCTTCCATGTTTGTTCATTTTGTGGCTTCGAATATTCTTCTGGAGGATTTTCAAGTCTGCAGTCTCTGTCTATGTGTCCAAAGTTTTCACATTTGTAACATTCAATATTATTTCTTAAATGTTCAAATCTATTGATGTTTCGTTGAGCCTTGAGAGGTTCATATTTGACAGATCTCCTGGAATTGTATTGGTTCCTAGGGTACGTGCGACATTCTATAGCTTTATGACCAAATTTTCCACATGAATAACAATAGCCATGAAAAATATGTTGGTACCTGGATGGAAATATTCATCGGGGAATTGTCTTCCAAGGCTGTTCTTGCGAATCTTGTCCAATGAAGTCTACATGCATGTCAGATCT
The DNA here is from genome assembly GCA_034641835.2 of Pinus albicaulis. NCBI lineage: Eukaryota > Viridiplantae > Streptophyta > Pinopsida > Pinales > Pinaceae > Pinus > Pinus albicaulis. The sequence goes on from CM076570.1 coordinate 1,395,970,999, forward strand.
CATAGGTTCATTGTATTTTGTTGTAGAAGGTCCTGCTTCTTCTTCTTTGTAACTGAGGCCAGTTGTGTCATTGTAAGATCATTGATTTTTGATGAGTTCTTCCAATGCCCTTGAGATGTTGGCATAGTTTTGGACAATTTTTCCCTTCTTCACTTCTTTACGCAATGAGACTACTTCGGCTTCTAATGCTTCCCTTTCTTGGTTGATTTCTTCCAAATTATTTTGAAGTGACTCTTCAATACATTTTTGTTCTTCAACTTCAATTTTGAGACCTTGAACTTGTTCTTCAAGAGTATTGGAACGAATCTTCTCAGCCTTGACCTCTTTTATAAGCCTGATTGCCTCCTTAGAAAATTATTCTATGGTCAACCCTTCTTATCCATTGTTTGATACCTCTTGTTTATTGTGATTGGCCATAAAAAATACTATCTCATTGGCTTCTTCTTCATTTTCATTGTCTTCATCGGGTTATGAGCTATCTTCTTTAGAGAGAAATTTCTGTTTGAATCCTTTCTTCTTGCCTTACTTGTTGAATTTCTTAAAGCCTTTCTTTCCTTTTGAGTTTCCATCACTTCTGTTTGGATATTTTGCTGCGAAATGCTAAACCTCACCACAACTTAAACATACGAATGGAATTTTACCTTTGAATTTTCCCTTACCAATTTTTAGTTTTCTCGTAAAGTAAGCATATTCTCCATCTGAAATACCTTCATCATCATCTTCCTTTTCTTCACACTTCAGGTGCAGGTCTTCTCCTTTGAAGGTTGTTTGTCCTTATTGGTTTTCTTAGATGCAGCGAACACAGTTTCTCGATGTGAAGTACCCCCTTCTTCATCAAGTCTCATTTCATATGCTATGAGAACTCCATGTAATTCCTCTTTCTTGAGTTTGTCTAGATTTGCACTATATTCTAAGACCGATACCTTTGGGTTAAATCTTCCTGGTAATGTTCTAAGAATCTTTCATATAGTAGTCTTCTCGTTAAAAGGCTTTACCAATCCTTCCAAAGTGTTGGTTATTTCATCAATGTGTTGGAAGAATGCAACAGTGTTGTCATCTTCTTTCATTCTGAGTTGCTCAAAGTTTGCTCTGTAGATTTGAAGCTTTGATTCTTTGACATTTGAGTCACCTACATATATATTCTCAAGCTTGTCCCATACATTTTTGGCGGTTTTACAACCCAACACCTTATGATAAGCAGATTCAATAATTCCACTGATAATAATATTCTTTGCTTTTGCATCATTTACCAAATTGTTCTTACCTTGTTCATCTGCGGTTGGTTTAAGCCATTTTGAACAGTGTCCCATACTTCATAACCTTGCACCAAGAGATAGACCTCCATTCTTCCTTTCTAGAGTGCATAATTATTTTCATTGAACAGAGGTACACAATTCTTGGTATGCTCCATGACCTCCTTCCAGCTATTAAATTGCTATTGAAGGAACCGAGCTCTGATACCAATTGTTGGAAATACTGAGAGGGGGGGGGGGGGGTGAATCAATATTCCTTTCAATTAGTATTATTATTAATATTTCATAGCATTAGTTAATCTTTAAATGATAGCAGTAAACAAAAAGGAACACAAATGCACAAAGTTTTAAAGGTGGAAACCCCCTCCAAGACAAAAACAACCTGAATGATTTTCTAATAATTCTTTAAACTTAAACTCCAATTGAAAAGAAAGCTTCAACTTCCTAGAATCTAGAAAATAATTCTTCTCCAGCTCCAACTGGATGGACGCTCTAACACCCGAGATTCTTTAGTAGTCAACTGAATGGATGCCCCAACATGCAATGAGCTACAACTCACCATAACACCACCCTACCACCCTGAATTTTTCACAGGCTTGAACCTGTTGGTGACTTCATGCACCAGCCTAGCACCATCCTACCACCCTATAGAAGAATAAAATAAGAATGGACTCTCATACCAGGGAAAATGGTCCACTTTACAATGATATAGAATGATGTAGAAGAAGAAGACACACTAGACCATAACCCCAACTATGACACAACCACCTAATGATGATCCTAGACCTCTTGACACTGCCTCTTTAACTCTTGGTAGATAGACACATGTAAAAATTTTACAATGATGCTTTTACAATGACTTAGTACAATGATACCTTTACAATGACTGTAAGCAGTGCTGCCTACTTGAAGACTTCATGTGGTGAACTTCTTGCTGTTGTTCTGAACCTTGATTGCTTCTCTTGTCATGCTACCCTTTCTCATTCCTTGAGTCTTTTCTTGATGAATATATAATACCTACCAAATTTCTTAAATGAAATACCCATGACATGATAATAGCAAAACTTATCTCATCCTATAGAGCATATGTTAGTGCTAAACAAAAACAACAAATTAGAATACAAAGAACTTAATGAAATTAAGAGATGAACATGCATATACATAATATACTTACCTAGAGCTTACCTCTACTGCATCATTTTTTTACACCTTTCTTTGCTTTAATTCCCTACAAAGTCTGGTCCTTGCATCCCTTGACAACACATGATCTAGTATTTTCTTGCCTTCTAGGAGCTCAATATTGAATCTGATGTATCTCTGTGATTTTAGATCCCCAATATCTGATCTTCGGTCCTGTATTATCCCTCTGAGTCTTCTTTCCAAGGCCATAGGTCTGACCCAATTTGGATTCTTCAAGAAATAGTTATGCCCAATCTCTCACAATGACCTAATTATGGACTAGTTCAGTAGAGCAAACGTGTACATCATGCCACGTGTCACTGTTTCCTCCTTCGGCTCTGAAATTGATACAAAAAAAATTATAGTTAGTGCAATATCTGCCAATTTTTACAGAATTCCAATCCACTTCTCAAAGAGAGAGTTATGACGATTTTCCCAAGGTCACCTCTTTGAGAAGAAATTCAGAAGCCTGTAAAAAACCCTAACTTCCACAGATCATCAAGATTTATCCCAAGTGGGTTTTTTGTTTCAGCATTGAAGCTTCGCAAAAAAAATGTTATAGCGAAAATTCCATGATGACATATTTTTAGTAGCGAAATCCTTACATGAGGAGGATACGAGGATCACAATTTATGTAAATTCTTAGGTTGATAAGATCTTCAACAAGTGAACACAGGAGGGATATTAGGATCTTAAAGATTATTAATTATTGACTATTAAATGACCACAACCAATTATTAGTATCATGCCACAACCCCATGGGGTTTTAGCCCACTAACTGGGGTTACTAACTTTAAACATGAATATCTCTCAAACCGTGAAGAATTACGTGGCGTGCCATATATCAACGGAAACATATCAAAAATTAGAAACCATCCCAAATATCCTTGACTCAGAATAGAGTAAGTTTTCAAGCCAAATTTCCCATGCAATATCAGGGTAGCCCCTGGTGTTGCTTGGGTTGATATCAATGACAACCATTGATCAAAAGTTGGGTTGAAAAAATGTAAAAAAGTTGTATATATTCTGTGCATATGTGATTTAGTATTGTTTATATTTATCTGTGAAAAGTAGTATCATTGAGATTCTTGTTTTGGTAGCGTCATATATTTTAATATTCTATCCTTGATCCAAGATCGTGGAAATTAAACATGGTATTAAAGCGTACTTGAGCTACTTTGAAGGACAATGAATCAGAGTGTGCACAATGAAGAAAATCAGAGGGAGTTGTGAGTCTCTAGATCATGGAGCAGAGGATTCAGTTGAGGACATGGAGATGTGTTCTTGATAGGTTACATGGTGAGATGGCTTGGGATTTCTGGTGGATCGGTGGTGAGCCTGGCACACTTCAGTATGTTGTGTGGCAGTTTGCAGATCACGAGATTCCTTTGTCTTGTCATGGATGGTTGGGATAGATTAAGGATTTATTTGGCTTGGACGAGATCAAGTTGATCGAGATGGATTCATGTGATGGACTACAGATTGGAAAGCTAGAGTCTTCATCAGATTGTGATGTTGCACATTAGAGATTGGTGGGATTTGCACGAGTGGTATTTGATCCAAGAGCATGAGTGCTTGCAGGACTGAGCCAACGGAGATCATGTAGGCTTAGAGGGAGTCTAGCCTCAGAGGGAGCAACCCTATGGAGGTTTGGGACCTACAGGTTCAAATGTGATGAGGCTGAGGCACTACCAAGATTTTCGGGTTCATCTACAGGGTATGCTGCAGTGATGGATACCAGATGGGTTAGTGTCGTCATTGGAGATGATGATGGTTACTTCCTAGTCTTGGAAGTACCTCCCTCTCTAAGAGGGAGTGTTTATTTTTTGTAGCTTGGGAGGTACTCCAAGCCCTAGGGTTCAGGGATTGGAGGGCAAAGCGTCACATGAGTCACTTGTGGGCTTGGAACCCAAGCTTGGGGTTTTGCACCCATCGATGTTTGGGCCAAAAGCATGATGAGTTTTTGACATGTGATGGATGAGGATTATAATGCTCGTCGAGATGATTCTAATGCAGTGAGAATCATTTGATTGTGAGTTGTCATTGAGGGAAAATATTTTTTGAAGTTGACGAGTAATTATTGGTTTTCAAGTCATGTAGGCTTGAAGTAAAATTTGGATAATAGATGTGTCTCTTCACTAATTCGTGGAGTCCCTCATTTGGATATAAGTAGAGGGTGATTTGTTGTGTTTAGAGCATCCATTGGTGAAAAATTTTCTCAAGGAAAAGGAGATTTGAAATTGGGACGCAGGAAGAGGCCTATACAACATGAAAGAGGGGTCTGAAGTCTGCAATGGAGGTTGAGTTAGTTAGGCTCGTGAAAATTGTTTGTGGGCTAGAAAAGTGATATGAGTTTGTTGTTTTGAGGGTCGAGGAGGTTGGATGTTAGGTCGAGTTCCTTGTGGGCAAGAACACTTCTATTTAGACTGTCTTTAGGCACTGTTTTGAGGATTGTCTCACTATTGGAGGGTTGTTGTGCTAGGAAACAAGCCATAACATGCAACTAGGATTTTTTATGGGTTTTCAAGGGTTGAAATGTGACTTAAGGAAGCAACATGCATGAGGAGGAGGCCTATTAAGGTGTGTCACAACCCTTTAAGGGCCTGTTTGGTGACTATTGGGAGGATTTAGGGCTGCAGCAAGTGCCCTAACCAGGTGTCACGAACAAAAAGGTGCAAACGTTATTAAAACAAGGTGAAAAAATTATTACAAAAATGTTATTGGAGGGATGTTGGGTTAAAGTGTTTTACCATTGGTTGTGTTATCACTAATTTTTTTTTTCCAAACTTGGATAGTTTGCTTTGTTCCTAGTCATAGTTTTTAGATAGGTGTGAAGTCATGTTAAGTTTTTAGGGGTTAAGTGATAAGGTTAGAGTCTCATTTTCATTCACATAATAAATTCTAACAACCTTATTTCATACCTTGACAGTCTCATACCATGTTTAGAGAGTCAAATTTTTAACCATTTTGAAATTTTTTTGATTAAGCCACGAAACCACGTTTTCGTAGCGCAGACAGTGTAAAAAATTGCTTTTGGGCTATGAAAACGCTACTCATTTTGTAGCGCAAAACCATGAAATTGCATTAGGCACGCTACGAAATTGGGGATTCGTAGCATGTCTTGTCAGTTATCAAATCCACAAAAATTCCGTTAATCATTCATGATTAGGTGTCAGCCACGAGTCTTTTCTCACACATGCAACCATTCATAGCCATCATAACATTCGTTTGAGGTTATTTGTCTTATGTCATTTTCAAATTTGAAAGGCATTGGTTTTGGTTTTATTGTCTCATGCAAGAAACACATGATGCATACCCTCTTCCGAATGGTAAGATCATGGTAAGTAGAAACCAAAGCTTCTCTTTCATTCATCAAGTGAGGCAGTGTCTCTAATCAAGTGAGGCAGTTTACTCTGAAATCAAGTGAGGCTGTTGGTTACAGGTTTTCAAAAATCACACAGGAATTTCAAGGAAAGGATGACAGAGGAAAGAAAAAATCATAGGTCAGGCCACTGTTTAAGGATGGAGCCTGAAATCTTAGAGGCTCTAACCAAAGACAACTCAGTTGAGGAGGCCTTCAAGAAGGCAGGATGTTGGAAGTTCTATGAAAAATTTCAGGGAGGTCATAATCAAGTGACAAAAGGGTTTTCTCTTCATTTCACAGGTTCAAATACAAAGGTTGGTCTCTTAAACTTGAAAATTTCCCCTGAAATTATATCATCAGTGACAGAGATTCCAAGGGGAGAAGAAATATGGTTCAAAAATTTCACGTTTGAGATGGAACCTTTTAAAAATTTTCTGAAGCCAGGGTTTGAAGAGACAGATCTAACTAAAGCAGTGCCAAGAAGCTACATCAAGAACACCTATGCCAATCTTCTCTACAACATTCAAAGGTACTTCACCTGTGAGGGAATATACCATAAAGTGTATTCTTATCATTTCAAACTCTTGTTGCATTTTACTGGAATGATTTCTTTGGATTTTCCTTTCTTCTTGTTCCGAAGTTTAGCTAAGATGGCAGAAAAAGTGAAAATGAAAGCTCAATACTGTGAAACTTCAATTTTCCATCATGGTCTAGTTAAATTTATAGTTTTACATGAGCTTCAGAGAATAAACAGAGAATGGTCTACATTTTTTTTTTTGTGTGGATTTGGGGTGGAAACACAAGGAGCAGGTATTAGCCCTAGGGTCAAAGAAAAATCATCATCAGAAACCAGTGACCCTGCAGAGACAAGATCAAAAATATTTGTCAAGTTAAAGCCTAGAAAGAAAGTGAAAGAGCTAGAGATTAAAACATCAGTGATTATTCAAGAAACCCCTCAACCTGCACAAAAGAGGACAACTAAAGTTAAGGAAATAGTACAGGAACAGTCAACCAGCAAATCAGCCCAGAAAAGATTGACTAGAAGTCAAATAGCAAAGGAAAAGGGATTAACAGTGGTTTCAGAAGAAGATCCAGGTTTAAAGGGTAGTTTTAATGATATTTTAAAGGCTATTGATATTCAGGAATCTCCTTTAGTTTAGGTAGATTTTATAAGATTGGATGAAGGGAAATCTAAGAAGATGAAATCTTCCAAAAAGCTGGATTTTGATGATGAAATTTCAGAGTTTGTGTTCAAGCCCAGAAGGCCTTTAACTAGAAAATAAAAAAGGTTGCAAGGGCTGGATATGGAGTTGGATAAAGCAGGGGAAGTTTCAAATTTTTATAAGGAGCCCATAGACATCTCATCACCAATGCTTGAAGATGACAGAAACATAGTTTTCAATACTCAAAGAGAAAATAGAAGTTACGAAGGAATTAAAGAAAAATTGAGACTAGATAATCTTGAAATTGCTAAGCTTAAGAAGAAAGCCAAAGCACATGCTATTGAGAAGACAAACTTCAACAGAATAAGGGCTCTATGGGAGGTTGAAATTTTTTCCAAAAATGAAATAGTCAGCAGTGAAGCCCAGTACTTTACTTGGATTGTCCCTGCAATCAAAGAGGCAAGATTTATGAGGATGATAAATTTTAAATTGAGGGCTACCAAAAGGAGACTGAAAAGGAAGATTGAAGACCTTGAAATTCAATTGAAAAAGTCTGAAGGTCAGCTACAGTAGAGGTAGAACAAGAACAGTAAGTGACAAATCCTTAATACAGTTTTGTTTTTGGGAAGGACATCACTTTTTGAAGACATTGCAAAGTTGAATTATTTTGATTGTTAAGGTCTATTAACATCAAGGAAATCATTAAAGGGATGTAAATACTCTTAAAATCTGAAGATTAAGAAAATACTGTGTAAAAAGGATATACACAGCAGTTTCGTAGCGCGCTACGAAACTGCTGTAGGTGCATTTTTCAACATTTTTGTAAAAGCTTTGAGAGGTAAAAAAGCTTGGTTTCCAAATTTTTTTGCTAGTGGTGGTTGGAAAGGGTTCAAAAATAAAAGTCCAGGTCTCAAGGTAAAAGAAAGAGGATGGTTGAGAGAGGTTTACAAAGATACAAATTCTGCGCTACAAAAACAACTGCTCATTTCGTAGCATAGCCATACCATCTCTCCTTTTACTTTTTCAAAGGCTTAGTTTCTGTACAGGTGGAAAGGTATGGTTCCATGGAAATGATAACACATGTCACCTATATTAAAAATTCAACATTGCCAGCAAAAAGGGTTCAAAGATCATCAAATAAGGAAAAGGCTAAATTATAGGAAACATGTCCCTTGTTTTGTAGGGCAAGTAAGACATGAACCAACATGATAGCATAACAAGATTGGAGGCATTATCAAGGTCGAAGATATGGAGGAACAACTGTCAGAGATATTATTTAAGTCTTAGATAAGGTTGTTTAGACATAATAAGGAGTTTTATTCCTATTTGTATTAGGACTTCTAGAAGAGACAGTTAACTGTCAGATGTAATTATGAGTTTGTTTTAGAAGCAGATAGGTGTCAATCTAAGAAATTTGAATTCTCTTCATGATGGATAAGGGAATCCAAGATTGTAATGATGACTCTATAAGAGACATGAGGTCGAATTTCTAAAGGTTTACAATTTTCATTAACAAGCAAACTATGTCACTATAGCAGACTGTGTGTTTTTATCTTAATACAGATATTGGCCTGCTACTCAGGATTCAGAAAGAGTTTTTGATGTTTGATCTTCCTATGTCTTTCCTTATTTACCTATTTGCAGTGGTATGAACATATGTTACTTAGAATTCATTGGAAAATGCTCTAACTTCCTACATATGTTTATAAACTGTGTTTTGTTCACTCTATTACTGTTTTGCTGATACATCTAAAAACTCTGAAACGCCCTGACTTCAATGATAAGCTAATTTTTATTTTTTATAGAAACATACCTTGACTCCATAGCCCAATAGATGTTTGTTGATCAATAATTCAACCATTCATACACTTTTATCCAATCTATTCCTAGATTTAGCCATCTAATCCTTAATTCAAAATCTTAAACCTAGTGAGAGAGCCCTCTCAGGTTGAGGAGGCTAAGCCTCAACTAAAATTCTGGTTTGAAATAGTTACTCAGAGTCTACTTTATCAACAACCTATCAGGGTTATATTTTGTGATAACAGGTTGGATCAGTTGATGGGTAGTTATAGGAGACCTTAAGATCTATTTAGAGGAGCCCACATGGACTGTTGGGAAGCCTACCAAGTAACCAAGGTGACAAAATGCACATCAGATGAGAGGCAAGACAACAACAACAAGGAGTGTTGCAAATATTCCCTTGATGATAGTTGGATAGATGTCTTAAGTGAGGACATTATTGGTGCCTAGAATTGTGCAATAGTTCCTCTATTGCAGAAGCAAAGGTAATATTGGTGAGGTATGTGGGCAACCATGTGTAAGGGTCTCCTAGGTGTAGGGATGCCCTAACTAGGTGCAGATGGTACAACGTGGACTTGTTCACTCGTGGAATATTGGAGGGAAGCATGAGAGTGGACCAAGTGTGGACGTGGATTGGGAACTTATGGTCGTCTGGAGGAAAACGTGATAGTGTCCAAGTTGGTGTTGTAATGCAACACCTTGATGGACTAAGGTGATTGCTAGCCTATTAGTGGTGATGAGCTCAAGGGCCTGATCAACCAAGAGCAAGTTTGTGGAGCCCGAGACTTGTGTGTGGAGAAGAACTTCTACAGCAGATGATGGGTAGTCCTCCTATCCCGTGTTCATTGTGGGAGATGGACATATTGCAATTATAGGTGGCAACCATTTGTGCCCTATTTTAGTCTTCATCGTTGCAGCCGGGAAAACCGTAGTGGGTTGAAGTCCCTGAGTAGTTGAGGAGTAGCAGTGGGCATATTGAAAGTTGTTCACAAGTGGATTTTTGAATGAATCTACATGAGTCTTGATGTGTTGATGCATTTGTGGATGAACGCACAACTAGAGAGCATATTGATAATCGAGGTTATGTGGACAGAAAAAATTGGAGCATTGATAGAGGCAAGAGTTGCAGATCGAGAGCTGAAGGATCGGGCAGGTATATGGTATGACTGAAAAGAGTTGTGAGAGAATGCTACAGCCAGATGGCCAGAGTATCTTGTACTAGTGGATGTATGAGGGCCATTATCCCTGGTATGGGAGCCCTAGACTTTTGTATTATATGTTTTTTAATATAACGAAGTTCAATTGAAAAAATGTAAAAAGTTTTATTTTTTATTTTTTATTTTTTATATTATGTGCATATGTGATTTACTGTTGTTTATATTCCGTTGTGGAAAGTAGTATCATTGAGATTCTTGGTTTGGTAGCGTCCGAGATTTTAAGATTATATCATAGATCCAAGATCGTGGAAATTCAACAAGGAAATCCATGGTAACAATTTTGAACCAGAACACATTCAATGTAATCTGAACCTAATTACTAAATTATTGATTGGGCTATCCATAATTTGTCTTCAAAACCATTGATTGTTTGAGAGATGCTATTTCTTAAAGGAACTCCTTTGGAAATTAAGGGTTGATACCTTGAATGCATTTATTTGACAAGGTGCTATGCTTAATACTGTTTGCAACTTTGTGGCCTACATACTGCTAGTCGTGTTAGAAAATTATATATTACAGAGCAATGCAACACATAAAATATGTAGAAAACACAAGCACACAAAACACATAAAACCAGAGAGACATAGATATACGTGGTTCACGCAGTTTGGGCTACGTCCACCTCGATCAACTAGTCCTTCCTTTCTATTATCTAGCAAAATGAAGAGACAAAACCTACAACAGATCCACTGTAATATCCTCTGTTCTCTCTCACAGTCTCCCTATCTGTTTCTTGCTCTCAGAATACACATACAATACACAGCCGCAATACAATACCCTAATACAAAGCGAGGGGTTTCCTTCTAGGGAAAAAAACCCTAAACTAAACATAACTTCTACCATTAGATCATCTGCCTAATGAACGGCCCAGATTGACTAGAAATTACTATACTTTTACAAGGAAATTTTACATATGTTTTTAGCTTCAGGGGCGCTGCACCCGAAACCCCCCGCCAGGAGGGGGGGCTCCATAAATGCGTAGCCACCCCCCCCCCCCCCTGGACCCCCCCAGGCAGCGTTTAATTATGGGTGGTGTTGCCGCCCCATTAAGGTACATGGGTCCAATGATGTGATACAAAATAAACAAGATAATCAGGCTCCACACCCAACAAGTCGTTGTTTGGAGGTGGTATTATTTCATAAATAAAGTGTTATATCTATTTTTCCAAATTTTGTAAGTAGTGGTCTTGTGGGACATTTTTTTTAGGCTCTTGGCTTGATTTAGCCTCCCTAATCTCTCTTTCAAATTATCACAGATTTGGGAACATAGAAATCTCTAAAATATTGATTTTATTGGAATGTTTTCCTTCTTGGGTTTTCTATATTGGAAGGTTCAAGCCATCTGTCCCACATCCTCAAAAGACTATATCAATTAGATGGAGTTCTCCTCCAGAAAGGCTTGGTAAAGCCTCCAACTTTTTCAAAGTAGAAAGATTCGTTATGGAATCTTTCTCCAATGTGCAACTGCCTCAATAAATAAATAAATAATCTTTGAGGTAGTTACAACTCCACAAGAATTGTGCAAGGAAAGAGTCAACAACAATAAATTAATTATTCTCCCACCAACTTCACATGAGTATATCCCAAGCAACCAATTCCATGGAGAAATGTTCAAGATGAAGTAGACAAATCTCAAAATAGTAAGTGGGAAACCTCAAATAAAACAAATCCAAGGAGAAAAGGGAAAAATAGAGGTTTGAAAATCCAAAAAATCCATGGAATAAATAAGTATACACGTTCAAGAATAGTAAGAATTGACTCCACAAGTTTTCCCTACAAGGATATGTTCCAAATTTAGTAATATGACTAAGTAATGTGCCACCTTCCCTTTGCAAGTGTGAAAAGGAACCCAATGAAGTAGGGTGCCCAAGCTATTAACCTTAATTTGGACAAATTAGATTCATTTAACCATTGAAAAACTAAATCAACATCAAGATACATTTACAAAGGTCGATGCTCAAATATGGCAATAATTCCCTTCCAAGGACCAATTAGTCACCCAAAAAAAAAATCACTATGAGCAGGTGTGCCAAAGAGGGGTGCACTTTAATAAATTGTTGTACCATCATACCATGTAAATAAAAGATTTTTTTCCTAGAAAAAATATAATGATAACAACAAAACATAAATCCCAGCTTAAGATGGACCACTACCAAGGGATTATTACATCAAAATTAGACTACAATTTTTGAAAGTTGACATTTGATCCTGAAACTTCACAAAAGATGTCAAGGGAAATCTTCTAGCTATTTTCTTATGCTCGGAATAGTATCATCAACAAATTATTTATGGCCGACCTTCACTTATTTTGCTACTATATTTTATTAAGGTCCTGTGTAGATCAAATGCAAAGAATTTATATAATTTGACAACCTTGTTTCACTTCTCTTTAAGTGGAATACAAACAGGTGGGAGAGCTACTAACTGGGACTGAAATGTTGGTTGAGTACAAAATGATCTTAATCCAAATTATATTATGCTAATATATGATGTTCACATGAAGGATTGAAATTAGGTAGTGTCAGCTTAACTTATGACAAGCATTTTCCATGTCAAGTTCTAGGAACATGGAGGCCAGTTTGTGGGTTTTGAACGGTATGAAGTGCATCTCTAGTGATTGTGATTTTGTCCATTATATTCCTTCAAGTGAAAAATTGTTTGATTAACATATAACATAATAGACATAAAAGAAGAGATCTTGAATGAAAAGTAGTAAGTTCCTGACAAGTATTATTTGTAGCTGACATTGCAAACTGAAATTGTGCCTCGGTTTCAATTTCATATGAGGCCCTTCCTCTATGTTCTATGGCTGTTACACCAATTTTTGGTCATCTAACATGTTACTATTAGATGGACTAAACTACACCATGTAAGACCAATTTTACCACAGTAAAATTGCTTTCACTATGAAAAATAACTTAATAACCCATAATTTATTAAGTTGTTTATGGTCTAAACAGGAAACCCCATGAGGAATAATTGAATAAATCCCTATTTGTTCGATTTTTTTCAAGGGATAATTAATTAAATCATTCATTAATTAATATTCTTGGTCATATTTAACCCAAAATAGGAAAAGATAAATCATTATTTATCTTATTATTTTCTAGGAATAATTATTTAAACATTATTTAAATAATATTCCTTGCTAAATTTGACTAAATAATTTCTAAATAATTGAATAAATCACTATTTATTTAATTATTACTCAACCACATTCTGAAAATAATAAATAAATCATTTATTTATTTATTATTTCTAAATAAAGGGATTTGACCAAATTCAAATTCCTTTTCCCTGTAACGAAAATAATAAAATATTCCATAAAAGTTGGATCTAGATTTGGTTAATAATATTTTTATTATGCACCAATATCTAGAATAACTCAATATTTTGTTATAAATAGAAGGGTTTTTCCATTCATTCACTACCTTTTTGTAATATCCCAAAATCAGGACAGCTCAGCAAGCCTGCTGAAATAATGCTCTCCTGAGAATTATGTGCATATAAATGAGTTTGTAGCTCCTGGATCCCTTAGATCAGCTCATATAAGGTCTAAATCCAAAAGGAGAGCAAAAAAAAATTAGACTAGATGGGTTAAACAGATCTCCCACAAACTAGTCTAGCTGAAAATCACCCAAAGAGAGGGGTTGCAGCTATATGCAAAGGATTGCTTCAGAAATAACGTAGATCCACTAAAGCACAGTAGGAGGCTGATATGGAGGTTCAGAAATCGGTATTATAACAGCAAATAAGATTTACATTACAACCCAAACATTGTACAAGATGAAGAATGAGATTATACAGGAAAAATCCTTGGAAATGAGGTGCTACAAACATGAGAAAAGACTGTATAACCATGACAGCGTTATTTTATGTGGATGAAGCAGAAGTTTATTAATATTCAGATCTAGAGCAGATATGTACATAAAAATTTAGGTCTAATACAGATCTGTGTACAAGAAATGATGATCTATACATTCCCCTTGGGGTTTTGTGCAAAACATGAAGCACAGAGAGTAGATCTGAGATATAAGATTGCAGATCTGCAGAATGATTCAAAAATTTATGAATAATGAAATGGACAGTAGATCATATCTAAAAATAACATGGATTGGATGACCAATCCATGGATCACCACAGTGAGAGGAAGAATCCCAACACCGAAGATCTCTCCTCCAAAATGTAGACAAAACACCCTGCAGCTATAGATCTGCAAATAACGCTTTCTAGGGAGAGAAACAGTGCTGTAGCTTCTGAGAATGATTTTTCCTGATGCCAAGATATAGATATGAAGTAAAATCAGCTAATGAACTCTTCCAGGAGGTTAAAAGACACACTCATTGAGAAGAGCCACTAGTATAAGCTAGATCTGAGCAGATCTAGTGTCTTCCACTGCTGCAAATCACAAGGACATCTCAACCCTCAATAGGAGTAGTGCTGTAGGTGTAAGGTGAAACTTGGCCTAAATGCCTAATGTGGAAAAGATAGCACAAGTCTCCTCCAAGAGCTACTCAAGGAAGGAGGTGGGAATCCTGAATAGGAAAGCCCAACAAGGGATGTCTGAGCAGACAATACCTTCAGAAAATGATAATCTTCAACAACCCTCTCTTGTTGCTCTCCTCCCATTTTATAATATTGGAGTCTTGGAAAAACCCTAAACCACTTTTGTATTTTAGCCCCTTTCACATTTAGAGTCTCCTTCTAGAACTGCACTGTCCCTCAGGGAGGTTCAATGCATCTAGACTGCGATGTTGACTTGGTCAAAGGTGACCCACTCTTGTGATTTAGATCCATTCACACCTACAGAAGTTATTTACATAGCCCAGATATGTCTCTATTCACATAGGCATTGATTTATTCTTGGTTTTTAGGAGTTTTACATGTGCTCCTTTACAATTTATTCATTAATCATGAAATGAAAAATAAACAAGGAAAAACTAATATTCCTATTAGCTGCAAGCTAATTTAGGAATATTACAGTCTCCCCCTCCCAAATGTTTCTTGTCCTCAAGAAACTGCAAGGTTGCTGCAAAATCTCCCCTTCTTCTCTTGTGGCCTCCTCATCCAATAGTCTCCCCCATTGCTTTGAATTTTCTGCAATAGTTATGTCCTCCAATGGTCCTTCCTCAATGTACAAATTGGCCCTTGGTGAGTAAACCCAATGGCTCTCATCATGAAAGAATGGAAGATTTTTATGGAAACCTTCTTGCTGATCCATGGATAGAAGTGATGACAATCATGGGAATTTCATGATTCATGAAAGACTCCCATCTCCATGCTATCATCCAAATGAAGTGGATCACCTCCCAGCTTGGAAATCCAAAGAAAAAATCCTCCCCAATACATATGAGAGGCATGTTCCCAACAAACATATGGCTCACTCCACAAAGAGGAAAGTGATCTATCATAGTGGCCATAAAATATCTCATGCTCCCATGGAAGCATGTAGTGCAAAAAGAGTGGGGAACTCCTTTCCCCAAAGACACATCACACCAATGTGCCCCTCCTCTAACTATGTTATCAAGAGTAAGAACATTCACAACATAAGGAATCATGATTAGAAGCATGATAACTGCCATGTATGATAAAGGAGAAGGAAGATGTTCCCTCATGTGCAACCAACACAGTTTTACCCTTAACTGCCATAAAATAGGATATGTCAAGTGCCTTCCCCAACACTTGTTTGCTGCCTCATCCCTTCTGAATGCTTGGAGAAAATGCATCATAGTTGGTGTAAAGGAATCACACCATGAAGGATATAATAGCTTTCCAAGATCCTTCAAGGAATGGCCTACATCAACATAGTTCATGGCCTTGAGTGACCCATGAAACCCATCATAAATAGTGCCCCATCTTGGAAAAATATTTTGCAAATGAGTGTTAGAAAAATATAAGCATATAGGAGATACATTATAATGTTTAGAAAGACAAGCCTCTCTATATACTTGTTTTACATTAGTGGGGTAACTCATGGATGAGTTCCCTCTCACACTCAATGAGTAAGGAGGTGTTAATGGTGGCTCTTCCCAAGAGCTATGTTCCTCCTCCTCTACCAAGTAGTCCATGCACATCTTCATATGAGAGTGCACCTATTCCTTCAAGGCTTCCCATATGAATCCACCCAAAAGAGTATGATATGCTCTAATGAAACCAATGGGTTTGGAAAGCAGGATCTCATAGGTTGCATCTAGTAGTCTCTCCTTGAGATCGGAGTCTCTATTCAAGAGGATAAGATTATAGAAATAGATGAATCCATCAACTACCTTGAACCTTTCATCCTTTAATTTCCCATCAAGAACCCCACATGTGAAAAGGTCCTTGGAGTACTCCATCATGAGTTGGGAATCCCAATAAGGATCCAAGCTCTCCAAGAATGACAACGCTGTAGAGGTTTGAAATGCTACCTCTGTCATATCATATCTTCCTCCTTTGACATTCTTGATGTCAAAATCACATGTTGGAGCTTCATAATATCCCATTTTCTGCCCCATTTGCAGCTGATATTGCTCAAGACAAGATTGAAGCATATGGAAATCAACTTCCCCTTGGAAACTCCTTGGCTTCCAAAGCTTCCTCATTTTGGCCCATGTATACAAGAGGGTTAGAATCCCCTTGCCATGCTCAGAAATCCTATTTGTGAATGAAGAAATCATGGGCTGCCCAAAATATATGGAGTTTCCATGTGTCCTCATGTTCATGCCATCATAGATCTCTGATTTCTCCACTCTCAGCGTAGATATCTGAGTGGGAGTTAGCAATGCCCCTTCCAGGAACTTGCTCATCTCTCTCCTGAATTCATGAGAGATCCTCTGCGCTGTGATGGCTTCTCCCAAGGTTCCCTCCTTAGCCAAGTATGCATATGCTACCCATAGTTGAGAGAACACTTTAGACTTCCTGCTATCAAGAGGTGCTCCTGGTAAAATACCTCCTTACAAAGAGGTGTCAAGGCATGGAGTAGAATGTGGATGTAGGTAGATAGATTTGCCCCTATATTTATTGCATAGGTCCTCTCACCTTCTTTGTGCTTCCAAGCTTTGAAATAGAGAAGGGTTCATGCTCTTCATCTTGTGATGCCCTTCCTCCTCTTTTCCTCCTTCTATCTTCAAGATCTCATCATTTGACAATGATGGTACATGCTGCGCATGTGTTATGCCAAGAGCTCTATGTGTGAGACCTTGTGGAACATCTTGCAAGTGTGCAAGAGTTTCTTTTCTTGGAGAAAGTGCTCCATCCTCCTCTTCATGAGGTGCTTGAGGTGCCTTTGTTGTGACTGCATTATCATCTCCTGCCTTCCCCTCCTCCTCTTCAATAACTAAAATTGTCTCATCATCAACAAGAGACCTTAGATCTTGGTCATCTATTGAAGGAGAAACCTTCATGCTTTCCTCTTGAGAAGAGGACCCTTCATCCAAAGGAGATCTTGCCCTTGGAAATGCATCAAACAAACTTACACCTTCTTCCATGGTTTTCAGAAATGGAGTTCGATTCATAGAACCTTCCAACTCATGAAAAAGATTTGTCTGATGAGGTTTGATAGTGTCAACAGAAGATGTTACACATGGAGCTTCATCATATCTCTCTATCAATATTGCAATAAACCTTGCATAAGTAGGTGTATTTTCATTCTTCAAGGAAAAAGAATCAAACAACCACCAAGCATATGCTTTACCTTCAAAATGCAGCGTTGCTACTTTGATGGCTTCAATCTCTGAAACTTGATGTTGTTGCACAAAGTTGTCTAGCTCCTCCACCCAAACCCTAACTGGACATTTAGGTGATCCATCAAAGATAGACAGATAGAATCTACCCATACCATGCTACTCCTCCTTTGTGCCTTTTCTCTCCTTGATCTTGCAGAACCCTTGGAAGTTCAAGTTATCTTTGAACTCCTTGGATTGATCTTCATACTCCTGCAAATACTCTCTAAGAGTATCCTTCTTGGGTACACCTCCTTTCTTCCACTTCATGAAGAAATCATAGACAGAACGCTGAAGATTTGGTGATATGGCTGAGTGCACATATCCATGAGATGAGGATTCTGAATTTTCCTCATGTATAGATCTTGTAGATCTGATCAGAAGATCTTCCTGCTCTTGAAACTTTCTAGGAGTTTCACTGCTTCTTCTCTCTTCTTCTTGTTCAACCTCCTTGGAGAGGTTCTTACTAGATCTAAAAAGTGATGAGAGTAAAATCATCTTCTTCATGATTTTGACCTTACTCCTTGCTGTACAACACTTTGGCTTGAAGCCACAGGCTGAGCCAAAGATCTTGCTTTGATACCACTGTAATATCCAAAAATCAGGACAGCTCAGCAAGCCTGCTGAAATAACGCTCTCCTGAGAATCTGTGCATAGAAATGAGTTTGTAGCTCCCAGATCCCTTAGATCATCTCATCTAAGGTCTAAATCCAAAATAAGAGAAAAAACAAATCAGACTAGGTGGGTTAAATAGATCTCCCACAAACTAGTCTAGCTGAAAATCACCCAAAGAGAGGGGTTGCAGCTATATGCAAAGGATTGCTTCAAAAATAATGCAGATCCACTGAAGCATAGTAGGAGGATAATATGGAGGTTAAGAAATCAGTATTATAATAGAAAATCATATTTACATTGCAGCCCAAACATTGTACAAGATGAAGAATGAGATTATACAGGAAAAATCCTCAGAAATGAGGTGCTACAACCATGAGAAAAGACTGCATAACCATGACAACGTTATTTTATGGGGATGAAGTAGCAGTTTATTAATATTCAGATCTAGAGTAGATATGTTCATAAAAATTTAGATCTAATACAAATCTGTGTACAAGAAATGTTGATCTATACATTCCCCTTGGAGTTTTGTACAAAACATGAGGCATAAAGAGTAGATCTGAGATCTAAGATTGCAGATCTGCAGAATGATTCATAAATTTCTGAATAATAAAATGGATAGTAGATCCGATCTGAAACTAACATGGATTGGATGGCCAATCCATGGATCACCACAGTGAGAGGAAGAATCCCAACACCAGAGATCTCTCCTCCAAAATGTAGACAAAACACCCTGCAATTGTAGATCTGCAAATAACGCTGTCCAGGGAGAGAAACAATGCTGTAGCTTCTAAGAATGATTTGGCCTGATGCCAAGATATATATCTGAAGTACAATCAACTAATGAACTCTTCCAAGAGGTTAAAAGACACACTCACTGAGAAGAGCCACTAGTATAAGCTAGATCTGAGAAGATCTAGTGTCTTCCACTACTGCAACTCACAAGGACAGCTCAACCCTCAACAGGAGCAACACTGTAGGTGTAAGGTGAAGCTTGGCCTAAAATCATGACGTGGAAAAGATAGCACAAGTATCCTCCAAGAGCTACTCAAGGAAGGAGGTGGGAATCATGAACAGGAAAGCCCAACAAGGGATGTCTGAGCAAACAATACCTTCAGAAAATGATAATCTTCAAAAACCATCTCTTGTTGCTCTCCTCCCCCTTTATAAGATTAGAGTCTTGGAAAAACCCTAAACCACTTTATTATAAGTTTAGCCCCTTTCACATTTAGAGTCTCCTTCCAGAACTGCGCTGTGCCTCAAGGAGGTTCAATGCATATAGACTGCGCTGTTGACTTGGTCAAAGGTGACCCACTCTTGTGATTTAGACCCATTCACACCTGCAGGAGTTATTTACATAGCCCAGATATGTCTTTGTTCACATAGGCATTGATTTATTCTTGGTTTTTAGGAGTTTTACATGTCCTCCTTTAAAATTTATTCATTAATCATGAAATAAAACATAAACAAGGAAACATAAATATTCCTATTAGTTGCAGGCTAATTTAGGAATATTACACTTTTTTTGCCTAAAGATCACTCTGGATCTATACTTTTGGTCTGACCTTGATCCTCCCATCATTGTCATATTTTTCTACTTTTTGCTTGTGGGCTCCCTTTGAGTTCCATTTTTGTCTGGGTTTTCTGCACCATCAAGAGAGAGAGATCTTAGTTCTAAAGTGCTGAGGACATACAAGAACCCGTCCCATTGAGGGGTTCTGGTAACATCTTTCTATGTTCTCTTCCCAAGTGTCATAATACAAAAAAATATTTAAAAAATCTTGTCTTGTTCATTGTATGCATGGAGAAACGCTTGCTTATTATTTGTTTTTTAATGTATTTAACTTCATAGATCTAGATTTATGTAGCATTTGTTCTGATCAGTAAATGCAGATATAAGGAAATTGACAACCATCTTTGATGTTAGGGTCATTTGTTATGCACAGCTAAAATGAGCTTTTTTCGTATGCTTGTGATTATAATTCACACTAACAACTAACGAATCCACAAGGGTTTATAATTACAGCCGCTATCTTTTTTCATATCCATGCATGAACAACTGCTTCAACCCCTAGGGTTTTTCTTTAGCTTCTTATTTTTCATTTATTCATGTTGTTTTTAGCCTTTAAAATCGTAAAACATTAAAAATTCTTATTTCCGTGTGTTTCTGGGCCCTTTGCACAGGTGACAAGTATCAACCGCAGCTGAGATGACTCTTTTTTCTGAAACCTGATCCCGAGATAGTCGTAAGTGCAGGTCATACTTTTTTGGCCAAAAAATATGACCTCAGCTCTCAGGTAGTCGAAAACATCCTGAAATCTGTGACCTCAGTGGAAAACAAGTCAGAAACTACGACCTGTACTTTTTGCAGGAATTTTTCTGTGATTTTCTGGGTTTTCCTGGGCCATTGTTCAGGGTTGTTTGACCTCCCTCTTCAATCGTCTTAGACCTGTAATTGCTTATTTTTAGTTTTCTAAGTAGGAACCAAGCCCCCTAGGGCTTCAATACACTTCCATCTTTTTAGGAAGAGTTTAGCTGAAGCAGTTCCTCTGATATTTCAGTGTTTTCAGCCATTTTTCAGATCTGAACCTGTACTTTTAGATCCATTTCAGATCGGTTATTTATCCATCCAAAACACCTCTTTTCAGTTTTTTTTGGTCCTCATTTAGGGTCCCCTCCATTTCCCTTTAGGTTGTAGCTTTTCGCCACCTTTTTTGTAGCATTTTTCCCTCTGGTTTTTTGCTATTTTTTCCCCCTCTTTCCAGCAGATCTGACCTTTAGATCCCCGTTCCTCCCAACCTTAGATCCATTGGCCTTTTTGTGTGTTTGACTATATTTCTCCCACCCATAGAATAGTTTTTGGGAAACCCTCCTCCTTGGGTTTAAATTGATGCATCTTTAGCTGTTTATTTCACTGTCGCATTCAGTTTCCTTTGCTGTCATTTTAAGATTTATTTACAATTATACAACATTTTTTTTCTTTTTCTCTACACACGTCTGGGATTAGTTAAAATTAACACACTTATCACATACACACACACCCTAAGCGAAGAGCACCTGGTTTACACCTCCAGGCCAAGAATGAAACGCACCTCCCTGCCCTTGTTCCTAAAACATTGTAATCAATTGATCTTGCACCTCCTTGCCCTTCTTTGCCTCTCTTCCTTTGTGTGATCCATGTATGTTTTCCATTATTTCACCCCCAAGGCATTTATCCCAGAGACTACAAGGCCTTCATCCTCAGTTTTAGTTAGGAAGAGTTACTCCTCCACGTAGGGTTCGAATTCATCCTCCACCGAGTCCCCATTCTGAATCTGATTTTGGTTCATCGGGTTCCTCTTATGGTTCTCTCCCCGGATCTACTCCACCTTTCACCTTCATCATGTATGGTTCATGACCTAAAGCTCGTGGCACCCCCGACCCTACTGCTGTGAATGCTACTAATTGTGCCACAACAGGAACTATTCCAGCTGCTCCCTTGCTTCCTTATATGGAAGGCCTAAGCCTTCCCGATTTCATCTAGTTAATTAATGACCCCATATACCATGTTCTTGGTTGGCTTGCTATGCCAACCAAGCTTCCTTTAGACATCCCCAAGTTTGAAAGAAATGTTGGAGGGGATCCTACCAACCATGTTTGGTCTTTCCACATGTGGTGTTCGTCTAACTCCATCACCGATGACTCTCTCCGTCTTCGGTTATTCCAATATACGCTTACTAGAGAAGCTTCCAAGTGGTATGTTGACCAGGCCTCCTCCTCTCATACAATTTATTCGATCCTTGCCAAGGCTTTTCTATCTTACTTCCAGCTTCCCCTTCATTATGACACCGGTACTGAACTCTTGAAATCTTTCTGTCAAACCTCTGCTATCCGCCTATCTAACCATATTCAAGAATGGCGGAGAAGAAAGAGCCTATATCGAGCCCTTAATTTCGAAGACCGTGTATACATGGAATCATTTATCAGATCCCTTTTTCCTACTATTGGAAAAGATTTCGAATCTCATTTCCCTCAGACCGAGGAAGTTTCCCTCCAGATTGCATTGAAATATGACCTGATCTACGCATAGTCTGGTTATGTTTATACCATTTTATCTCATCTCCCTAGACCCAGTGGTGCCAACGCACCGGGGGAATCCCATGCCCCCGACGGTATCGTTGGATCCCTTTCACATTAATACACTCATCGTCCCATGGGTTATGGTTATCCTCAGGAAGGGGCCAACTCCTCCAACACTTTTCCCCCTCCCGATAGCATGCATCCAGGATACGACATGCCTCCTCCTTTTTCCCAACTTGTTTACCCCAATGTTGCTCCACCTTTTTACTATCCGTTTCCACAACCTGGTGCTCCATCTCCTCCAACATTAGAACCTCAGCCTCCCTTGCCTTCTCAAGCTCCACAACATTAGCCACCCCCCCCAAGGGTTAGGTGTATGCACAGCAGAGTGTGACTAACTCCTCCTTCCAAAAATAAGAGGAAAGGAAACCAAAACCAATCCACCCCAGGTAATCTAGGAAAAAATCCCTAAGGAAATACATCTAACATTACAACCCAGTAACAGGGCACTTAGCCCAAGCAGGACAGGCCTATTCGCACGAATAAACCTTGTTCTTGTTGTGGTGTCTATGGTCACTATACCCATGATTGTCCCCTTTTACCTCAGATGCGTCATATGTGGGAAGCTCAAGCAGCATCAGAGGACAACAAGCCTCCCCTTTAGTTCCTCCTAATGCTATGCCCATCAAACCATCTATGTTTACCAATCCTTCCCCTCATCAAGGATATGTGGCTGCCCAACCCCCTGAAAGTCAGGCGGCCACCCAACCTCCTCCATCTGGTACCTCTGATTACCAAATCCTCATGATGAACTCTGACCAACCCAATATCATTGACCTCAACCTTCAGACTCTGCCCCGTCAGTACAATAAGCCCCCTGCTACATTCGCCACTGGGCCCCCATCTTCAAGTTCCACAGAGCCTCTTTCAAAATACAATGGTCCTTTACTGATCCCTCAGCTTGAGGCAGAGGTTCATACCAAGATCCCCAAGGGACCATTATGCCGAAACACTTCTTCTGGTAAAGCTGCCCACTCCTACAATATAGTAGATGGCCTGTCATAATCTTCTGCCTCCATGTCAATGTTGGAAGTCCTCCAGTTGTTCTCTTCAAAAAAAAGAGCTCTACTAACTTCCATGGGTGCTGTGGATCCTTCAGATGATCGTTTGATTGTCTTTGATGTTGACCGGTCAGAACATCCCCCCCTTCCTGCATCCGTCACCTTCCAAATTGATGTTAAGATCTGGAATGCCAAATTTTCCCGTTGTATCATTGACGAGGAGGAATCCACCTACGTGATGTCTACTTCTGTTTGGAAGCAGATCAGATCACCTGAGTTGGCCCCTTCCAATATTACCCTCCGTGCATGGGATGGCCAATCTTCTCAGCCCCTTGGCATGTTCCGCAATTATCCTATTACTTTTGCGGGCAAGACTATTTGTGTTGACATTGAAGTCATTAATGCCCCCTTAGACTACAACATTCTGTTGGGTTGTAACTACACTTATGCGATGTTTGCTGTCCCATATACGGTTCACTGTAATATGTGCTTTCCTCACAACAGAAATATTGTCACCATCGATCAGTTGACATATTACGAACCGAAATCTCAGACCTCTCCTGAGTCCATTATCTCTTCGGTGGCCAATGAACAAATAGTCGAACCTCCGACCAATGTCTCACCCGGAGTCTATAAATATTTCTCTTTTCTTGGTTCATTCCCGGGTCTCCCTCCTCCCATATTTGATCATATCTCGTCAAATGTTTGCATGATGCAATCATCTCCATTCTACCTCACACGGTCCGGTTCAAATAGTCAGCAGCCCTGCCCTCCGCAACCTTCTCCTAGCACATCGACTCAGCCTTCAAGACCTCCTCCTCAAGTCCCCTCATCTGTAGTTGGTGTCCATGATCCTATCTATCCCCCCCATTACATTTTCCCTGGCCTTAACCATCTCAGAGCTGTCCCGCCTGGCCATTACCCCTCTGGTCAGATTCTGTTTCTTGCTCCCCCTCTTGGAATATTTTTGGTACCTATTATGGCTAACTTATCTCTTCCTAACATGACCCTGGGGATCCCAATTTGGTACATTGATCCCCCAGCCACTATCCCGTCTGGTTAACCCAAACCTTACACTGCTTTGACTCCGGTCCAACCAGTCGCCATGACCCCTCCCTTTGCTACTGTGCCTCAGCCACCTTAATAGGAACCTACTCCTGTTGTGAAAGCCTTGGGTGAGGGGGGGAAAAGCCCGCAAGAAGGCACCTAAAGGCAAGGTTTCCCAGACAACCCCTGCTCCTCCTTAGCCTCCAAAGCATACATCTCCGTGTGCTTTGTGTGATGTTGTCAATCATGCCACTCATAATTGTCTAGAATTGCCTCATATCAAGCCCATGGTCCATGTAGCATTTCCTGAGTCTAAGGTCCCTGAGGTCCCTGTTCCTTTACCGACTACAGCCAAGAACCATACACAAAAACCACCCCTATGCTTTGTGTGAGCTCCATGGCCACTATAACCACCTCTGCCCCCACCTCAAGCACTACCGCACCTCTTTAGAAGTAGTTCGATAATACGAAACCAAAAAGAATGAGTCCGCATCTACCTTAATTGCGTAGTATGCTTCAGCCCAACCTAAGGATACCTCTGATCCCATTGAAATTCCCCCTCCTGATGTCAAGATGAGGGAGCCTTCGGTCACCATCCTCTACTTGTCATCATCTATGAGATCCATGGTGGAAGACCCCCCTGGGACTTCCCATTCTATTTCTCCTGACCTTCCTTCAATGATCAACCTAGGCTCAACATCGGTGGATCCCTCATCTAATTATTTTTCTGTCAACCTCCGTGATGATGCGCATGTGAACCTTTCTTCTCATGATGATGAGTCAGGTAGCTTTTCCGCGTCATGTGGTCTTCCTTCCACCAGTCACCCCATCTTCTACTGTGATGACGACATCATGGAAGCCTTTTCTAGCCTTGAATTCATTTATCCAACCCATAAGAGGAATGGCAACATCCATGTCTATTGTGAATTTCGCGACCTGAGTACAAACTTCCCCCAAGGCGGTTCCCCCACACCGTCCCCTTTTTAGTGTGCAAGGGTTAGAAGTTCTACCCATAGCACTCCCTCTAACATTGCTTGTTTGATTTCTGCCTTGTGTTAAGGTCGCCAACATTGTCCATCATCATCTCATTTATTTTCTTGTGGAACCTTTCAGCTGGACCTCCCATCCACACCATATATCAGTTATGCCAATTGTGCAAGTCGCTACTCCCGGAATCTAGCCTCGGTAGCCTGAGCCATTTTCACCCCCTTGCATTCGCTTGCCCTCTCTAACGGTGTATGCATTGGTACTGCCACCAATAAAGAGGTTGAATATGATGCAGTGATAGGTTTATTAGTAGATGCCCTTTACTGTCACATCCTTCACCTTCATGTTCGTTTAGATTATTTGCTACTTATCATGAAATTGAAGGGTGTTTATCGTGCGCATAATCCTATATTTTTTAGAAGATATTTACGAGTGAAGCTTTTGATGCGTGAATTTGAAATCATTACTTTCATTCATGTACCTAGAGCACAAAATCACTATGTAGATAACACTACAAACAATATTCTAGATTGGCATTTATCACATGCATTTAACATAAGAAAATAAACATAAACCATAAAATGATGCATATCCGTAATATGTGTTGTTCCAAATGTTTTAGAGTCCATCCACTTTGATATATATGACATGCCCATAACATGTTATAAAAAATCAAAACTATGGGCACCTCATGCCCCTACATCTAATCACTATTTGGAGGATCACAGGCCAACGGATCTGCTCCTGCAGTTCGTAGATCACACATCCCCTGGCTAGCCATTTCCATGTGCCACATGACTCCTTGCCACTCCAAGGGTAGACCAATACATGGCTCTATGTATTGGTCATCAAGGTGTTACCAGTCATGCTCTGAAGCACCGGTCAATAGCCTCTCACATCTATGACAGATGTCCTCCAGGAGGGCCACTGCATCCTCATTTTGTGGCCCCCCTGATCCACTAGGTGCTGCAGCCCTTGATACTGTAGGTCATCCAATATACCTGATCGATTTCACCGGTGTTATATCTGCATACCAAAAGTGAATGAATAAGTACCACAAAAAATATTCTGAAACCTTAAAATGCACCACAAAATATATGCAACTTGTCACTTACCATCTGGTCCCCATGCTCGACCTGGCGGAAGTGGAAAGTCTGGGTTCCCATTATAGGTCATCCCACTATAGGGATAGTTGTCTATATACAGTGGCATCTCATCCCAATGCATAAAAAGCTCAGGTCAGAACACCCATCCGACTGCCCCACCTCCCCCTCTACATAGTAGACGCCCCCAACGACGCATCCTAGGCCCTCGCGGGCCCCCATTCTGGATCTGTATACAAGGCTGAAGTGTCAGGTCTTCTCAAAGAAGAGCGATCAAAGCACTATGCTGTATACACATTCATGGTTCACCTGCCGTTTGCATAGTAAAAACTATCGTTTCAACTACAAAAACATCATTTGGGCCCACCCATAGTAGGTGCCGCTCAATACTCCCTCAACAAGCATCATCTGACCCCTAGTGATGTGGTGAAGTGCCTGGTTTCCCGGCATCTGTAGCACTGTTGCGGCCACATCACGAGTCTCTAGCCTCTCT
Source organism: Pinus albicaulis (assembly GCA_034641835.2). NCBI lineage: Eukaryota > Viridiplantae > Streptophyta > Pinopsida > Pinales > Pinaceae > Pinus > Pinus albicaulis. The sequence continues at coordinate 1,395,998,040 of CM076570.1, forward strand.
AGATCTCCGATCGGTATCTGTGTCCCTTTCACATGGACACTCGGTCAACAATGGTGCTCTACAAAATCCATGATGTTCCGCCTTCACGGTAACATTGGTTGTGTGTTTCCCACCATCCCAAGTGGCAGGAGACCTATGAGGAAATATATATCCTGGATAGTCAGCTCGATCCGGTGCCCCTACAGTATAGATATCTCATGATCCGAATCCCAATAGCTAACAATCCGGGCCCACAAGGGCTCTTTAGCTCTCATCAAAGGGTTCTCCACAAAATTTAGGACCCCAAACCTGGCCAATGTAGCACAGATTACCTGATCCTCTCAGATCTCAGAACGTAATGTGTCCAAGTTTCTCTCTCTCCAGTTGATCCTTAAATCTGCCATACCTACACAAATCCATCATGTTTGTCAGTGTACAGAAAGGAAATACTGCATCACAACCATAAAATATCAGCTCTCAGCCAAAAAACAGCACTAAACCCCTTTTCCCTGACAGGTCACACTTTTTTGGCCATTCCTGGTACAGGTTGCAGTTTTCTGCCCAATACCTTCTACCCAAGTCACAGAAAAGGCCCCAAAAAGTGCGACCCGACCGTGAGGAGGAGTAGGGGTTTGTTCCTAAGCTCTGGGTGCCTATAATGAAATATTAATCCAATTAATTGAAGGAGTAAGGTTATGCCTCTTACTTGCAACTGACGGATCTAAATTCCAATGGTCGGTTTGTCTGCTACGATTACCGCAGGATTTAGGGCCTTTTCTCCTCTCTACATTCACCACAACTACACTTGCAAATGAATTAAATTGGAGGGAAAATGCCTTATTAAAAGATAAACCACATATTTTTATTTCGCTAACTACGACCAATCCATAGCTCTGTTTAAAAAACCATCTACACCATTGGAAAGCTCTCAAGGAGCTCTCAAATGGGTATCCTTTCATTTTTGGGGATTTGATAGTTCACTCGGATACATTTTTTCCAAGAAGGGTCACTTCGCCGCTTCTCAAAAATGAACTTCTTGACATGCAACACTTGTACTTGGGGAACCACTATTCCTTCATACTTGTCCACACTCGTGTCTATTTTCGTTGTGGGTAACCATCTTGTACTCATGTTTTTATGGCCCCCACCAGGCCGCTTTTATGTGGTAGCATCATCAAGTCACCCTTGTTTAGAGCATCCGAGTTGAGTCATCATCGCATTCATGGAGTCTATCCCGAGTCCCTTTTTTTCCCATCAGAGTCCTCCATCCTTCATTGCTTTGTACCTCCCTTGTGTCGCACCTTTTGGCCTCCAGTCATACTGTCCCCTATCCCCTCTGGAGTCGAGTCTGTAGCTGTTAGGTCACCATGCCCTTTATGCTCTAACAAGGGAAGTCGTAAGCCTGCTACTAAGTACCCCCCATCCCACCATCATCCCTGGTGTCAGTCTATCAGTCGCTCTATTATTATCCCTCGTGCCTTAGTTGAGGATCCCTTATTTCCTCACTTGTGGCAGACCTCCTTCTGTCGAAATCAACTTATTCATTCTAGAAGACATGTCTAGAGGGCACTGTACCTTGGTTCCATCTTCCACTCTTGTTCAGTGCCTCGGATCAAGCAAAGAGACCCTTTATTTCCATTTGACTTGATTGTTTCTCAGTTCTAGCTCCTTATGTCATGATCTAGATCCGTATACTTGATGGTTCAATGATGTAACAGATTGTACCAGTGATTCCCGGGTGTGTGTGAGATGTTTCAGACCTCATGAGGGGGTGGCCCTTCAGGTAGGCCCCCACATACCCAGATGACCTATTTAATACAACCTTGGATTTAGCTCCATGGATTTGATGGTTCTGGCATCAGCCGCTTGCAATGCCTTTTTAGTTTACATGTATGATTCATATTTTCAGAGCCCTTTCCTGTTTTACAGGGCCTCTTTGGTTGTAATTATATCTCATGTACTCAGATATTATTATATAAGTCTTGGTTGTTGTCCCAGGCACAGTATGTATGTAGGATCCATTATCATGTTTTTTTATCTGGCCCATGTTTATGCCAGCATGTACTATATATTTCAGTCCCATGTTTGTTGGACGCACCATTATTATTTGTACTTTGTTATCTTGGTGGGCATAGGTATGCCTCCCCTGCCTCATGTAGAACAGGTACTCACCCATAAAAGAGAATTGTCGCACCTATAAGTCTTGTCTCCTTAGGGTCTTGTTCTCTCTCACTTCAGTCCACCTTATATTTCTCTCTCTTTGACTCCCCTTTGATGTTTAGTGATTGAGTTCTTACAATGTGCTTCAGTGATACGATTAGCTCCTCACACTTGCACGCTAGGGGGCAATCTGTTACACTAATTTTTGGTCATCTAACCTGTTACTATTATATGGACTAAAGTACACCATGTAAGACCCATTTTACCATAGTAAAATTGCTTTCACTATGAAAATGTAATATTACCAAATTTTCACCTGAAATTTGGAATATTAGAGTTCTTAATTTTCTTAATGAATTAAGTAAATAAAAGGGTGGAGGGACCCATAATCATCAAGATGAATAAATATCCACTTTTTATGTGTGAATGTGGATTAATCAAGCTTAGATCTACATAATGAGGTAGTGGAGCCACTACTAATGTGAATGGAATTGGAGATCATGTCTCATTAATGAGATAGATCATGGAGGTTGATACATTCAACTAAGATCTTGGAAGAGATCAAACAAAATATCATGGGGTCATCTCAAATTCAGAATTCCCGAGGTCATCTTAGTTTTTCAGAGTTTTGAAAGATCAAGGTGAAGGGAAGAGAGTAACAAGATAAATTTCTTCTATCTACTTTTGAAGGTTCACCTACATGCTCAGCCAAATCTTGGGTGGAGGAGTTAGATACCTTCTTACAGCAACACCAAATATCTAAAGGAGAAGCCATCAAGGTTGCAACGCTGCATTTGAGAGGTAAGGCCTATGCTTGGTGGATTTTTGAATCCTTTCCTTTAAAAAATGCAATCACTTCATCTTATGCAAGTTTCACTAAGGCATTAGTGAAAATATTTGATAGGAGGATTCATGATACACATGTGATGGAGCCAAACAAGAAAACTCAAACAGAAACCTTGCATAGAAACTCAAAACCACTTCAGAGAACTATGGAGGATCCAATCATTGGGTGGTTGCCCATTCATGTTGCAGAGGTTGAGGGCAACAACGCTGTCAGATCTAGAGAGTATCTAGTGCCTCATGCAGAGGAAGAATGAGCTCCAACTCCAACTAGAGGGATTCTTGTATTTTTGCAAAAAATTTCCTAGGATATCATGTGTAGAGGTCATGGCACAACTCATGATCTACATATGCCATGGATGAGGAGGTGTGAAACTGTAAGGTCCCTATATTACTAGTATAGTCCCTTATTGTTGTTAGTGTAACCCCCTTATTTTTATTATTGTACCATTGTAACCCCCATATTGTTATATTTGTGCCCTTAAATTATTATTGTTAGGCCGGCTAAGATTACATTGTGGCCCCACTAGGATTACATTGTGGCCCCATGGACTCCTATATATAAAAAGGAGGTTTTGTAATTTGAATCATCCAAGAATTGTTCATTTATGTAATGTATTGGAGGTTTCCCCCTCAAATTGGCTTATTTATAAGGTGTTGGTATCTCTTTTCTTCTCTTTTTGGAGCTGGTTTCACAACATTTGGTATCAGAGCTTTGAGATTCTAGGGTTTCGCTGCTCCAAACAGGTCATCGTGGAATTTTCGCTATAACGTTTTTTATACGAAGGTTCAAAATCTGAAATTTTTAGAGTGCGAAGTCAAAATCCTAAGGAACATCATCAAAAAATTTCACAGCTTGGTTTGCAATATTTTCGGAGATATGATCTGTGCAAGTTAGGTCATTTTGCAGGCTCCTGAATTTAACCTAAACAGGTCATTGAGGTATTTTTCGTAATAATTTTTTTTCTACGAAGGTTCAAAAGCTGAAATTTTTAGAGTGCGAATTTTCAATCCTAAGGAACAATGTCAAAAAATTTCAGATATTGGTTCACAATATTTTCGGAGATATGATCTATGGAAGTTAGGGCTTTTTGAGGCTTCTGAATTTCATCTCAAAGAGGTGATCGTGGGAAAATATTCATAGCTCTCTCTCTAAGCATCGGATTGGAATGTCGTAAAAATTGGCCGAAAGTAGGCGGACTGTATTTTTTGATCTATCAATTTCAGAACCAAAGGAGGAAAAAAAAATGTCACGTGGGAAGTTGTACAAGTTTTCTCTACTGAACCAGTCCAAAATTGGGTCATTGTGGGAGATTGGACATAAATTTGCCTTGAAGAATCCAAATTAGATCAGACTCGTGGAATTTGAAAGAAGATTCAAAGGGCTACTACAGGGATGAATTTCAGATATTGAGGATCCACAATTATAGAGATAATTCAATTTCAATATCATGCTCCTCAAAAGCAAGTAAAAGGTGTGTATTTTTTTCCAAATTGCATAAGTCTTGTTTGAAGAATCAAGTTGAATTGATTCCAAGGGAATATTGGAGAATAGATATCAGTATTGGACTCTAAAATGGCCCCTAAAAATAATTCAACACCCATTAAGCCTTTAGAAAGCTCTACTATGACTCATGAAGACGAAGAATGGCAACATGACATATCAAAATTACAAGAGCAAGTGCAACAAATTTCGCTCTCGCAAAGAGCAACAAAAAATGACATGGAAGATTTGAAGAAAGGTGTGGAAACTAAGATGGATGGTTTGAAGAAAGGCGTGGAATCTAAGATGGATGGTTTGAAGAATAGCATGGAATCTAAGATAGGTGGCTTGGAATCTAAGATAGATGGCATGGAAGCTGGCATGGAATCTAATATGGATGACATGGAAGCTAAGATGGCAAACATGAAGAATGATCTAAAAGCAGACATGGAAGGTTTGAAAAAGTTGATACAAGAAATGTTTCCTAATGGTGAAAATATAGTAGAGGAAACTCATGATGAGAACAAAATAAATGTTAATCATGATTTCATAAAATCTAATGTTGGCGGGAAGAACCACCATATTCCAAAAATGGATATAAGGAAGTTTGATGGAAAGGATCCTGTAACATGGATACTACAGATGGAGCAATATTTTGATCTCTATAATGTGAAAAACACACAAAATGTACACATTGCAACTTTACATTTAGAACAAAATACATTTGTATGGTATCGATGGCTTTGCTCCCGTAAAAAAATTGTCACTTGGTCAATTTTTACGGAGGAAATGATAGCACATTATGAGGATACAAAGAGCAACACCTTCTTTAGCCAATTGATAAATCTCAAACAAAAGGGCTAGTGGGGCAGCAATTGAGGACTTCCAAAAATTGAATATAAGGGTAACTGATATTCCAGAGGAACACGGGATTGATCTCTTCATAGGCACTTTAAAGGATAACATCCAACATGAAGTTCGCGTTTTGGAACCTGATTCATTGGAGAAGGCATTCAGGTTGGCAAGAAAAGTTGAATGTAAAATTTTGGCGACAAGGAAGCCTACCACTCAATTCTATAAAGAAGGAAGTGTTGCTACGCCTAGATTTCCACAACCTACAAGGTTGACACCACAACAATTGGAAGAAAAAAGAGCAAAAGGGCTTTGCTACAGTTGTGATAGCAAATACACTAAAGGTCATAAGTGTGCTGAGAAGAAATTATTTTACATAGATTGTGAAGAGGAAGAAGAAAATGAACAAGAATCTTCAAAAGAAGAGGGTATACACTAGGAACCAACCCTAGAAGAGGAAGAAATGAGTCCGACCATATCATGTAATGCATTGGCAGGAATTACCACTCCTCAAACTCTTAAGATAGAAGGACATATCAAGAAGAAAAAGGTAATAGTGTTGATTGATTCAGGTGGTACCCATAATTTTATTCATTGTAAGGTAGCCAAGGAATTGAATTGTTTCCTATACCCAGCACCAGAATGTCAAGTGATGGTTGCAAATGGAGGAGCTATAAATTTCTCTGGAAAATGCCATAATATCAAGCTAACCATGGGGGAATATGTATTGACTAGTCCAATGCTTTCCATTCCTATGGGAGGTGCTGATGTTGTACTAGGAGTACAATGGTTACAATCTTTGAGGACGGTAGCTTTTAATTTTCAAGAACTTTTCTTGAAATTTTTTTCAGAAGGAAAGGAAGTTGAATTACGAGGTATTGCAGGGAAGCCAGGAAGGATAATAAGCTCTAATGTCATGACAAAGCTTCTAAATAAAGAAAAACGAGGCGTAATTGCACAATTATGCTCACTAGAAGTTCCGACATCAAAATCATCTATTTCTGCAGATCTCCAACAAGTCTTGGACAATCATTCCAAGGTGTTTGAAACTCCCAAAGGACTCCCACCTATTCGTGATCATGATCATGCTATTCATTTGATTCCAGGAAGTGTTCCTCCAAAAATTAGGCCTTATAGATATCCTTACTTCCAAAAGAGCAAAATTGAACGTATGATTGCAGAAATGTTAGAGGCGGGTATAATTCAACCTAGTCAAAGTTCTTTCTCTGCTCCTGTAGTATTGGTATACAAGAAGGATGGATCATGGTGAATGTGTCCAGATTATAGGGAGCTCAATAAGCTCACCATTAAAGATAAATTTCCCATTCCTGTGATTGATGAATTATTGGATGAATTACATGGAGCAATTTATTTTACGAAGTTGGATCTTTGTTCAGGATATCATCAAATTAGAATGAAGACTGAAGATATTCCAAAAACAACATTTCTAACTCATGAGGGTCATTATGAATTTTTGGTCATGCCTTTTGGCCTTACCAATGCACCTTCTACATTTCAAGGGTTGATGAATTCCATTTTCAAACCCACCCTTAGAAAATTTGTGCTAGTATTTTTTGATGATATACTAATCTTCAGTAGGTCTTGGAAGGATCATGTTGAACATGTTGACAGGGTGCTCAAACTATTGCAGGAGAAACAATTATATGCAAAAGCATCCAAATGTTTCTTTGGAGTACAAGAGGTGGAATATCTGGGTCATATTATATCCCACGAGGGTGTTAAAGTAGACCCTAACAAAATTAAAGCCATTAAGGAATGGAAAGTCCCTAAGACAATAAAGCAGTTGCGAGGATTTCTCGGGTTAACAGGCTATTATCGTAAGTTTTTTAAGAATTATGGAAGAATAGCAGCACCTCTAACAACATTATTGAAGAAAGATGCATTTTCATGGACTCCTGAAGCAACTAAGGCCTTTGAACATCTTAAAGAGGCAATGTGCCTAGCACCAGTCTTAGCTACGCCAGACTTCACAAAAACCTTTATTGTGGAATGTGATGCCTCAGGAAATGGAATTGGTGCCGTTTTAATGCAAGAAGTGGCACTGATGCTGGCTTAATTTCTTCTACACTCCATGCCTCTAGAAAGTTTGCACAAGAAATCATATTTCATGTGTGAGAGTGGCTCTCTGTTGTGGAAGTTTCATCTATACACCATGTAGTTGAGAATCAACCTTTAATGTAATGAGAACGCCTCAAGCAAAGAGGGCAAAACTGATCATGATAGTCTTAAACACTTTTTGGAACAAAGAATATCTTCAGAAGAGCAGCAAAAATGGGTCACAAAGATGTTGGGTTATGAATTTGAAATAATATACAAAAGAGGGAAGCTAAATGTTGTTGCAGATGCACTCTCAAGAAAGAATGAAGAGGTGGAAGCATTGCTTTGTGCCATTTCTATTATCTAACCAGATTGGATAACTGAAGGAAGAGATGAATGGAAGAAGGACGAAGAAGTGTGGACACTCATTCAAAAGTTGCAGCAAGATCCTAGTACATCTGATACATTTATTTGGAAAAATGATTCCTTATGGTACAGAGATCACTTATATATTTGTAATAATTCCCAACTAAAACAAAAGATTCTTTTGGAATTGCACACTTCTCCTTTAGGAGGACACTCAGGATTTTTAAAAACTTACCACAGGGTGAAGAAAGATTTTTTTTGGGATGGCCTTAAATCTGATATTCAAAAGTTTGTGGTAGAATGTTTGGTTTGCCAGCAGAATAAAGTGGAGACAATTAAGACCCCGGGACTTCTACAACCTTTATCCATTCCAAGTCAACGTTGGGAGGAGATTTCAATGGATTTTATCACAGGTTTACCTAAGTCTGAAGGAAAGAATGTCATCATGGTGGTAGTTGATAGACTTACTAAGTATGCACACTTTTGTGCATTATCTTATCCATTTAAAGCAAGTACAGTTGCTACTACATTTATGGATAGAATTCAAAAACTACATGGAAGCCCAAGGGTTATTGTGAGCGACAGAGATCCCATTTTTACTGGAAATTTTTGGACGGAGTTATTTTCTTGTTTGGGTACTCAATTAGCTCATAGCTCATCTTATCATCCTCCATCCGATGGTCAAACTGAGATAGTAAATAAATGTTTGGAAGGATATCTTCGTTGTTTTGTATCTGATAAACAAACACAATGGGTCAAGTGGTTACCTCTTGCCGAATGGTGGTATAACACTTCCTTCCATACTGCAGCAAAAATGACCCCATTTATGGCACTTTATGGATATCATCCACCATCCATCACATCATATTTAAGAGAAAAATTGAAGGTTCAAGCAGTGGAAGATCACATCGAGCATCAACAAGAAGTTCTCCAACTCTTAAAGGATAACCTGAATTTGGCACAAAATCGAATGAAACAACAGGCAGATCAACATCGTAGCGAGAGAAGTTTTGATGTAGGAGATTGGGTTATTTTACGGCTACAACCATACAAACAAATGTACCTCAAGCAAGCAAAGAAGGATAATAAATTATCGCCAAAGTACTATGGTCCTTACAAGGTGTTGCAAAAGATTGGTACTATGGCATACAAATTGGAGCTTCCTGCTTCTTCGCGAGTACATCCAGTTTTCCATGTTTCATGCTTAAGAAGGTTATAAGTGAAAATCTTCCAGTTCAAACAATATTTCTAGAACTTGATGAGGAAGGAAAAATCATATTGGAACCTGAAGCGATCACGGAAACAAGAACTCGACAACTACGGAATCGATCAATTTCAGAGTATCTCATCAAGTGGAAGAACTTACCCACTGAAGATTCTACATGGGAGGATGAGAATTTTATACTGAAGCACCCAGAGCTACTCAAGCGTTGAGGACAACACTTTTTTGAAGGAGAGGGGCATGTAAGGTCCCTATATTACTAGTATAGTCCCTTATTGTTGTTAGTGTAACCCCCTTATTGTTATTATTGTACCCTTGTAACACCCATATTGTTATTATTGTGCCCTTAAATTATTATTGTTAGGTCGGCTAGGATTACATTGTGCCCCATGGACTCCTATATATAGAAAGGAGGTTTTGTAATTTGAATGTTCCAAGAATTTTTCATTCATGTAATGTATTGGAGGTTGCCCCCTCAAAGTGGCTTATTTCTAAGGCGTTGATATCTCTTTTCTTCTCTTTTTGGAGCTGGTTTCACAACAGAAACCATGGAGACACAAGGAGGGGATAGGGAGAAGAAACAGCATCATGAGATGAGGAGTACACACCCCTATCCATTTCTGGAGGTTGTTGCACCTAGGAGGGAGACTTGATTGCACAGTGAGAGCATGGGAAGATTTTTCCATTCACATATGTAGTCATCTCTTGATGATGATGTCTCATTACATGGAGACATTTCACCAGGGAGACCACTGGATAAGCAGAGGAGGATGTATGCTTCACATGTTGAGGCACCACTCATTTATTTTAGAGGGGTGGAGACCTTGGAAGAGATGGGTACAATGCTGAGAGTCTTGGGCAGACTCAAGGAGGAGAGAGGCATTCTCTCAACATCATCTTTACCCACTCACATTTCAAATTCTGCACTGTGGCAGAAGTGGCAGGGGAAGGATAGCAGCCTTCCAACTTGCATCTTTGATATGGGAGATGTCAAAGAAGAGGGCAGCCATATGACAGGTGTTCTTCATGATAGATTAGAAACGCTGTCACTATGGAGGATAAATCCATATTGGAACTCCCAGTTGTTGGTGGAGTACTCCTAGGATCTTCTTGCTTGCATGATATTGGATGATCAACATATGAGGAGATGCATGGATCATGTGAAAATGGAGGAGAGACATAACTCTTTGGAAGAGTTAGCATAACCAGCTCTTTTCTCTTTGGGGATGAGAGCAGACTCATCTATGAGCTACTCCCTTTACATGAGCAAAACATATGGTAAGGATGTTGATTGTTTACATGATGATTTATATAATGTATGTATGTATCCCTTAGCCATATATGTGCAGGATGTTGCTCCAAGGAGAAGAATTCCTTCTTTTAGGCTTCATGGTCTACTTGAGGCCATAAGCATGATTGATGGCCATTCCCTAAGAGGACTTGGGGAAAAGTTTTATTATGGAGGAAATGCTCACTCTACACCATACATCATTCATACTTATGAGGAGATTGGGGCAGCAAGAAAGTGGTTGAAAAGCCACACATTTTACTAGTCTCTATTATAGTTGAGATTCAAGCTGCGTTTGTTACATTTGAGGGACCATTGTCCTTCTCACTTATTGCATATGGCAGCGAGCATGATTCTCATTTTGGCTCCCTATGTTTCTATTATTTCTGTCTTCATGAGGAGCATGTTTGGGAGAAAGACACATTGGATGGATGTGTCCTTTGGGAGAGAAGATCTCCATATCTTTTGTAGTACATGTTCTAAGGGGAACATGGGAGATGATATGGCCACCACAACAATACAATTTTATCTTTATGAGGGGGGCCATAGGGTTGAACGGAATCCATATGATGGTGACTTCCAACTCATCATATATGGAATGGTTTGGGCCATCTTGATTTGCAACGTTGGAGGAGAGATCTTTGGAGATCTAGTCCTCATATTGCCACTGGAAGGCAACCTTATTGTAGCCCAAGATCAGCCAACACTCTACACTTATCATAAGTGGAGAGATGGACAGCGTGGGGTAGGCTACCTTGTCTACCATATTCAGATTTTCAGCCCACTACTTTGCACGAGCCAAAGGTGGAGGGAAATTTTCAGGAGTTGCCTAGTTGGGAGGTGACTCATTTTGCATGGCTAATAGCTTGGGGATGGAGGATCCATATGGGGGGAGATAGTTCCCATTATATTTCAGATCCCATTCCTTAAAGGGACCTCTAGACATCACTTTGTTATCCTCTTGAGTATTTCACCTTTACATGATGATAGCTTGATAACTGACTTGCATGCTGAGGAGGAGCAATGTGGAGATTTGATTGATGAGATAACATTTTTTTACTTGGAGGAGCTCATCATACATGGATTCTACAGGGAGAGTAGGAGAAATAACTCAGTTCTATCGTTGCACTTACTTGAGGACAAGCAATATTTGAGAGGGGAGGACTGTAATGTTCCCAAAATTAGCAAGAAGCTAATTGGAACATTGATTTTTCTCATATCATCTAGGAGGTGAATAAAATGGGTGAGGAGACCCATGAGTAGGAATAAAATCCCTCATAGTGTGAAAGGGATCAATAGAGTGGATTTATTTTGCACCTTCCAGTGTGAAAAGGGGCAAATGCATGAGGACAACGTCAAGTTTAACCAAGTCAACAACGCTGCCAAAGAGGGTGTGGATTGCTTGGGAAGACAACGCAGTTTGAATGGGAGGAAGATATCTTGGTGGAGGAAACCCTAATGTGTGGGGTCCAAGGCAAGAAGGTTTTCATTTGCATAAAAGGAGGAAGAGGCAGCCATAGAGGATTATGTTTGAGTATTTGATTTTGGTCTATCTAGACTCTTTGCATTCTCGGGCTGTTTAGCAGAGTTGCAGTGCTGTATAGCACAAGGAATTCCTGTTTAGGATTCCTTCTCCTTATTGAGAAGCCTCTTGAGGGATTGTTCTTCATTTCTCCACATTTAGGCTCAAGGCCAAGCCACCTCCTTCAGCTACAACGCAGTTTCTATTTAGAGCTGGGTTGTGTTGAAAGGTGTTGCAGTAGAGGGTTCCATCACACCACTTCCAAAGCTTATCTTTCAAAGGAGAGAGCTTCTATTCCTTTGGGAGATCAGTAAGGAAGATTTCAAAGCTGATTTACGTATCTTGGCAATAGGCCAAGCATCTCTCATCTACTACAGCGCAGTCCCCCTCCTTGACTGCATTATTTCAGTGTGTATCTGTAGTGGGTGTTTGCACCACTATTTTGGAGGGTGAAATCTTCAGTGTTAGGATCAACCTATCACTTGAAAGATATATTGGAGGACGTCTATTTCAGATTGTGCATCATATTCAACCATCTCCATCCATTTTTCTGAGTTGCAGCTACTATTCAGTCTTTGGGACTGCAACTCCGACATTTTTCCAAATTGTAGATTGCAGCCAATCCTTCTAAGGATTGTTGTACTATTGTTTCCAGGGGTTGAGAGCTTACTCCCCCACATTTATTGAGCCTTACATTGTTATATATTTTTATTATGATTCAACATGTTGCACTGTCTCCAATAAACTACGTCATTTTAGCCTTATGACATTTCTATGTAGCAGTGTTTCTCTATTCTTATGTACATGTCTGATTGAGGCTTTCATTGCCCAGATTGAGTGACTGATTCCTCAAGGATTTGTATACATTTTCTACTGTGCTATACATCTATTGTCTATCTACATCTTCATGGACTTAATCTCATTAAAATAACGCTGTTGCTCTATTTCTTGTTCCTACGTTGCTGCAGCCCCTTCATTGGGCACTTTCTAAAGACAACTAGGTGTGGGAGACCTGTTTAACCCACCTAGAGGGATTTATTTTGAGCCTCCTCTTGTATTTAGGTCTTAGATACATTGATCTAAGGGATCTAGATCTTGGTTTCAAATATTGTAGCAACCATTCCTGGAAAATGTGTTTTTCAGTCATGCCTTGCTGACAGTTCCCATTTTGGGATATTACAGTGGAATCAGAGCTACAATATTGGCTCAGCCTGTGAGTCTCAGCTGAAGGAGATTAGAAGAGGATTGGCTTTATCTCATCATATTTCAGATCCATCAGGAACCTCCATAAGGAGGATAAGTAGATAAAATAAGAAGTTCCCTACACTTCGTATTCTCATTGAGAAGGAGACAAAGAGATGAGTAGGAAAAAGACTCCATATTCTGGAGGAGAGAAAGGGGATAGGATTAGAAAGCTTCTTCCTAAATCTGTACAAAACATTCATGAAGATCTCAAGAAGATAAGGAGGGAGATGTATGGAGAATATCCACAAGAGTTTGAATATAAAGCAAACTCTAGATGTTCATATGAGGAGTGTGAGCCTGCATCCACACCCTATGATGTACAACACAGTAACATGCCCAAAATTACCATAAGAGAGATGGGAAGGGAAGAAGAGGTTGCTAGGGGGGAAACTCTTAGTGATTTCCTGACAGAGTATGAGTCTCAAATTCAGAAATTCTGAGGTCATCTTAGTTTTTTCAGAGTTTTGCAAGATCAAGGTGAAGGGAAGAGAGCAGCAAGATAGATTTCTTCTATCTACTTTTGAAGGTTCACCTACATGCTCAGCCAAATATTGGGTGGAGGAGTTAGATACCTTCTTACAACAACACCGAATATCTGAAGGAGAAGCCATCAAGGTAGCAGTGCTGAATTTGAGAGGTAAGGTCTATGCTTGGTGGACTTTTGAATCCTTTCCTTTAAAGAATGCAAACACTTCATCTTATGCAAGTTTCACTAAGGAATTAGTGAAAATATTTGATAGGAGGATTCATGATACACATGTGATGGAGCCAAAAAAGAAAACTCAAATAGAAACCTTGCATAGAAACTCAAAACCACTTCAGAGAACTATGGAGGATCCAATCATTGGGTGGTTGCCCATTCATGTTGCAGAGGTTGAGGGAAACAGTGCTGTCAGATCTAGAGAGTATCTAGTACCTCATGCAGAGGAAGAAGGAGCTCCAGCTCCAACTAGAGGGATTATTGTATTTTTGCGAGAAAGTTCCCAGGATATCATGTGTAGAGGTCATGGCACAACTCATGATCTACATATGCCATGGATGAGGAGGTGTGAAACCATGGAGACACAAGGAGGGGATAGGAGAAGAACCAACATCATGAGATGAGGAGTACACACCCCTATCCATTTCTGGAGGTTGTTGCACCTAGGAGGGAGACTGGATTGCACAGTGAGAGCATGGGAAGATTTGTCCATTCATATATGCAATCATCTCTTGATGATGATGTCTCATTGCATGGAGACATTTCATGAGGGAGACCACTGGACCAGAAGAGGAGGATGGATGCTTCACATGTTGAGGCACCACTCATTGATTTCAGAGGGGTGGAGACCTTGGAAGAGCTGGGTACAATGCTGAGAGTCTTGGGCAGACTCAAGGAGGAGAGAGGCATTCTCTCAACATCATCTTTACCCATTCACATTTCAGATTTTGCGAGTGCTATGGTAGAAGCAGTAGGGGAAGGATAGCAACCTTCCAAATTGAATCTTTAACATGGGAGATGCCAAAGAAGAGGGAAGCCATATGATAGGTGTTCTTCATGATAGATCAGCAGTGCTATCACTATGGAGGATAAATCCATATTGGAACTCCCAGTTGTTGGTGGAGTACTCCTAGGATCTTCTTGCTTGCATGATATTGGATGATCAACATATGAGGAGATGCATGGATCATGTGAAAATGGAGGAGAGACATAACTCTTTGTAAGAGTTAGCACAACCACCTCTTTTCTCTTTGGGGATGAGAGGAGACTCATCTATGAGCTACTCCCTTTGCATGAGCAAAACATATGGTAAGGAAGTTTATTGTTTACATGATGATTTATATAATGTATGTATGTATCCCTTAGCCATATATGTGCAGGATGTTGATCCAAGGAGGATCATTCCTTATTTTAGGCTTCATGGTATACTTGAGGCCATAAGCATGATTGATGGCCATTCCCTAAGATGACTTGGGGAGGAGTTGTATTATGCAGGACATGCTCAACCTACACCATACATCTTTCATACTTATGAGGAGATTGGGTCAGCAAGCAAGTGGTTGAAAAGCCACACATTTTACCAGCCTCTATTGTAGTTGAGAGTCAAGCTGTGTTGGTTACATTTGAGGGACCATTTTCCTTCTCACTTATTGCATATGGCAGCGAGCATGATTCTCATTTTGGCTCCCTATGTTTCTATTATTTCTCTCTTTATGAGGAGAATGTTTGGGAGAAAGACACATTAGATGGATGTGTCCTTTTGGAGAGAAGATCTCCATATATTTTGTAGTACATGTTTTAAGGGAACATGGGAGATGATATGGACACTATAGCAACACAATTGTCTCTTTATGAGGGGGGCCATAGGGTTGAACGGACTCCATATGATGGTGACTTCCAACTCATCATATATGGAATGGTTTGGGCCATCTTGATTTGCAACGTTGCAGGAGAGATCTTTGGAGATCTAGTCCTCATCTTGCCACTGGAAGGAAACCTTATTGCAGCCCAAGATCAACCAACACTCTACACTTATCATAAGTGGAGAGATGGACAGTGTGGGGTAGGCTACCTTTTCTACCATATTTATATTTTTAGCCAACCTACTTTGCACGAGCCAAAGGTGGAGGGAAATTTTCAGGAGTTTCCTAGTTGGGAGGTGACTCATTTTGCATGGCTAATAGCTTGGGGATGGAGGATCCATATGGGGAGAGATAGTTCCCATTATATTTCAGATCCCATTCCTTAAAGGGACCTCTAGACATCACTTTGTTATCCTCTTGAGTATTTGACCTTTACATGATGATAGCTTGATAGCTGACTTGCATGCTGAGGAGAAGCAATGTGGAGATTTGATTGATGAGATAACATTTTTTTACTTGGAGGAGTTCATCATACATGGATGCTATATGGAGAGGAGGAGAAATAACTCAGTTCTATCCTTGCACTTTCTTGAGGACAAGCAAACAGAAATAACGCAGTTTCTGTTTAGAGCTGTGTTGTGTTGCAAGGTGCTGCAGTGGAGGGTTCCATCACACCACTTCCAGAGCTTATCTTTAAAATGAGAGAGATTCTATTCCTCTGGGAGATCAGTTAGGAATATTTCAAAGCTGATTTTCGTATCTTGGCAACAGGCCAAGCATCTCCCATCTACTACAACGCAGTCCCTCTCCTTGACTGCGTTATTTCAGTGTGTATCTGCAGTGGGTGTTTGCGCCACTATTTTGGAGGGTGAGATCTTCAGTGTTAGGATCAGCCTATCACTTGAAAGATCTATTGGAGGAGGTATATTTCAGATTGTGCATCATATTCAGCCATCTCTATCCATTTTTCTGAGTTGCAGCTGCTATTCAGTCTTTGGGACTGCAACTCCGACATTTTGCCAAATTGTATATTGCAGCCAATCCTTCTAAGGATTGTTGTACTATTTTTTCCAGGGGTTGAGAGCTTGCTCCCCCACATTTCTTGAGCCTTACATTGTTATATCTTTGTATTATGATTCAACATGTTGTAGTGTCTCCAATAAACTGCGTCATTTTAGCCTTATGACATTTCTGTGTAGCAGTGTTTCTCTATTCTTATGTACATGTCTCATTGAGGCTTTCATTTCCCAGATTGAGTGACTGATTCCTCAAGGATTTGTGTATATTTTCTAATTTATTATACATCTGTTGGCTATCTACATCTTCATGGACTTCAGCTCATTAAAATAACGTTGTTTCTCTATTTCTTGTTCCTACATTGCTGCAGCCCCTTCATTGGGCACTTTCTCAAGACAACTAGGTGTGGGAGACCTGTTTAACCCACCTAGAGGGATTTATTTTGAGCCTCCTCTTGTATTTAGGTCTTAGATACATTTATATAAGGGATCCATATCTTGGTTTCAAATCCTGTAGCATCCATTCCTGGAAAATGTGTTTTTCAGTCATGCCTTGCTGATAGTTACCATTTTGGGATATTACAGTGGTATCAGAGCTATAATCTTGGCTCAGTCTGTGAGTCTTAGCTGAAGGATATCAGAAGAAGATTGGCTTTATCTCATCATATTTTAGATCTATCAGGAACCTCCCTAAGGAGGATAAGTATATAGAAGAAGAAGTGCCCTGCACTTCCTATTCTCATTGAGAAGGAGACAGAGAGATGAGTAGGAAAAATACTTCATCTTCTGGAGGAGAGAAAGGGGATAGGATTAGAAATATTATTCCTAAATATGTACAAAATATTCATGAAGATCTCAAGAAGATAAGGAGGGAGATGTATGGAGAATATCCACAAGAGTTTGAATCTAAAGCAAACTCTAGATTTTCATATGAGGAGTGTGAGCCTGCATCCACACCCTATAATGTAAAACGCAGTCACATGCCCAACATTACCATAAGAGAGATGGGAAGAGAAGAAAATGTTTCTAGGGGGGAAACTCTTAGTGATTTCGTGATAGAGTATGAGTCTCAAATTCAGAAATTCTGAGGTCATCTTAGTTTTTCAGAGTTTTGCAAGATCAAGGTGAAGGGAAGAGAGCAGCAAGATAGATTTCTTCTATCTACTTTTGAAGGTTCACCTACATGCTCAGCCAAATCTTGGGTGGAAGAGTTAGATACCTTCTTACAGCAACACCAAATATCTAAAGGAGAAGCCATCAAGGTAGCAGCGCTGCATTTGAGAGGTAAGGCCTATGCTTGGTGGATTATTGAATCCTTTCCTTTAAAGAATGCAAACACTTCATGTTATGCAAGTTTCACTAAGGCATTAGTGAAAATATTTTATAGGAGGATTCATGATACACATGTGATGTATCCAAACAAGAAAATTCAAATAGAAACCTTGCATAGAAACTCAAAACCACTTCAAAGAACTATGGAGGATCCAATCATTGGGTGGTTGCCCATTCATGTTGCAGAGGTTGAGGGCAACAACGCTGTTAGATCTAGAGGGTATCTAGTGCCTCATGCAGAGGAAGAAGGAGCTCCAGATCCAACTAGAGGGATTCTTGTATTTTTGCAAGAAATTTCCCAGGATATCATGTGTAGAGGTCATGGCACAACTCATGATCTACATATGCCATGGATGAGGAGGTGTGAAACCATGGAGACACAAGGATGGGATAGGAGAGGAAACAACATCATGAGATGAGGAGTACACACCCCTATCCATTTCTGGAGGTTGTTGCACCTAGGAGGGAGACTGGATTGCACAGTGAGAGCATGGGAAGATTTGTCCATTCATATATGTAGTCATCTCCTTATGATGATGTCTCATTGCATGGAGACATTTCACGAGGGAGACCACTGGACCAACAGAATAGGATGGATGCTTCACATGTTGAGGCACCACTCATTGATTTCAGAGGGGTGGAGACCTTGGGAGAGCTGGGTACAATGCTGAGAGTCTTGGGCAGATTCAAGGAGGAGAGAGGCATTCTCTCAACATCATCTTTACCCACTCACATTTCAGATTCTGCGAGCGCTATGGCAGAAGCAGCATGTGAAGGATAGCAGCCTTCCAAATTGCATATTTAACATGGGAGATGCCAAAGAATAGGGCAGACATATGATAGGTGTTCTTCATGATAGATTAGCAGTGCTGTCACTATGGAGGATAACTCCATATTGGAACTCCCAGTTGTTGGTGGAGTACTCCCAGGATCTTCTTGCTTGCATGATATTGGATGATCAGCATATGAGGAGATGCATGGATCATGTGAAAATGGAGGAGAGACATAACTCTTTGGAAGAGTTAGCACAACCACCTCTTTTCTCTTTGGGGATGAGAGGAGACTCATCTATGAGCTACTCCCTTTGCATGAGCAAAACATATGGTAAGGAAGTTTATTGTTTACATGATGATTTATATAATGTATGTATGTATCCCTTAGCCATATATGTGCAGGATGTTGCTCCAAGGAGGATCATTCCTTATTTTAGGCTTCATGGTATACTTGAGGCCATAAGCATGATTGATGGCCATTCCCTAAGATGACTTGGGGAGGAGTTGTATTATGCAGGACATGCTCAACCTACACCATACATCTTTCATACTTATGAGGAGATTGGGTCAGCAAGAAAGTGGTTGAAAAGCCACACATTTTACCAGCCTCTATTGTAGTTGAGAGTCAAGCTGTGTTGGTTACATTTGAGGGACCATTGTCCTTCTCACTTATTGCATATGGCAGCGAGCATGATTCTCATTTTGGCTTCCTATGTTTCTATTATTTCTCTCTTTATGAGGAGCATGTTTGGGAGAAAGACACATTAGATGGATGTGTACTTTTGGAGAGAAGATCTCCATATTTTTTGTAGTACATGTTCTAAGGGGAACATGGGAGATGATATGGCCACCACAGCAACACAATTGTCTCTTTATGAGGGGGGCGATAGGGTTGAATGGAATCCATATGATGGTGACTTCCAACTCATCATATATGGAATGGTTTGGGCCATCTTGATTTGCAACGTTGGAGGAGAGATCTTTGGAGATCTAGTCCTCATATTGCCACTGGAAGGCAACCTTATTGCAGCCCAAGATCAACCAAAACTCTACACTTATAATAAGTGGAGAGATGGATAGCGTGGGGTAGGCTACCTTTTCTACCATATTCAGATTTTCAGCCAACCTACTTTGCACGAGCCAAAGGTGGAGGGAAATTTTCAGGAGTTGCCTAGTTGGGAGGTGACTCATTTTGCATGGCTAATAGCTTGGGGATGGAGGATCCATATGGGGGGAGATAGTTCCCATTATGTTTCAGATCCCATTCCTCAAAGGGACCTCTAGACATCACTTTGTTATCCTCTTGAGTATTTGACTTTTACATGATGATAGCTTGATAGCTGAATTGCATGTTGAGGAGGAGCAATGTGGAGATTTGATTGATGAGATAACATTTTTTTACTTGGAGGAGTTCATCATACATGGATTCTATAGGGAGAGGAGGAGAAATAACTCAGTTCTATCCTTGCACTTGCTTGAGGACAAGCAATCTTTGAGAGAGGAGGACTGTAATGTTCCCAAAATTAGCAAGAAGCTAATTGGAACATTGATTTTGCTCATATCATCTAGGAGGTGAATAAAATGAGTGAGGAGACCCATGAGTAGGAATAAAATCCCTCATAGTGTGAAAGGGATCAATAGAGTGGCTTTATTTTGCACCTTCCAGTGTGAAAAGGGGCAAATGCATGAGGACAAGGTCAAGTTTGACCAAGTCAACAACGCTGCCAAAGAGGGTGTGGATTGCTTGGGAAGACAACGTAGTTTGAATGGGAGGAAGATATCTTGGTGGAGGAAACCGTAATGTGTGGGGTCCAAGGCAAGAATGTTTTTATTTGCATAAAATGAGGAAGAGGCAGCCATAGAGGATTATGTTTGAGTATTTGATTTTGGTCTATCTAGACTCTTTGCATTCTCGGGCTGTTTAGCAGAGTTGCAGTGCTGTATAGCACAAGGAATTCCTGTTTAGGATTCCTTCTCCTTCTTGAGAAGCCTCTTGAGGGATTGTTCTTCATTTCTCCACATTCAGGCTCAAGTCCAAGCCACCTCCTTAAGCTACAACACAGTTTCTGTTTAGAGTTGGGTTGCGTTGCAGTGGAGGGTTCCATCACACAACTTCCAGAGCTTATCTTTCAGAGGAGAGAGCTTCTATTCCTCCGGGAGATCAGTTAGGAATATTTTAGAGCTGATTTTCATATCTTGGCAACAGGCGAAGCATCTCCCATCTACTACAACACAGTCCCTCTCCTTGACTACGTTATTTCAGTGTGTATCTGCAGTGGGGGTTTGCACCAGTATTTTGGAGGGTGAGATCTTCAGTGTTAGGATTAGCCTATCACTTGAAAGATCTGTTGGAGGAGGTCTATTTCAGATTGTGCATCATATTCAGCCATCTCTATCCATTTTTCTGAGTTGCAGTTGCTATTCAGTCTTTGGGACTGCAACTCCGACATTTTTCCAAATTGTAGATTGCAGCCAATCCTTCTAAGGATTGTTGTACTATTATTTCCAGGGGTTGAAATCTTGCTCCCCCACATTTCTTGAGCCATACATTATTATATCTTTGTATTATGATTCAACATGTTGCAGTGTCTCCAATAAACTGCGTCATTTTAGCCTTATGACGTTTCTGTGTAGCAGTGTTTCTCTATTCTTATGTACATGTTTCATTGCCCAGCTTGAGTGACTGATTCCTCAAGGATTTGTATACATTTGCTGCTGTATTATACATTTTTTGGCTATCTACATCTTCATGGACTTAATCTCATTAAAATAACGATGTTTCTCTATTTCTTGTTCCTACATTGCTACAACCCCTTCATTGGGCACTTTCTCAAGACAACTAGGTGTGCGAGACTTGTTTAACCCACCTAGAGGGATTTATTTTTACCCTCCTTTTGGATTTCAGTCTTAGATACATTGATCTAAGGGATTCAGGTCTTGGTTTCAAATCCTGTAGCATGCATTCCTGGAAAATGCATTTTTCAGTCATGCCTTGCTGATAGTTCCCATTTTGGGATATTACAAAAGGTGACTAAATATTCAGATTTGTTTCACAAGTTTAGGAAGAAGTTTGATGTGAAGAAGACAGAGATGGGCCACAAAGAGACATTTCCTAAGGAAAAAAGAGAGGATGACATTCTTGTCACTCTGGACAAGGAGTCACAACATTCACCACCTTCTGGAGAGGTACTTGCATCTAGAGAAGAGACACTTGCAACCTTGCAAGTTATTCTTGAGCTCTTGACACATAGAGTCCCATGCATGATTCAGGAGACACATGAGGAAGAGGAGGAAGATTCCAGTGCTGGTACACTTGTAGAAGTGCTGCCATCATTCTTACCAACAATTGGAGACACCATTGTCCCGGCTAGAGGAACTCTTTTTCTATGTCAAGAGGTTCTTAGACATTAGTTGATCCAAGGTATGCACACAAACTCATCACCTATTGTTTAAGTAGATCTTATTGAAACTTATGGGGACATGCCATTAGGGCCAATGCATAACCAAGGGTTAAAAAAAAATGCTGATTTGAAGCAGCAACATATCACAGCGCAGAGGACCCTTGATCTAATCAAGGAGGAGATGAAAAAATATCCTAGTTTTTCATGGATGAACTACATTCAACCTCTTGAGTTGAACTGTAAAATTTCAGAAAATGGGATGAGTATGATCCTATGTACAATTATTGGTTATGAGATCAGTATTGTACCTTGCTTTGAGACAACATATGTATTACCCTGTAGATCTACAATGTTGTCACTTAGTAGCAGTGTTAATGAAGAGGCCCCATTATTCTTGCAGCATTCTGAAGGTAACTTCACTCATGAAGCAATGGAGGTTAAGATGATGAATGGTAGACATCTTGAGATGAGAAATATTTTCTCCTTTCTTGATGACACTTTCTCAATGAGCATCTCACAACTCAAAGAGAGACTTCTACTTGCAGCAAATCCATAACCTCATTGGTTTTGGAAGGCCATCGATGAGATGAAGGTCAAATCATTAAGAGATCTCATCGGTGGTGCACTTCAACATTTCATGGAGTGCAAGGTTCTTCATCAGTCTAATGTGGAGGGTATTCTATAAAGGGAGGATACCATTTTTATGCAACACATTATTTATCATCCTCATTGGGATGAGTGGGTGAGAATTATAAGAAAGGGGTTGCATGACCACTTGAAAATATATGACATGGGCCACCAAGAAGCTTGGTTACATTGGTTGCTCTTGGGTGAATTTGGTTACTACCCAAAGGCTTCAATTTCTTTGATCCATGCCTTGAAAAATACTCATGTAATGAAGAAGGAGGCATGGTTGTGCTGGTTACTCTTGGGTGAGTATGGTTACTACCCAAAAGGTCATATTTTCTAGTCTCATGCCTTGTGTATCAATGATAATCTACAATAGAAGAAGGCATATTCATCTATGAAGTCCTTAAGAGAGTTTGGCCATCACATGGCATCTCCCATGTTTATGTGTTTTGTTTTGTTGGTAATATGGCATAGTACTCTCATGATGTATGATAATGGAGTTGATTTGTATTGGGCTGGTATGAAATTCTATATGTCCTTCAGCATTTTTTTGTTACTCCATCATTCACATGATGATGTGAAGAGGCATCAAGGTCTCTTGTTGCTTTGGTTTCTTTTGGGGGGGTTTGGCTTGTCCATCATACATGAGGGAGATGAAGGATGGCAGCAAGAGGCCCTACTCCGGTGGTTACTATTGGGAGAATATGGTTTGACACTTTGGTCTACCCATATGTCCCTGATTCTTATTTTGCATAATATTGGAATGATGATTGGAACCAACAAGGCCAACAGGGATAAAGATGAGGGCATGTCAATGCTCAATTTACCTCATGAAACATGGGATGAAGAAATGCTTTGTGACATGGAACTTTTTCTTTGTGGAAAGAACCACTTTATTTTATGTATCTCATGTATTGATGATGATATTGGACATCATATGATTGTCACTTGGTACTTCATGATGAAATGAGGTCATCTAACCATACAGTTGGAGGTCATTCTATACATCCTTGAGAGACAACTTTGGAACCAAACATGCATGACACATTGCAGCAAATGGAGGAGGCCTTCCTTTTGTGGATGCCATTTGGAGGGAAATGGATGTCTTGTGCATCTACTTTTGCAGTTGCTTGAGGTCAAGCACCATTTTTCCAGGTAGGGCTGTAATATTCCCAAATTTTCACCTGATATTTAGAATATAAGAGTTCTTAATTTTCTTAATGAATTAAGTAAATAAACGGGTGGAGGGACCCATAATCCTCAAGATGAATAAATATCCACTTTTTATGTGTGAATGTGGATTAATAAAGCTTAGATATACATAGTGAGGTAGTGGAGCCACTGCTAATGTGAATGGAATTGGAGATCATGTCTCATTAATGAGATAGATCATGGAGGTTGATACAGTCAACTAAGATCTTGGAAGAGATAAAACAGAAGATCATGGGGAATTAAGGATGAGATGATGGAGGATGTTGTGAAATTAATGCACACATGATGGAGAGGGTGTACATTTCACCTAGAAATGATGGATGACTGGAGAGACAACACAGTCAAACATGGAGGATCTTGTCCACATGCACAACGTAGTTTAGATGAGGGCCAAGGCATGGGAAGACTCAAACACTATATAAATAAGATGAAGGCAAGAATGAAAGGGGGGTTGAAGATTATTATTGATGTATGATCTGCTTAGATCTAGAATTGTCATATGACATTCCATGCTTTTTTTTGGCTGTTTAGCTAAGATTGCATGTGCTGTTTAGCACATAGTGTTCCTAGTCGGGAATCCCACCTCTTTCATTGAGTAGATCTTGAAAGAGTATTGTACTTCATTCTACATCAGGCATTGGTGCCACATATGTTTTCCTACTTTTGCAGAACATCCATATTCAGAAATTGCAGATTTCTGAAGATCAGTTTGAGAGGAGGCTGTCCTTCAATATTTCAATTAAGGAACCGGTGGAGGATTATTACTATCACCTAGGGATTAAAGATAAACATTCCCAGAGCTTCATTTTAGATTTGGCATCGGGCCAAAATTTATTGACCTCCTAGCAACAGTAGTTCCATCCAGAATTACGTTGTCCAATATTGCAGATCCAAAGGAGGAAGGAAGTTGCTATCATTTCAGCTAGTAATCCTGTGAGGGATCATCCCCTCACCTCTCCATCGATATTTCCATCAGCCTGGAGTCTATTAAAACATATTTCAACAGGCATAGAGCCTCTCTTTCCCTTACAGTGCAGTTTTTATGAGAAGTTGTGTAGCAGCAGCTGTAATCATCATTAGAGGATTGAGAAGCTAGATCTAGAGCTTCTAGCTTATAGATCTGAAGGAGGGATCAACCCTTTAAGCTTAGATCTGATCTTGTGACATATTTCAGCCATCTATTTGTCAGATCTAGTTTCAGATCTGTAATCCTAGCAGATAAAGGATAAAACCCTAGGAGGGTGGTTTTTCCAAAGTTATAGATCTGGAAAAACCTTTCTGGGTTATCTTGGGAACCCATCACATTGGCCATATCTTGAATATTGGCATCATCAGAGCTCATAAGCTCCCTAGATCTACATTTTCCTGTGAAAAATTTACATGTATATCAACAGTAGTAGGGACAACATAATATTGATTCTGTAAGCTCACCAGTTACACAGTGCTAGTTGCAGCACCATTGGAGGGCGATTCTAGGCCTTCTCTTGGGCTAGATCTACTCATTTTCTGTACATTGTGTAATTGATTCATCTCCATATAATAAAATGGCTCAGCTTCTCTGTATATTCTGATGTTGTCTTTAGATCTATTTTTTACTTAGTTTTAGTTCTTATATTGTGTTTAAGTATTACTGCATTATCCCTTTTGGGATATTACAGAAAAATAACTTAATAACCCATAATTTATTAAGTTGTTTTTGGTCTAAACAGGAAACCCCATGAGGAATAATTGAATAAATCCTTATTTGTTTGATTTTCCTCAAGGGATAATTAATTGAACCACTGATTAATTAATATTCCTCGTCATATTTAACCCAAAACAGGAACATTAATTAGATAAATCATTATTTATCTTATTATTTTCTAGGAATAATTATTTAAAAATTATTTATATAATATTCCTCGTTAAATTTGACTAAATCATTTATAAATAATTGAATAAATCACTATTTATTTAATTATTACTCAACCACATGCTTAAAATAATAAATAAATCATTTATTTATTTATTATTTCTAAATAAGGGATTTGACCATATTCAAATTCCTTTTCCCTCTAACGAAAATAATAAAATATTCCATAAAATTTGGATCTAGATTTGGTTAATAATATTTTAATTATGCACCAATATCTAGACTAACTCAATATTTTGTTATAAATAGAAGGGTTTTCCCATTCATTCACTACATTTTTTTGCCTAAAGATAACTCTGGATCTATACTATTGGTCTGACTTTGATCCTCCCATCATTGTCATATTTTTCTACTTTTTTCTTGTGAGCTCCCCTTGAGTTCCATTTTTGTCTGGGTTTTATACACCATCAAGGGAGAGAAATATTATATCTAAAGCACTAAGGACATACAGGAACCCATCCCATTGAGGGGGAATGGTAACATCTTTCTATGTTCCCTTCCCTGGTGTCATAATACAAAAAATTCTTTAAAAATTTTGTCTTGTTCATTGGATGCATGGAGCAACTCTTGCTTATTATTTGCTGTTTAATGTATTTAACTGCATAGATCTAGATTTATGTAGCATTTATTCTGATCACTAACTGCAGATCTAAGGAATTTACAACCATCTTTGATGTTAGGGCTGTTTTTTGTGCACACCTAAAGCAATTTTTTTTTCGTATGCTTGCGATTAGAATTCACCCTAATAATGGCCACAAAAGTGCCATTTATTGAAGGATCCATCTACAACTATGCTGAATTTTAGACATTGTGTTGTGGAAAAAATGATCTATATGCTCTGACAACATGTTAAAGAATTTAGTGGTCAGTTTATCCACGCTACAAGGCTTGTCATATGGGAACTGGATGACTTGACCACTTTTAGTGATGGGTGTACTCCAAAGATTTATTATGACATCCCACTATCAAATAGGAGAAATTCTTACCCTCTATGAATGTATAATCTATATTAATAATTGTATACATGGATTTTGATAAAATATTGACAGAGACACCTTTGTTACTACGTATGCCAATCTTCAAGGTAAATTTTCAACCTTCACATCTTCTAAAGAGGCTAAATTCACTAGAAAATTGTCAACTTTTTAGATTCAATTTGGAAGAAGTGTAAATTAACCGCATATAGTATATAGAATTCATGCTCCTCTACTGCATGAAGTCATTCATTGCTTGATTTCTGACCTTTTTTGATGGGAGATAAGTGCTAGGGAGTTAAAGAGTGATCTATGAAATATATAGTATACATAATTTGCAAGACTAAGCTACAAAAAATATTGGAATGTGTACAAGCTTTTGAAATTGGAATGCTTGAAAACATGACCTCCCAAATGGTTGTGTGGGAGAAACATTGTATCTAAAAAATACAAAATACATATATATTTCAAGTAACATATTATCTATTAAGAAAATAAGGAAGAAAATAAGAATGATATTCATAAATGACATTTTAGGAGTCCCATATCTATATTAATTCTCATAGAATTATTACACTAAGGAAAATCCCATGGCTTGATGGTCTTGACTAATGCCAATCCCATACCCTCATACTGTTACATGATAAAATCCACTGGAAAGACTACAATCATGCCAACCTTGAAATCCAGACATTTTCCTTTATCTTACATTTTCTGTCCTTTTACTTTAAGAAAAAATTAACATTACCATTAATTACCAAGGTGATGAACTCTACAAAGCTCAATCCCCTATTTTTGTTTTGTCATGAACAAGGTGATATTTTTCTATAAGTCCCATGCCCCTCTTGCACAGTGCGGTGGGCTCAAGAACTAACAAAAAAGTTCCTAAATGCCTTAGTAACTTCGTTGGTCAAACTGTATGGTTGGTCATAATGCATGGAAATTCCATATTGGGAAATGCTTGAAAGATGGGTATTGTGCCTGTATGTTGCATGCTAATTTATAATGGCACAGAACTGTGGAATGTTGAGTTACTGTAACTATTAGGCTAAGAGCTGAGATTCTCAGCTTGAACATAGACTACTATCCTTGTCATGTTGAGCCTTTTTTATTGTTGTACTAAATTAGGAATTACAAATTTTGTTCGCTCTTGTAGTTATGATAATAAATTTCATTGCTGCCCAGGAAAGATGGTTTTCCAACAACATCATGTAGGTATAATTGTAAGTTGTATGCATAGAAATTGGAGAAACAAATATTTAAAGGATGTGCATACTAGCCATCAATGCACCAACATATGATGTTAATGAATGCATAGTGACAACAATACCATGTTGGCAAAAAAAAGGGCAAGGAAAGCAAGCCAAAGTACTCTAAAAGCAACAACACAAATACAACATTTGCATTGTTAATCTGCAACAAAATATTGTCAATCCTCGTGTTTAGAATCATTTATTAGAGAGCTATGATCATATCTTATTTTAATTGGAATGGTATAATGGGTTCTATGTATAAAGGGACTATCGTGATTTATTTTTGAAATTAGATATGGTCCTAGATATATGAAATTTATGTTATTTCTGAAGAAAACCATATACAACTATGTATTTTATTTGGATAGGGAAAATATTTTTTGGAGTAGGAATGGGATGCTTATGGACAAAGCTTTGAATCTTATCAATTATGTGTTACATGCTGAGATTTGGAGTCAGGACTTTGCTAGGTGTTTGTTTGTGGGTAGCACTAGACATTATGCTTCCAGTTCGACATTCCATCCCTCCCTTACCATTCATCCTACATTCCATCCCCCCCTTCACACTGGCTACTTGGAAGCAGACCTCAAATAAGTATTCCAATTTTTAAAGCATCATGCTTCAAGTGAGATGCGTACTCCTAGTGAGTTGCCTACTTCTAGTGAGTTTATCCTAAAGTTGCATAATCCTAGACATCTTAGGTTTCTTCATTAGTTACAGTTAGGCAGACTGTAGATTATAATAACTAAAAAAAAAAATGCGATACAATATTTACTCATAATGTTTAGTAGAATCTTCACTCTTTGGCTGTTAAAATTCATTTGTTGTTTGAATAAAAGGAATGGATGTAAGGAAATATTTAGTGTATATATATAGCTTATACAAGCAATGGTTGGCTCTTGAAAATTATGAGCACACTTACACATACTATCAGTTAATAGGGTGAACAAAAATCTCTGCTCCCAGAGAATATTACCCTTAGTGTTGACACTAGTACGAAGAATATTACATGATGGCTTACAAATTATTTACATAAGAAAAATTGGTTCATTCTTAGGTATAGGTCAATTAATTAGTCTACATCACAACAAAATCATACACATCAAAACAGATAATGGATATGGTAATTAGCTAGAACTGATATTTGTCTCTTTTACTAGATTAGCATCACACATGTAGCCATTTCCTTCCCTTGTCCTTCTTTGGATCTATCATGCACAATTGTATTTCTTATTGAGTGTGTACATAGTCTAGAGACATGATAATACATTAAAAGAAATGTCGGAAGACAAATTTATGTATCAAATTTCAAACATTAAATAGATGAAAAAAATTCATAAATAGGCCATTATTTATTTAAAAGCAATATCAAAAGCTAGTTTCATGAATGAGAGCTTAAGATAAGATAATATAATTATATTAATGTGCAACAAATAACTACCATTATCTTTGCAAAAATCATTTCATCATACTTAGGAAGCAAAAATAGTGGCAAACTAGATGGATTTTAGGAAGGAGGGTTATTACAAAGAAATTTCACTTATATATATTACATTTTCCTTGAATCATACATAAGGCACTAACTCTTGAATAGATATGCCATATAGGCAAAAAATTAAGCTATCAGAAACGAAATGTAATTTTGACATTTTAGTGTCTAATATAAAGCATATAAAAGAAAGAAAATGGATAAAGCATTGTGGAGTAAAATCCAGTGATAACTTAGAGTGAAAAGGTGACAATGTATGTGACCAATAAAAGGAATAAAACTTTTCATAAGTTACAATGGATGATCTGTGTCAATGTCTAAGGGCTTGGATTAGTGAATAATTCAGCTAGGATATTGAATCAATGACTCAATAAGAGCTCAGGAAAAGACCAGATAACAACCAACGATTCATAGGTATATTTAAACAAATTGAGGCATTTTAATTCTAATATCTCATTTGACAAATGAATGATTTAGTGGGTCCTGCAATATTGATCCATTTCTCTTTGACGTAGTTATCACTCATTGTTGTTCCACAGTTGCAATGTTTAGGTAAATAATGATCATCTAGGCATAGTGCTAACAAGCATGACATTGGTGATACAAAAGTTGCAGAAACTAATTTATATTACAGAAAACATAAAATGTTGGACTTGACATGGCATGTACTGGGCTTGATTAGTACTAGTAGAACTTGGTGATTATCACCATAATTGGTAATGCATAATGCATGCGAATGTCAAAGTAGCATGCTGCATAATTTTTATCCAATACTTTGGCATCTGTTCAAAATGCAAGGAATTTTGAAGCTCAGAACTTGGAAAAATTCATTGCATCTAGTGCCTGCATAATTGGAGAATAAATGACACAATTAAAATGCATATAATAAAACTTGACACCATGTTGTTGTTAGAATCACGATTTCCATTAGACCAAAACCCGTAGGCCTTAGTCTCCGTGAAAATCACTAGAGTTAGGATCCACGAGAGGCGGTTAGTCCATGTCGCGAAACACACGGGAAGCGTTGAACCCAATGTACAACAATATCCCCCCAACACGAGCCGGGTGAGTTTCGAATTCAAGACCTGTCCCTCTGATACCACTTGTTGCAATCACGATTTCCGTTAGACCAAAACCTGCAGGCCTTAGTCTCCACTACAATCACCAGAGTTAGGATCCACGAGAGGCGGTTAGTCCATGTCGCGAAACACACGGGGAGCATTGAACCCAATGTCCAATAGTTTCGTGGGTGCAAGTCCACGATGAGATGTACACGTGTAGCATGAATGAAATATTTCAACTACAAGGTGCAACAGTACAATAAATTTTCTTTGTAAAATAAGAGGTTGTCAGGAATCTGAATGCATTTTATAGAGGTGTAGTTGAAGAGGAGAAACAATAACCCATACAAGTTGGAGAGAGATATTGTACATATAATTTCCAATCTTCCAACAAACATATCCCATTTTATGTAACACCAACGATGTGAAGGGAATGATTACGGAGGTGTGAAGACAATGATTACAAAAGTTAGCAATGCAGATGTATCAAACATTTATTGTGGGTTCCACAAGATTAGCATATTCATGGTGAAAATGAACACAAAGGTCAAATTTGATGTAAGTATCTAGGGAATTTACCGTTGGTTTAGCAATACTAGAGAAACTTAATAAGTTACAACTACACTTGGATCCGAATCACAATCTACTCATTCTATCTTCTTAAGGAAGTGCATACCTTTTTTCCTTGGGCACACTGCACTTCAACCAAATTTTAGTTGTTGAGGAGTTTTGATAAGAAGGTTTCTAATTTTATGTGTTACATATCATCTGTTCGACCAGGTGTACCAAAATAAACAATAAATATTTATGATTTACAACAAACATTTTCTAAAGCAAAAATCATATGACATTTATGAATTTAAAAATAATAGGTATTCAATAGTGCATGTATATTATTATTTTATAAATAAAAAAGACGAGATTATATAATGGTGTGTGGGGAATTTCCTTTTTGTCATCCTCTGTCACTAGTTGGGAAACCCATACAACATTGTGAATATTAAATGCCTTGGTGCTTATTTAGCTTCAACAAAATTTTGGAAAATGTGGCAATCAGTAAATGGATTTCTTCTACATCAAACTCAATGTTAGAATATATAGGCACAAATTACCTGTGAATCTCCATAGCTCCACCCTACATACACAAAGCCATTATCTAAATAAGAAATATTTGAAGCAACAATTGTCTCCCCCAAAAATTCTACCTTGATACTAGTAACACTGTAGAAGAGATAAATTGCACAAGAAGAAATAAAAAAGGCCATTTCTGTAAAAATGAAGTCTGTGACTCACAATGAGAAGATGAAGACACCAGTAGAGCATTTTCCCAACTATGGCTACACTAGAGATTAGGAATATATAATACCTAAATGAAATCATAACAAAAAATAGATGGCCTAGACTCTTGACTATGTACACACTCAATAAGAAACACAATTATGCACAATAGATCTAAAGAAGGACAAGGGCAGAAAATGGCTACATGAGTGATGCTAATCTAGTAAAAGAGACAAAATCAGTTCTAGTTAATTGCCTTTTCCACTATGTGTTTTGACGTGTATGTGTTTATTGTGATGTAGACTAGTTCATTGATCTATAGAGAAGAATGAACCAATTTTTCTTATGTCAATAATCTGTAAGCCATCATGTAATATTCTTTGTACTGGTGTCAACACTATGGGTAATCTTCTCTAGGGACAAAGATTGTTGTTCACCCTATTGATACCTGTAAATGAACACTTGGCGAAGTCTTGACTCCAAATCTAAGCCCGTAACAGATAACTGATCAGAGTCGAAGTTTTGTCCATAAGCATCGCATCCCTATTCCTTAAAAACACATTTTCCCTATCCAAATCAAATACATAGTTGTATATGGCCTGCTTGAAAAATAACATAAATTTCATATATCTAGGACCATAATTAATTTCAAAAATAAGTCATGATAGTCTCTTTATATAGAGAACACAATAGACAATTCCATGAAATCAAGATTTGATCATAGCTCTATAATAAACAATTATAGACACGATGATTGAAAATGTTTGATTGCATATTAACAATGCAAATGTTGTATTTGTGTTGTTTCTTTTAGAGTACTTTGGCTTGCTTGGCTTGACATTTTTGTTGCCAACATGGTATTGTTGTTACTACACATTCATCAACCTCATATGTTGGTGCACTGATGGATAGTATTCACATCCTTTAAATATTTGTTTCTCCATGTTTTATGCATAAAATTACACCTACATGAGGTTGTTGGAAAATCATATTTCTTGGGCTACAATGAAATCTAATCTCATACCTACAACAGGGATCACAATTTGTAATTCCTAATTTAATACAACAATCAAAGAGGATCAACATGATAAGGATAGTAGTCTACTTTCAAGCTCAGTAGCTCAACTTTTAGCCTAATAGTGATAACATCTCACAATTCCACATTTCAGCGTCATTATACAGTAGCTTGCAACTTACATGTACAATACCCATCTTTGAAGAATTTCCCAATATGGAAATTCCATGCAGTATGGCCAACCATACAGTTTGAACAACGATGTTTCCAAGGCATTTAGGAACTTATTTGTTAGTTCCTGAGCCCACCTAAGTGCCCAAGAGGGGCATGGGACCTATCGGAAAATATCAATCTGTCTGTGAAAAAACAACAATAAGGGACTAAGCTTTGTAGAGTTCATCACCTTGGTAATTAATGGTAATATTAAATTTACTTAAATTAAAAGGATAGAAAATGTAAGATAAAGGAAAATGTTAGGGTTTCAAGGTTGGCATGATTGTATCCTTTCCACTCGATTCTATCATGTATGAGGGTATGGGATTGGAATTAGTCAAGACCACCAAGCTATACGATTTTGCATCATGTAATCATTCTATGAAAATTAATATAGACATGGGACTCCTAAAATGTCATTTATAAATATTATTCTTATTGTCTGGCCTATTTTCATAAAATATAATATGTTACTTGAAATATATATGTATTTTGTATATTTTAGATACCATGTTTCTCCCACATACCCATTTTGGGAGGTCATGTTTTCAAGCATTCCCATTTCAGAAACTTGTACACATTCCAATGTTTTTTGTAGCTTTGTCTTGCGCGGTACTTGTGCTTATATATTTCACAGATCACTCTCTAACTCCCTAACACTTATCTCCCATACAAAAAGTTCAGAAATCAAGAAATGAATCATTTCATGCAGTAGAGGGCCATGACGTGTATATACTATATGTAGTGAATTTACATTTCTTCCAAATTGAATCTAAAAATTTGACAATTTTCTGGTGAATTTGGCCTCTTCATAATATTTGAAGGTCAAAAATTTACCCTAAAAATTGGCATGCCTAGTAACAGAGGTGTCTCTGTCAATATTTTATCAAGATCCATGTATACAATTATTAATCTAGATTATATTCATAGAGGGTAAAAACTTAAAAGTTCCCCCATTTGAAGCTAGAATGTCATAATGGATCTTGGAAGCAGATCCATCACTAGAAGTGGTCAAGTCACCCGGTTTCCATACACAAAGTCTTGCAGCGTGGATAACCTGACCATTGAATTCTTTAATATGTTACCAGTTCTTCCCACAACACAATATCTAAAATTCAACATGGGAGAAGACATGTCCTTTAATAATTGCCATTTTTGTGGCCATGGAACATATAGGAAGGTCTCATATGAATTTGAAATCGTGGCACAATTTTAGTTTGCAATGTCATCTACAAAATAATTGTTGGGTACTTACTACTTATGATTAAAGCTCTCTTCTTTTATGTCTATTATGGTCTTTGTTCATCAAACAAGTTTTCACTGTAGGGAATATAATGGACAAAATCAAAATCACTAGAGATGCACTTCATACTTTCAAAACCCATAAATTGGCCTCCATATTCCTAGAACTTGACATTTAAAAAGCTTGTCATAAGTTAAGATTATACTACATAATTTCAATATTTCAGTTGAACAACATATATTGGCATAATCTCATTTGGGTTAAGAGCAGTTTGTACTCAACCAACATTTCAATCCTAGTTAGTAGCTCCCCAACCTATTTGTATCCCATTTAAAGTGAAGTCAAATAAGGTTGTCAACTTGTATCGATTCTTTGCATTTGATCATCACAAGACCTTTCTGATATCTTTATATGGATCCAAGAAGCAAGAATCCTACAAGGAAAGGCATACAATAGCCCAAAAAGTGATGGTAAACCACCAATATTTTGTTTATGATACAATTCAGAGCATAAGAAAATAGGTAGAAGATTTCCCTTGACATATTTTGTGAAGCTTTAAGATCAAAGGTAAACTTTCAAAAAGTTGCAATATACTGTTGATCTAATAATCCCTTTGTAGTGGTGTGTCTTGAGTTGGGCTTTATGTTTTGTAGTTATCATGATCAATTTTTGCTAGGAAGAACATCTTTTATTTACATGGTATGATGGTAAAACAATTTATTAAAGTACGCCCATCTTTGGCACTCTTGCTCATAGTGATTTAATTTTCTGGTGACTAATTGGTACTTGGAGGGGAATTATGGCCATATTTGAGCATGAACCTTTGTGGTTGATTTAATTATTCAATGGTTAAATTAATATAATTTATGCAAATCAAGGTTAATAGCTTTGACACCCTACTTCACAAGGTTCCTTTTCAGATTTGCAAAGGGAAGGTGGCACATTATTTAGTCATCTTCCTAAATTTGGAACATATCCTTGTAGGGAAAACTTGTGGAGTCACTTCTTACTATTATTGAAGGTGTATAATTATTTATTCCATGGATTTTTAGCATTTCAAAACCTATATTTCACCCTTATCTCCTTGGATTCATTTTGTTTGAGGTTGCCCACTTACTATTTCGGGACTTGACGACTTCATCTTGTACATTCATCCATGGAATTGGTTGCATGGGATTTACTCATGTGAAGTTGGTTGGAGATTAATTAATTGATTTGTGTTGACTCTTTCCTTGCAGAAGTCTTCAGAAGTTGTAACTACCTCAAATATTATTTATTATTTATTGATGTAGTTGCAAGTTTTATAAAGAGTCCATGATGAATGTTTCTACTTTAAAAAAGTTGGAGGCTTTTGCCAAGCCTTTCTTGAGGAGCACTACATCTAGTTGATATATTACATCGTTGTTGGGGGTGAAAGAGTCCATGACATTGGTGTAATGGTATTGATTAGTATTAATGGCACTTGGTGACTGTCACCATAACTGGTAATTCATAATTCATGTGAATGTCAAAGTAGCATGTCGCATGGCTTATATCCAATAATTTGGCATCTATTAAAAATGCAAGAAATTTTGAAGCTCAAAATATAGCAGCATTCATTGTATCTAGTTCCTGCATAATTGCGGAAAAAATGACACAATTAAAGTCAATATAACAAAATCTGACACCATGTTGCATAAGTGCAGGTCTGGAATAGGGTGTATGCTTGAAGCATGGATGAAATCTTTCAGCTACAAGATGCAACAATACAAAAATTTTCCTTTATTAAAGAAGAGGTTGCGAGGAATGTGAATGCATTTTCTAGAGGTTCAATTGAAGAGGAAAACCAATAACCCATACAACTTGGAGAGGTATCTTGTACAAATAACTATTAATAGATCGAAAAAGAGATCCCATTTTATGTAAGTGTTAACACCAACCATGTGAAGGGAATGATTTTAGAAGTGTGAAGACAATGATTACATAAGTTAGCACTACATATCTCTCAAATATTTATTGTGGTTTCCAGAAGATTAACACAACCATATGGTGAAAATTAATACAAAGGTTAGATTTGATGGAGGTATCTATAGAATTTATTGTGGGTTCAAAAATACTAGCAAAATTTAATAGGTTAGAACTCGACTCAGATCTGAATCCTAGTCTACTTGTTCTACCTTCTTAAGGAAGTGCATATCGTTTTTCCCTGGGCATACCGCACTTCATCAAAAATTTAGTTGTTGAGGAATTCTGATAAGAAGGTTTCTTATTTCATGTCTTATATATCATATGTTCATGTTGGGAAAAATACTGAGAGGGGGGGGGGGGTGAATCAGTATTTAGGGCATATTAATTTTTTTTTACTTTTCCTTACTTCAAAACCCATACGCTACTTTGATGAAGACAACTAGCGTATACACGCGGATATCCTTCATTAAACTCGCGTATACACAGAGATCATATTATGTAATTAAATCTTTACTTAGATCTATGCAACATTCATTCTTCTGATGTTTAGTTAACAGTAAACATGTGTAGTAATAACAGAATAAATCATCACATATAAGCATCACACATGAACACCATGATTTTAGGTGGAAACCCAAGTCGGAAGAAAACCACCGCTGCCGTTGCTCAGCCTTCAATATTTTATTATAGAGAAAACATCTTACAACATATGTACTGGCGCAGACTCATACCAGTACGCAGGCACCCACCTGCGCTCGTTTACCAGCCTCTCCTGGAAGGGAGCACCGATCCCCTGACTCGTTTACCAGCCTCTCCTGGAAGGGAGCTCCGACCCCCTGATCTCGTTTACTAGCCTCACCTGGAAGGGAGCTACAACCCCATGACTGAAGGCTACAACCCTCAGAACCACTATGGACCACGTTTCATCAATTTTCACACTCGATCCGAACAACTTCAATAGAGCACAACTTGCAGGCCTCGTTTCATCATATTTTCAGATTGGACCCACTCCACACATTTAAGCTCAATCATACAACCAAACTGATACAGACAACTCAAAACTGTAGAATACAGATAGCAGTAACACAACAGAACATATCAGACATTTCATACCCCATGCTTCAGCAAACCCTAGTTTGCATACGCGCTTTCCTTTCACTGATCCCGCGTATATACGCGCCTTCTACCATACAAACCCGCGTATACTTCTGTACATATTACAGAGCTAATTTCATTGCGCATATGCTCTTTCTCTTCAGCGAAGCCGCGTATATACACGCTTCTTCTGCGGAAAACTAGCGTATGGTTCTTCAGACATTTAGGTCATTGCAATTCTTCAGAACAGACACATCACACAGATTTTACCCTTTACGTCAGACAGATGTTCGCCTCATCTCAAATCTAATCATTCCATAAACAGATGTAGCAAATACAAATACATTTCAGATCTAGATTCCCTTCTTCATCATTTTCTTCATATGTGCTTCATGCATTCAGATCTATCATTCAACTGTAACCCTTTCCATTTAGATATACTTCAGAGAGAAGCATTCATTCAAGCTCAGACATCTTGCTCCCACACTCATACTTTGAACAATGAATTTCTTCTCCTTATATAGGTTTACCCTTTTTCAATACCATGAGCCAAGACCACATCACTTTTGATGGTATTCCTGGACGGGGTCATATAGACGAATCATTACTCAATACAATGGGTCAATACCATGGTGGTTACCCCTGGTTTTGTACTTTATGAGCGATTTTTCCCATACGCGACTTGTCACGTTATTTCTCGCATGCATACGCGACTTATCCTAGACAATTCCGCGTATGCCTTGAGACATACTCTTTTCATCATAGATCTAGCACATACTGAATTCCTTTCTTCATTACCTTCTGTACTCACTGTAGATACATCAGATTTACATCATTTAACAAGATCATCAAGACATATTCCATCAAGCACAACTTCATCAAGTAGGTTTCCATCATCTTCATCAAGTGGGTTGCTATTCAAGGACAACACTCTATCAAGTGGGTTGCCATCAAGGACAACACTCTGATCATATTGCCAACAATCTCCCCCTTTGGACTTGATGGCAACCACGATGGTGTTTGATCACTACAACAGATAGATACATTAAAAATACAATGACACCATGTCACTCTCCCCATTCTTTGACACCATTCGTTTCCTTTATTCAAACACCATGTCACTCTCCCCCTTTGACATCAAGGGCAAAGGGCGGATCAAAACCAACACAAGGTTTTTCTCCTCATGTAGAAGGAAGCGTTCTGCAGATTTGATGTACACTGAAGTGACCAAGCTCCCCCTGAGCTCATGTTGAATCTTCAAACATATTTTTCAATGAAGTACATGACTCTATGACCTTCCTATCACCAAAGACTCATACTTACATCAAAGATCCAACCAAGTGGATTTACATATGAGACTCAAGTATCCAACCAAGTGGGTTTACACATTTTGACTCAGCTACCCAACCAAGTGGGTTTACATATTTTGACTCAAATACCCTACAAAGTGGGTTTACAAAATGAACAAGTCCTTACATGACTGAATATTACAATTTTACATCATAGGTCTCAACATGAACTTTTCATCAAATTACAAATATGACTTTTCATGACCAATACCAGAAAGACCTCAAGAGAGATCATACATCAGAACCATCATAATGCCAACAATGCATTATACTCAGCAAGGCTAGGGCTCCCCCTGAAAATGTATGGGTGTGGGAGCAAGATGTCTGAGCTTGAATGAATGCTTCTCTTTATATAGGTTTACCCTTTTTCAATACCATGAGCCAAGACCACATCACTTCCGATGGTATTCCTGGACGGGGTCATATAGACGAATCATTACTCAATACAATGGGTCAATACCATGGTGGTTACCCCTGGTTTTGTACTTTATGAGCGCTTTTTCCCATACGCGACTTGTCACGTTATTTCTCGCGTGCATACACGACTTATCCTAGACAATTCCGCGTATGCCTTGAGACATACTCTTTTCATCATAGATCTAGCACATAATGAATTCCTTTCTTCATTACCTTCTGTACTCACTGTAGATACATCAGATTTACATCATTTAACAAGATCATCAAGACATATTCCATCAAGCACAACTCCATCAAGTAGGTTGCCATCATCTTCATCAAGTGGGTTTCCATTCAAGGACAACACTCTATCAAGTGGGTTGCCATCAAGGACAACACTCTAATCATATTGCCAACAATCTCCCCCTTTGGACTTGATGGCAACCACGATGGTGTTTGATCACTACAACAGATAGATACATTAAAAGTACAAAGACACCATTCGTTTCCTTTGTTCAAACACCATGTCACTCTCCCCCTTTGACATCAAGAGCAAAGGGCGGATCAAAACCAACACAAGGTTTTTCTCCTCATGTAGAAGGAAGCGTTCTGCAGATCTGATGTACACTGAAGTGACCAAGCTCCCCCTGAGCTCATGCTGAATCTTCAAACCTATTTTTCAATGAAGTACATGACTCTATGACCTTCCTATCACCAAAGACTCATACTTACATCAAAGATCCAACCAAGTGGATTTACATATGAGACTCAAGTATCCAACCAAGTGGGTTTACACATTTTGACTCAGCTACCCAACCAAGTGGGTTTACATATTTTTACTCAACTACCCAACAAAGTGGGTTTACAAAATGAAAAAGTCCTTACATGACTGAATATTAAAATTTTACATCATAGGTCTCAACATGACCTTTTCATCAAATTACAAATATGACTTTTCATGACCAATACCAGAAAGACCTCAAGAGAGATCATATATCAGAACCATCATAATGCCAACAATGCATTATACTTAGCAAGGCTAGGGCTCCCCCTGAAAATGTGCATCCGAACATCCTTTCCATATGACCAAGGCTCCTCCTTAGCTTGTGCAACCTGAACACCTTCAATAGCAAGTCATCGACAACAATCTTTGCATGATCTGTCCTTATATTTGAATTATAAGACTTTCATCTCAGCAACGAATACTCTTCATAAAAAAGCAAACAGGACTCATCCATAGTCTTCAACATAAGAAACCATGTATCATTTCATTAGCATGAGTATAACCAGAATAATGATAACAGTACAATCATTAGCAATCAGACTGATGCTCCCCCTGAACCTCTGCTCCTGATCTTCAGCTGTCATCCCAATTCTCTTATCATTAATGCATACGCGACTGTGTCTTCTGGAACTCGCGTGTATACGCGACTTTTGTTCATCGAACCCGCGTATGGAAAGTGAAGCATAGAAATTTTCACATTCCTTCATCTCCCCCTGAATTTGTCCTTCCTGTACCTGTCTTCTTCATATCAGATGCTCTGTCAGAAATACATATAATCAGAATAATCAAATCAACCATGAGAATCATCATACATTGCTCCCCCTGTGACGATACATTACTAATCCATATAATGTATCTCACATCACTTCTTGCAGTCATTTAGAGAAGTAAGCTTTAGAAGCGGATGACTGCTGTAGGGTCAGTATTCCCTACGTTTCTGACCGGTCCTCCTTCTTTCTCCAGCTTTGCTTGAAACTTCTTATTGTGGGCTGGAAATTGTCCAATTTCTCAGATCTATTCATCCTGCATTCTTTTTCCACATGTCCATATTTGTTACAGGCATAAAATCTTGCATGACCAGAAAAGTAAGCATAAGAATCATACTGTGTTCTTCTATTCTTTCCTCTATTGCAATCATCTGCTTTATGACCAAACCTGCTGCATGAAAAACAATATCCCTTAAAGAAACCAGAGTACCTATCTGTGTAGAATCTGCTTGTTTGTGACTGAAACAATCTGCTTCTGCAATTTGCTGCAACATGCCCATAATTATGATAATTAAAGCATTCAACATTATTGATGCTTCTATAGTTAGGAGGGAATGGTTTCTTTTGAGAGTTCATGATTGTCGGTTGAATCTTTGCTTCTTTCAACACTTCAGATTTTGTATTGATTTCCTTTGAATCATTAGCATTTTCTTGTGAACTAGATTCTCCTTTGACAGTTTCATGAAAACCAAGACCAAGTTTAATAGAGGGAGACCTTTGATTACTTAGAATATTGTCCAAAATCCTAGTACTATCTTGAAACCTCAGAAGTTTAACTTTTTCTTCTAATTTACCTTTGAGAATGTTTACCTCCACCTCCAAGGCTTGGCATTGCTTCTTCACGCTTTCTTCTTTCCTTCTTCCGTCTTCTACTTGGTTATTCAGATTTAGAATCTCTTCTTTCAACCCATTTTATTGCTCTCCAAAAGTTTGTAAGAGTTCTTCATTCTTCTTCTTCGATGCTTCGAGATTTACTTTCAGAGATATGTTTTCTGCTTCAAGTCCTGCATTCTTCTTATTTGATTTATCCAGGTCTTCTTTGAGGGAGATGATTTCTGCTTCAAGACCTTCCTTTTCAAACTATTGTAGAGGTTCCTCATTCTTCTTACTTGATGCTTCAAGATCTGCTTGTAGAGAGATGATTCCAGCTTCAAGACCTTCATTCTTCCTTTTTGATATTTCGAGATCTGCATTTAGATCGTTGATTTCTACTTCTAGTCTTTTCATTCGATTAGATGCATAAGCATGGAACCTTTGATACTTGTCTATAGATTCACTCTCCTTAGATGATTTTTGCTGATCTTCAACTTTAATCTTGACAGCTTCTTCTAGATCCATACTGTTACTTTCACTATCTTTACCTTTACATGCACAAGAGAGTAAAATACAAGAACAGTGATCAATACCTGTTTCATCTTCTTCAATTTTTGCTATACATGATTTCTGAGGTATCTCCTTTCCTTGAGTAACCTTCTTATTTTGCTTATTTTCCATGAGCACTTGTAGAGCTTGGTCAGAATCTTCTTCATCTTCACTGGACACTTCATCATCATCTTCATTTGCATAATAATTCTTCATCTTTTCAAATTGTTTCCCTTTACCATGTTTTTCTCTATAAGGACATTTAGCAGCATAGTGACCAACTCTTCCACAATCAAAACATTTTAAGGGAAGCTTACCTTTGAATTTTCCAGTACCTAGTTGGAGTTTTCTCACAAAATTCGCTTCTTCTTCTTCGGATATATAGCTGGATTCTTTGACAACTTATTTTTCTTTTCCTTTTGCAGACGCCTTAAAAGAAGCTTCTTTGATTTGAGAAGGACCTCCTTGTCTCATTTCAAAAGTAGTCAGAATACCATGTAATTGAACAATAGTAAGAGTTTGCAGATCTTGCCTTTCTTCAATAGCTGAAACTTTAGAGTCAAATTTTGAAGTCAAGGATCTTAAGATTTTTTCCACCTGAGTAGTATCGGTTATGGTTTCACCCAAATTTCTCATCTGATTTACAATATCATCTAGACGAAGAAAGAAACTAGCAACACTTTCATCACTATGCATCTTCAAATTTTCATATTCAATTCTAAGAGTTTGGAGTTTTGCACTTTTTACCTTTGTATCTCCTTCATAGCTCAGAATGATTTTGTCCCATATTTCTTTTGCTGAATTTAGCTACATCACTTTAGCAAATTCTGGTTCAGACATGCTTCCTAATAATACATTCACTGCTTTGGCATTGATTTCATACTTCTTCCTTTCAGCCGCATCAGTAGGAATACTTGCCGGATATTGATAGCCTTCTTCCACGATTTCCCATACATCTGCACCAAGACTTTGCAGATATGCTTTTGTTCGTACCTTCCAGAATATCAGATTTCTTCCATTGAATAGAGGTGGCTTTATAGAAATTACTCCTTCAAGACTTCCCATTGCGACGGATCTCCTTCAAGTGATCAAGCTTCTGCAGAAGAACCTGCTCTGATACCAATTGTTGGGAAAAATACTGAGAGGGGGGGGGGGTGAATCAGTATTTAGGGCATATTCAAAACTTTTTTACTTTTCCTTACTTCAAAACCCATACGCTACTTTGATGAAGCCAACTAGCGTATACACGCGGATATCCTTCATTAAACTCGCGTATACACAGATATCATATTATGTAATTAAATCTTTACTTAGATATATGCAACATTCATTCTTCTGATGTTTAGTTAACAGTAAACATGTGCAGTAATAACAGAATAAATCATCACATATAAGCATCACACATGAACACCAGGATTTTAGGTGGAAACCCAAGTCGGGAGAAAACCACCGCTGTCGTTGCTTAGCCTTCAATATTTTATTATAGAGAAAACATCTTACAACATATGTACTGGCGCAGAATCATACCAGTACGCAGGCACCCACCTGCGCTCGTTTACCAGCCTCTCCTGGAAGGGAGCACCGACCCCCTGACTCGTTTACCAGCCTCTCCTGGAAGGGAGCTCTGACCCCCTGATCTCGTTTACCAGCCTCACCTGGAAGGGAGCTACAACCCCCTGACTGAAGGCTACAACCCTCAGCACCACTATGGACCACGTTTCATCAATTTTCACACTGGATCCAAAGCTTCCTTTAGAACACAACTTGCAGGCCACGTTTCATCATATTTTCAAACTGGACCCACTCCACACATTTAAGCTCAATCATACAACCAAACTGATACAGACAACTCAGAACTGTAGAATACAGATAGCAATAACACAGCAGAACAGATCAGGCATTTCATACCCCATGCTTCAGCAAACCCTAGTTTGCATACGCGCTTTCCTTTCACTGAGCCCGCGTATATACGTGCCTTATACCATACAAACCCGCGTATACTTTTGTACATATTACAGAGCTAATTTCACTATGCATACGCTCTTTCTATTCAGTGAAGTCCCGTATATACGCGCTTCTTCTGCGGCAAACTAGCGTATGGTTCTTCAGACATTTAGGTTATTGCAATTCTTCAGAACAGACACATCACACAGATTTTACCCTTTACGTCTGACAGATGTTCGCCTCATCTCAGATCTAATCATTCCATAAACAGATGTAGCAAATACAAATACATTTCATATCTAGATTCCCTTCTTCATCATTTTCTTCATAGGTGCTTCATGCATTTAGATCTATCATTCAACTGTAACCCTTTCCATTCAGATATACTTCAGAGAGAAGCATTCATTCAAGCTCAGACATCTTGCTCCACGCTCCTCATTTGCACAATGAATTTCTTCTCCTTATATAGGTTTACCCTTTTTCAATACCATGAGCCAAAACCACATTACTTCCGATGGTGTTCCTGGATGGGGTCATATAGACAAATCATTACTCAATACAATGGGTCAATACCATGGTGGTTACCCCTGGTTTTGTACTTTATGAGCGCTTTTTCCCATACGCGACTTGTCACGTTATTTCCCGCGTGCATACGCGACTTCTCCTAGACAATTCCGCGTATGCCTTGAGACATACTCTTTTCATCATAGATCTAGCACATACTGAATTCCTTTCTTCATTACCTTCTGTACTCACTGTAGATACATCAGATTTACATCATTTAACAAGATCATCAAGACATATTCCATCAAGCACAACTCCATCAAGTAGGTTGCCATCATCTTCATCAAGTGGGTTGCCATTCAAGGACAACACTCTATCAAGTGGGTTGCCATCAAGGACAACACTCTGATCATATTGCCAACAGTTCAATGAGGTGTACCAACATAAACAATAAATATTTATGATTTACA
The DNA here is from genome assembly GCA_034641835.2 of Pinus albicaulis. Taxonomy (NCBI): domain Eukaryota; kingdom Viridiplantae; phylum Streptophyta; class Pinopsida; order Pinales; family Pinaceae; genus Pinus; species Pinus albicaulis. The sequence continues at coordinate 1,396,042,821 of CM076570.1, forward strand.
ACAGGCATTTTCTAAATAAAAAAGCATATGACGTTTGTGAATTTAAAACTAATAGGTGTTCAATAGTGTCTGTATATTATTAATTTATAAATAAAAAAGATGGGATTATATAAAAGTTTCTAGGAACTTTCCTTTTTGTTGTTTAGTACCAATAGTTGGGCAACCCATACAATGATGTGAATCTTAGATGTTTTGATGTTTTTTTAGCTTCAGTAAAATTTTGGAAAATGTGGCAATCAGTAAATGGATTTCATCTACATAAAACACAATGTTAGAATACATAGGAAATTACTTGTGAGTCTCCATAGTTCCACCCTACATAAAAAATCCATTGTCTAAGTAAGAAATGGTTGAAGCAACATATGTCTACCCCAACAATTCTACCTTGATATCAGTAACCCTGTAGAAGCGATAAATTTCATGAGTAGAAATAAAAAAGGATGCTTCTGTAAATATCAAGTATGTTAATAATAGTGAGAAGAATAAGACACTAGTGGAGCACTTTCCCAACTATGGTTACACTAGACATTAGGAATATGTAATACCCTGATGAAATCATAACAAAAAATATATGGCCTAGTCTCTGGACTATCTAAAAACTCAATAAGAAATAAAATCGTGCACGATAGATCCAAATAATGACAAGGGAAGGAAATGGCTACATGTGTGATGCTAATCCAGTAAAAAAGACAAATATCATTTCTAGATAATTACCATATCCACTATCTGTTTTGATGTGTATGCATTTGATGCGATGTGGAATAATTTATTGACATGTACCTAAGAATTAACCATTTTTTCTTATGTCAAAAATTTGTAAACCATCGTGTAATATTCTTTTTACTGGTAACACTAAGGGTAATATTCTCTGGGAGTGGATATTGTTGTTTACCCTATTAACTAAGATTATGTGGAAGTGTGCTCATAATTTTCAAGAGCTAACCACTGCTTTTATAAGCTAGATATATATACTAAATTTTTCCTTACATCCATTCCTTTTCTTTGTGATTTTTTTTTTTTTTTTAACAACGAAAGAGTGAATATTAACCGTTGTGAGTGCATATTGCATCACATTATTATTTTTAGTTATTATAATCTACAGTCTGCCTACCTCTAACTAATGAAGAAACCTAATATGTCTAGGAGTGGGAAACTTTAGAACAAACTCACCAGAAGTAGGCAACTCACTAGGAGTAGGCAACTCACTAGAAGCATGATGCTTTAAAAACTGGAAGACTTATTTGAGGTTTGCTTCCAAGTAGCCAGTGTGAAGGGGGCGATGGAACGTAGGATGAGCAGTAAGGGGGGGAGGAAATGTCAAACTGGAAGCATAATATCTAGTGATACCCAAAAACAGACACCTAGTAAAGTCCTGACTCCAAATCTAAACATGTAACAGATAATTGATAAGATTCAAAGCTTTTTCCATAAGAAACCCATCCCTAATCCAAAAAATACTTTCCCTATCCAAATAAAATACATAGTTGTATATGACCTTCTTCAGAAATAACATAACTTTCATATATCTAGGACCATATTTATTTTCAAAAATAAATCACGACAATCCCTTTATACATATAATCCAATATACCATTCCAATTAAAATAAGATCTGAACATAGCTCTCTAATAAATGATTCTAAACACGAGGATTGAAAATATTTTGTTGTAGATTAACAATGCAAATGTTGTATTTGTGTTTTTTCTTTTAGAGTACTTTGGCTTGCTTGCCTTGTCCTTTTTGTTTCCAACATGGTATTGTTGTTACTACACATTCATAAACATCATATGTTGGTGTACTGATGGCTAGTATGCACATCCTTTAAATATTTGTTTCTCCATTTTTTATGCATACAACTTACAAGTACACCTACATGAAATTGTTGGAAAACCATCTTGCTTGGGCTGCAATGTAATCCAATCTCATACCTACAAGAGAGATCAAAATTTGTAATTCGTAATTTAGTACAACAATAACAAAGGCTCAACATGACAAGGATAGTAGTCTGTGTTCAAGCTGAGAAGCTCAACTGTTAGCCTAATAGTGACAACATCTCAGCATTCCACAGTTTCGTCTCACTATACAATAGCATGGAACATACACGCACTATACCCATCTTTCAAGAATTTCCCAATATGCAAATGCCATGCATTATGACCAACCATACAGTTTGACCAAGGATGTTACTAAGGAATTTAGGAACTTTTTTGTGAGTTCTTGAGCCCACCTCAGTGTGTAAGAGGGGCATGGGACTTATAGGAAAATATCACATTGTCCGTGACAAAACAAAAATAGGGGATTGAGCGTTGTAGAGTTCATCACCTTGGTAATTAATGGTAATATTAATTTTTTCTTAAAGTAAAAGGATAGAAAATGTAAGATAAAGGAAAATGTCAGGTTTTCAGGGTTGGCATGATTGTAGCCTTTCCAGTGGATTTTATCATGTAACAATATGAGGGTGTGGGATTGGCATTAGTCAAGACCACCAATCCATTGGATTTTCCATAATGTAATCATTATAAGAGAATTAATATAGACACGGGACTCCTAAAATGTCATTTATGATTATCATTCTTATTGTCTTGCTTATTTTATTAAAATACAATATGTTACTTGAAATATATATGTCTTTTGTATTTTTTAGATACCATGTTTCTCACACATACCCATTTGGGAGGCCATGTTATTAAGCATTCCCATTTCAGAAGATTTTACACATTCCAATGTTTTTTTCAGCTTATTCTTGCACAGTATGTGTACTATATATTTCGCAGATCACTCTTTAACACCCTAACACTTATCTCCCATCCAAAAAGGTCAGAAATCAAGCAATGAATGATTTCATGAAGTAGAAGGGAATGCAGTGTATATACTATATGCAACGAATTTACATTTCTTCCAAATTGAATCTAAAAGTTCACAATTTTCTAGTGAATTTAGCCTCTTAAGAAGATTTGAAGGTCAAAAATTTACCCTAAAAATTGACATACCTAGTAACAAAGGTGTCTCTGTCAATATTTTATCAATATCCATGTATACAATTATTAATCTAGATTATATGTTCATAGAGGGTAAAAATTTATCCTATTTGATAGTGGGTTGTCATAATAGATCTTGGAAGCAGACCCATCACTAAAAGTGGTCAAGTCATCCAGTTCCCATATGAAAAGTCTTGCAACGTGGATAACCTGACCACTAAATTCTTTAACTTGTTGTCAGAGCATCTAGATACTTTTTCCCACAACACAATGTCTGGAATTCAACATGGGTGTAGACAGATCCTTCAATAAATTCCACTTTTTTGACCATAGAAAGTAGAGGAAGGGCCTCATATGAAATTGAAATCGAGGCACAATTTTAGTTTACAATGTCAGCTACAAAGAATAATTGTCAGACACTTACTACTTATCATTCAATATCTCTTCTTTTATGTCTATTATGGTCTATGTTCATAAAACAAGTTTTCACTGGAAGGAATATAATGGACAAAATAACAATCACTAGAGATGGAATTCATACCATAAAAACCCATAAACTGGCCTCCATGCTCCTAGAACTTGACATTGAAAATGCTTGTCACAAGTTAAGCTGACACTACCCAATTTCAATCCTGCAGGTGAACATCATATATTAGCATAATCGAATTTGGGTTAAGATCATTTTGTACTCGACCAACATTTCAGTCCGGGTTAGTAGCTCTCCAACCTATTTGTATCCCACTTAAAGAGAAGTAAAACAAGGTTGTTACATTGTATCAATTCTTTGCATTTGATCAACACATGACCTTTCTAACATCTTGATATGGATCTAAGAAGCAAGACTCCTACAAGGAAAGGAATACAGTAGCAAAAAAAGTGAAGGTCAACCACAAATAATTTTTTGATGATGTTGTGGCCCTATAATTTATAATATTGGCAAGAATAAACGATAGAGGACAACATCAAACCGCTTTAGAATCCATGACCTAGCCTTCCTAGACTCAGAGAGGGATCTCTCTATTTCAGATTTAATTTTTCCTTAATATTATGAATGCTGATGTTAGGCTAGTTACATTAATGGTGAGGATTGGTTGTTTTGATTGATTTTGTTGGTTGGATGAACAGGTCTGCAAAACCTATCCATTGGGCTATGGAGTCAAAAGGCTGGATTGGTGCATCAATTTTCCAAGAGTGTTACATGGAAAACTAACTATGCTAAATTGATCTTTAGAGAAGTGTGAATTATGAGGTGGAGGAAATAGTAGCGTTCAGTGGTGATTAAAGAGCAGTTAAGAATCATTTAATCAGACTTCAACAGAAAAAATTAAGATTGTAAATACAGACAGAATTAAGGTGCTCCAACAACAAATCTTAATCTAAAATTTCTATTTTACAATAAGATGAATAGAAGCACAATAAGAAAAACAATGGAACATTTAAAACAGAGAAGTAACACATACCATTTGTTAGCGCTCGAATCTGCCACAGGCTGAAGAAGGCGAGGTTCGAGGCAACATCAAACCAACCTTAGCCTCGTAGCTAGCCCTACGAGGACAGGAGAGGGCTCTCTCCGGGTCTATCTCAGCAAAAGGTTTTCAGAAGGGCTGAGATGACCAAAAGCATAACTGATCTTAGGCTAGTAAAGAGATATAAAAAGGGTTTTTAATAAATGATGGGGTTTTCTGGGAAGCATGGGATTAAGAACAGCAAGAGCAGAGATCAAATGAAAAACACAGATTATCTCCTGAGGCAAGGTAAGCATGAAGTTTAACATCAAATTGAGATTAAATGGAATGGCTGGACTGCTGAGGAGTTGACAAGGGCATAGAAGATGAATCCTTGTCAAACAGAAGAAAACATTAAATATGAACAAACTTAAAGGCAGAGCATATAAATTATGAATTCTACCTTAACACTTTATTTGTTCAAATAAGAACGATCATGAAATGACATGAACACATAACAGGCTACATATGAAACAAAAGAGGACACGAATGTTAAATCTCATACCACAGGGATCTCAGGGGTCAGAGCTGCATTTTTAATTAAAATCTCTGTCAAAATCTATACAATGAAGCTCTGTTCTCTGTCCTACACTAGCTCTCAGAAATCTCTTTCTCCCTTTACAAATGATTATTTTAATACATTAAATAAACTATTCTAGAAAAAACAAATCGACCCCAAAACAGGGGCGCTGTTTCACCTGCAGTTACAACAATAGAACATGTAACAACTTTCTCCTCGAAAATCTCTAACCAAAAAAGCCTAACAATTGGAGCAGAGACTCCATCGTATGACTAACTGAGGTCATAGATAAGAACGAATCCTATTCATCTGGTAACAGGTGTCTTTGTTTATTTTTGGCTGAAGTGAAAGGGCCAGGTGTTGGATTGCAAAAGGGACGCTTGTTTCGACAAAGGGAAGAAACTCAGGTTTAATGAATCTCAATGCGATAATTCTTGACGTGCATTTCTGTCCAAGCTCTCCAAGTTCTGTACTGCAACTAGGTGCTGAGAGAGTCCGAGTTTCTCAGTGTGGGCATGAAACAGGCCTTGTGATCGATGGGAAAAACTATTCCTTAATATCCCGATATAGTTCCTTGCCCTATTCCGCTGCGGATGCAATGGTCCCTGACCCGCTCATCTGACCCTTGCTACGCTTAGTTTGGTAGATCTGATGAGCTCCAGCTTTGGACTTGGTAACCCAGCCTTTGAGATCTGCATTTGAAATTCAGTGTGCCACAGCCCACGGCATCTCGACGCGCCCACAGCCATTGCCCGGATCTTGTCTTCGTGCTGATCAAATGTTGCAATACCTTCATTGGACTTGATTGTCCACAATTTCAACAAAAACAGCCACAGAATTGATGTCCTTATCATGAGCTGCTACCGCAGCGTGTGATGAGAGCTTGATTGACTTACTAATACCACTAGGATAGTCGTTAAAGTTGAAGAGTACGTAGTCATCATTTTTGAGACTTGCCCCTTCCAGTTTAGGATTGTTTGCATAGACAAGGCCACCAAATGACTGTAAACCGAGGGAGCAATAGAGACACATTACGCAAAAGATGATGGCAAGATATGGTGTTAAACTGGGAATAAGGTTTTGTCCTTCACGCCAATAAGCATCAAAACCAAATGAAAGTATCTTAAGTGCCATAACTGCGGTCTCCTGCGTCCCCAAGACCTGGAACAATAAAACCGTTTTCATCCAGACCAAGATCAATAGTTCCAGTATAGACATGAAGCCCAGGAAATTTATCACTTAATTTTTGAAGTGCAGGGGAAACGGCCACAGCCGAAACCACCCGTATATCTTTGGGATCAATTCCCCTGTCCTTCAGTAGATTAATTGTGCAACAATTGTCCCACCAGTTGCAAGCATTGGATCAACTACAAGCACATGAGAACCCTCTAGAAATATTTTTGGCAGTTTGTTTCAAATATAAGGTTGTTTGAAGTGTATTCTCATCTCTATAATAGCCAACATGATATGTTTTTGTTGCAGGAAAAATGGATGCAGCATGCTCCACCAATACAAGACCAGCTCTCAAAACTGGCACTATCATCACGGGCTCTCTTGGATCAATGAACTCAACAGATGCAACTCCTAGTGGTGTTTGGATCTCACCGCTAACAATGGGCAACCAATCCCTTGATGCCTCATAGATAAGAAGCCTCCCCAGTTCTGCCATCGCGCTTTATTATTTATCTTGAAATCATGACTATCATCAAGCTCATAAACTTGTGCAGTGAATCCATTTCCCGCATCCATGATAAGAGCCCACAAATTTGAGCAAGAAGCTCACTACTTATAAAAAGGCCATCTTCATTTCTTTTCTCAACATGCTGTGTAAGTCTTGTATCAGCCACATTATAGTGGTATCTCTGTTTTCATCGGCCGACAAGCATTATAAACACTGATCCATTGTGTAGCAGGCATACCAAGCCGAACCTTCAGATCAAGAACTGCTTCAGGAATTCCCTACATAATGTAAATCCATGTGCCAAGAAGTCTGCAGCAGAGGTTAAGCAACAAGGCCACAGGCATATGCTTGTCAAGAGATTAAAGTATGCCTTTCATTCCAGCGATTCCTCTGCTAAGTAACCAGATCTGAGCAACCAAATGCATAGAGAGCTGTATAACCAAATGACAACTGAAGACAACTTCTAGACCAGATCAAACAAATGGACATGATTGCTGATGATGTTTTGTTTTCTTTTGTTTGTGCTTTTGCAGAGACAGGAGCTGCTGAAGCAACGCTGCCATTTGAAGAGCTGGAGAATTTGCAGCATTACATATTCTAAAAAACACATTTAATGAATTCTTCTTCAAAACAGGGTTTTGAAGAAGAATCAATTTCACATTGATGACATTTCCTGAAATAAACACCTACTGAATCTTCCTCTGGCCTACTTCTGAAGACTAAACCCTGAACTCCAGAATTAAAATTACTCTTTAATGACTGCAAATAAGGAGATTGCAGCAGACTGACAAGACGGAGTCTAACATTGGCTCCAATGGGGATGGCAGCTGCCGCTTCTTGGAGGTGCCAAGAACCGCAGAGCTTTGGGAGAGCAGACAGTGCCTCCATCCATTGGGCTATGGAGTCATGATCAACTTATTAACTGAAAACTGACTGAATGATTTGAAAAACTAACTTGGCAAACCTCAAACTAGAACTGCAATAAACTGGAACAAGATGCCGCCCTTTGGCTGCTTATTTATTTACAAAATCTACCCTACTCTTCTGTAAAAACAATAGATCAGGTAATACTGAAATGCCAGATCAACCATTCAAGTAAACCTGAGAATGATGCCGCTTGAGAATGCTTCCACCAGGACACAGATGTAATTGCTGGCAGCCCTTCATGCACGTAATGAATCTGGCTATGTATAAGACAGCTTGATCTATCAGTCAAACTGGAAAACATTTCCATGTATGCCGCAATAGGATCACAAAAGCCAGACTCAGTTTGCTGCCCCAACTCCGCAATACATACCTCCAGCTGCACACTGTCAATGCAATCATCCACAGATAACTCTATTGTTTCCTGTTTTGGAGGAGGAAGAGCTTCCAAGAACTTTTTGGGATCTCGGAAGTCATATGACTGGATCTGCTCATTTAAATATTGAATCTCCTTCTCAACTCTTTCAACCACTAACTCACAGACATTGGTTTTAGCTTCAAGAGGAAACTTTGGGGATTTCAAACATTGAAGCAAAGCACTGAAAAAATCTTCATTAATTTCAAAATCCGCTAACGAATTTCTAACATCTTCTACAGCTTCAGAAAGTGCAGGGTTTGCCACATACCCTACCATTGCATGAACGAATCAGCGGGCACTGGAATCTCGGGATCGAGATGGAGTCGCCGGGTGAATGTTTCAGCCTTCATATGTGTCTGACTACTGTCCACCATCAGCATCAGATCTGCAACTTGATTTCCTGCACTGGGGCAAGACAATCTACAAGTCGACTGTCACATCAACAGCAAACCATCTTCCCCAGTATGGTCGCCACTATGTTAGCGCTCGAATCTGCCTCAGGCTGAAGAAGGCGAGGTTCGAGGCAACATCAAACCAACCTTAGCCTCGTAGCTAGCCCTACGAGGACAGGAGAGGGCTCTCTCCGGGTCTATCTCGGCAAAAGGATCTTCAAGGGGCTGAGATGACCGATAAGGAATGCTAATCTTAGGCTAGTAAAGTGATATGAATAAGGTTTTTAATGAATGATGGGGTTTTCTGGGCTGTGTGAGGCATAGACAGCAAAAGCAGAGAAATGTAATAAAAAACACAGATTGTCTCCTGAGGCAAGGTAGGCAGGAAAATTTAACATCAAATTTAGATTAAATGGAATGGCAAGACTGTTGAGGAGTCGACAAGGGCATAGAGGATGAATCCTTGTCAAGCAGAAGAAAACATTAAATATGAACAAACTTAAAGGCAGAGCATATAAATTATGAATTCTACCTTAACACTTTATTTGTTCAAATAAGAACGATCATGAGTGGTTTCGAAGACCGTCGATTTCAGACCACCCCCCCCCCCCCCTTGAGGTTAAATTTCAGAGGCTAAGGGAGGGGGGGTGTGAAATGATGGACAATTGACACGTAGTGGTGTGAGTGGTTTCGAAGACTGTTGATTTCAGAGCCACCCCACTTTTGACGTTAAATTTCGAAGGTTTAGGGGGGGATGAAATAAGTTATGGGCCATCGAATGGGGAGATAGGGGGCGGAGATGGCAGAAATGTGTCAGAATGTTAGCGGGGTGTCAGTGTATGGTGGGGTATGTGCGAATGAAGTGGTCCGCCGAATGTTTAAAAGACATCATATGATATGGCAGATGGTAATATGAAGTCCGAAAACTTTATATTAGAGGGTTTTCGAAGGTTTAATGGATAAGCACTAAACGATGTATTTAGGCTTAATTTGGACTATATTGGAAATGAGGTGAATACATCCATCCTTTGCCATATTTTGTGTGAGAAGTACCTTCTTGGAAATAAATGACAATCATGGAATATTATTTTTAATATAAATGATCTAAACAGAAATAATTAGTCACCTTGTGATACTGTGAATTACAGGAGTCTAACAGTGCCTTCAGCTGGGGCTGATGTCCTCCCAGAAAGGCAGAAAATAATCACAGATCTATGAATTTGGCGACTAGTGCCTTGGTCATTAAGATGATTTAAGATGGCAACTTGCTCTGCCACAAAACTTCTGCAATTGAAAACTTTATTCATTTTTTCTAAACTTCTGATCTGTGTATTGCAATCTAAACTGAAACTATAGTTGAACTATGCACTGCAAACTATCAAACGAAGATCACTGTTGTGCCCTGAAAATACGAATGCTGAAACTTGAACTATTCCGAAACTGAATTCTGGAACACACTTGAAATCATTCATAAACTAATCATCATCACAGTAATCCTCGAGATATTAAATAAAAATTTGAAAGTTATCACAACTGTCCTGAACTAGTGACAAAGAGGAATAATATTCTTTATACTGGTCACAAAACACGGCATGAAAAGAATTTAAAGAACTTATACTTGCAGCCAGTAGATCTTCATATCAAGATCTAACCTTTTCCTCCAAACTTGCGACAAACATTTTCATAAGAAAATCTTCTGGAATTTGGATTTTAAATCTTCAGACATGCATATGAAATCGTAACAAATGTATAACAACATCATCTCCTTTTTCATCCTTAAACACTAGAAGATATTTTAACCAATCAATGTTTAGCATGGGGTTTGGAAAACCTGAGATCGTAGGTCTGTCCAAAGGAGCATACCTGCATTGTATTCTTGAATTCATATTGACAGTCAATCAAAAATAGAATGGAGTCATTATAAGTTCTCTACAATTCTGGATTATTTTACCAATGGAGTCTTTATATCAACTAAAGTTTGTGGAGTCACAAGGTGGATGAATTTAATCTTCTCATGTGTGACTGTTTGTCCACCATCAACAACTAGATACCAATCTTGGAAAATAATTTTAGCATATAATGTTTTGACTGGGGTTTCTAAGTTTTGATGAAATGTTAAGCTTTTCAATAGTTCCCCAGTATGGTTGCCATTATGTTGTGGCCCTATAATTTATAATATTGGCAAGAATAAACGATAGAGGAAAACATCAAACAACTTTGGAATCCAAGACTCAGAATAAACTCTTCATGAATCCAAAAACTTTGGTGGCTCTTCGTAAATCCAAGAGTAAGAGGAAGGTGGTTGAGGTGGTCACGAAGAGGCAATGATTAATGGCTCTGACATCTGACCCTAATTTTCTAGAAAACCATCATTGGATAATTAAATCTGGTGTGGTGTTGGAAAATTTTCGTCAATCGGTGGTTGTGTTGATGTGTTCACTTTGCCCTGTCAATAAACTCCTTTTTCCTGACTCTACCTCTTCTGCTCATGCCCGCAGCGTTGAATCTTCACCTTTGCCTCAACAACCGAGTCTGCCCGGAGTTTTTTTGAGCCCAACTCGACCCATGGTGTATATCTCCTCATTACCGCGACATTCATCTTACTCTATCCTTTGCTCTGTATCGGGTTCCTTACCCTAGATTTTCTGCCCACGTTCACTTTCCTTCATAAAACAACGTAACTACAAAGAATCATCGACCTTTAAATTTATGCAGAAAAACTACATATTTTACGCAATACACGGATCTGTGGGTTATGGGTCCACAAAATTTTCCTTAGTGCAATAGTGGATCACAATATCACAACTTTACCGATTTCGCAAATCAGAAATCAAATAATATCACAGATCATAGATTTTATGATTTACCTTATTACATATCAGGTATCAAAACTTATAAAATTAACTGTGATATCTTAACAATAAACATATAAATCACCGATTACGATATGCGATGATGATATCACATCGCAACATCGCAACCCAAAGCTCATTGCAAATCGACATTTCACAAATTTAAGTCTTTGTTGTTAACTGTTATACCATATCGCATGACATGTGCGATGGGCGGTGGGGAAAGGGTGACATGGCAGGGAAAGGTGGGTCCCTTTAATATCACATCGGAAGATTTATGGAGTGGAAAATGAATGTGGCAAGGATTGTTGCGATATGCCGATGAGAAAAGGCAAGGAAGGGGTCCCATTTAATATAGCATCAGCGGTCGGGTTTGAACGAGATTGCAAATGGTAAGTGAAAATGTGATGTTTTGATGCAATGAAAAGGTAAAGGATCAGGGGGATAAAGGTTTTTTGTGGCGATAAAAACCATTTCTGAGGGGGGTATACCCGGTAAGTGGTATGGGATTGGGGGGGGGGGGGTGCGAAACGATGGACAATTGACACATAGCAGTGCGAGTGGTTTCGAAGATTGATAATTTTAAACCCCCCCCCCTTCTTGACATTGAATTTCGGGGGGAGGGGGGCGAAATAAGTTATGGGTTGTCGAATGGGGAGATAGTGAGTGGAGATGGCAGAAAGGTGTCAGGAGATTAGCAGGGTGTGAGTGGATGGTGGTTTATGTGCGAATAAGGTGGTTCGCTGAATGTTTAAAAGACATCATATAATATGGAAGATGGTAATATGAAGTCCGAAAACTTTATATTAGAGGGTTTTTTAAGGTTTAATGGATAAGCACTAAATCATGTATTTAGGCTTAATTTGGACTATATTGGAAATGAGGTGAATACAACCATCCTTTGCCATCTTTTGTGCTAGAAGTACCTTCTCGGAAATAAATGACAGTCATGGAATATTATTTTCAATATAAATGATCTAAACAAAAATAATCATTCACGTTGTGATACTGTGAATTATAGGAGTCTAACAGTGCCTCCAGCTGGGGATGTTGTCCTCCTAGCGAGGAAGAAAAGAAATATAGATCTCTGAATTTGGTGACCAGTGCCTTGGTCATTGAGATGATTTAATATGGAAACCTACTATGCCACAAAAATTCTGCAACTGAAAACTTTATTCATTTGTTCTAAAATTCTGATCTGTGTACTGCAATCTGCACTGAAACTATAGCTGAACTATGCACTGCAAACTGTCAAACAGAGATCAATGCTACACCCTGAAAAACTGAATGTTGAAATCTGAACTATGCTGAAACTAAAGTCTGAAATGAAATGATATGAAACTAAAACTGGAAATATTCTTAGAGTATTGAGCTTATTTGCACACCTACCGACTCTAGTCTAATAAAAAATTATCCCATCAAATAATAATCATACTTCCAATGTAACCAGTCAAGAAAATGAGTGCTTAAATGAAACTAGCATTCCATTTCTATGAGTAGAGAAAAGGATTCAAAGCATGGTGACTTGACTCTTTCATTGAATTCAATAGCTTTTTTAATAAACCTGGTAGATTCTTCCTTCACTTATGACTGTAATAAACTGCTCAAAGGATATAGGTAAACATGCAACATTAGATCCCTCAGATGATTTGTGACATAAAAACATATGTCATCCCAAACTGTTCCCTTTCTTTTGCATTGATAATGACTATCATCTGATAGTAGGGAATATGGTTGTTTTTCCTCTGTATTCATGATATTCAACTATTCTTTTTGCTCTTCATCCTTCCTTTTATCATTCAAAAAATTGCACAGAAATTTCAAATTCTCAATCACCTCGAGAAAAGGGTCATTATCCATAAAATAAATATGTTTTTCAATGTTTTCAACATCCCAAGAAGAAAATAATGGATTAATTTTGTGATCTTCTTCAAAGTCTGTAAATTCAGAAAGAGGATTAGAGAGGTCTTCAATCAACAAACCTAATTGGTCTTCTTTTGTAAATCTTTCTTGGCTTTCATTAGGCAAACTTGACTGGTGTTCAACCTCTGGATAAAACACTGCCTTTTGAGGATGCTCTTGTGAATCTGGGCCATCAAGCTCTACTACTTTTTCTTATAGATAACTAGACTATTGTAGGTTTTCACTGCTGTCTTCTGTTAGAACTAGTTCAAGAAACTGAGTTACTTCCTTAACCATCTACTGATCAACTTGTCCTTGTGCTGCTAGGAATATTTCCTGTGGTAAAACTTCATGAACTTCTGGACAACATATATCATTTCTTTCTTCATGATGATAAGACATTTCAAGCAAAACTTCCACTTTCTGAAATGGTCTTTCTTTTAAAATTCTAATATTTCATCATACATAAACTGATCATCATCATAGTAACCAATAAGACTTTGGAATTTATCACAACATTCCTGAACTGGTGATAAAGAGGGATAATCTTATTTATACTTGTCACAAAACACGACATGAAAACACTTTAAAGAACTTATACTTGCAGCCGGTAGATCTTCATACCAAGATCTATCCTTTTCCTCCAAACTTGCCATGAACATTTTCATAAGATAGTATTATGGAATTTGGATATTAAATCTTCGGACATGCATATGAAATCTTAACAAATGTATAACAACATAATCTCCTTTTTCATCCTTAAACACTGAAATATATTTTAACCAATCAATTTTTGGCATGGGGTTCAGAAAACCTGGGATCCTAGATCTGTCCAAAGGAGCATACATGCGTTGTATTCTTGAATTCATCTTGAAAATCAATCAAAAATAGAATGGATTCACTGTTGGCACTCTATAATTTATAATATTGTCAATACTAAACTATAAAGCACAACATAAAACTACTTTTGATTCTAGGACCTAGCCTTCCTTGACTCAGAGAGGGCTCTCTTTGTTTTTATGATTTAACTTGATTATTATAAGTGCTGATATTAGGCTAGTTACAATGATGGGGGTTGTTTGTTTGAATGATTGGGTGTCGGACAATAGGTCTGCAGGGACTATTCCATTATGTTATGGGGTCAAAAGGTTGGAATGGCACATCAACGTTCAAGAGCATCACAGGGAAAGCTAACTGTGCTAAATGGATCTTATGAGTTGTATGAGTTATGAGGTGAAAGAAATAGTGAGGTTCAGTAATGACTAATTAACAGTTAATAATTATTTAATAAAAATTCAGCACAAAACATTTAGACTATAAATGTAGACATAATTATGGTGCTCGGACAACAAATTTTAATCTAAAATTTATGAGTTACAATTATATGAACAAAGACACATCAGGGAAAATAGTGGAAACATTTAAAATAGAGAAGAGGCACTTCACCATTTTGGCATAGCTCAAGAATCCTGTAACGGTCTTTGATTATTAATTTCGAGCTCTGAAATTACAGTGTTCCAACAGATTAGTTCTTACAATGCAGGGACTAACAATATCCAACCCTTCAAACTGGAAGTTCAAGGAGTATTTAACTAACAACTTAATTCGGTTGCCATAATATACTTTGGAAAACTTCATTTATTACAAACAACTGAAAATTAAATAGCTATGGCCATGCAAGGCCTGAACAAAGGAAATCCCTAACAACATCGCCTGTAAAATTAATTTTGAGCAGTGCTTCAGCTATTTAAAAGCTTCTATGGATCTTCATTAGATCAATGGTATTCTTGGAAGTGATATGTGATGATACTGAAGAGGCAACGAATGATAGTTATGACATCTGGCCTTGCTTTTCATAAGAAAGAGGTTGGGTAATTAAGTCTGGTGTGGTGCTAGCCACTTTTCGTTTATTGGTGATTATGCTGATGTATTTGCTGCCTTTTCTGCTTTCTGCTGGTTTCTGCTTTTTGCTGGTATATGGTAACTGTTCTATGTGCCTGCCCTTTTCCCGATTCGACCTTATTCGGTCAATTTCTTTGCTACGGTAACGTTCAACCTTTGTTCTACGTTTAACCTTATTTATTCGTGAAATGAGATTCAAACCTCGTATACCTGACTTGACCTGTTTTACACACAAAGCAACGTAAAAACTCGTTCATACGTACTTGAACATACTTAAACCTTATTTATGGAATACATTGCATCTGCTCTAATATTGCACTTCACATTTTTCCATTCTTACCATTTTCCTCGGCACTTGACCTTTAACATTTGTGATGTGTGCATTGCGATCGGGTCCCACCATTGTCGCACATCGTACTTCGGCAGTTTAACCTTTTACCTTTGTGACTTATCTTTTACCTTTTGCGATGTACGCATTGTGATTAGGTCCCATCGTATTGTACATCTCACTTTGGTGTTCCACAGATTTTTACGTTGTAACCCATTTTCCTGCTCTGATGCGATTTAACACATAAAAGGCCCTGCATGTGGATTTGAAATCCTTTGGAATTTGCCTTTGAAACTACATCGTGTCCAAGCCTCCATCACACTTCGAAAATTTTAGTGTTTGACCATAAAATTAACATATGAGATATGCGATGTGTGGTATGCGGGCCTAGCTATGTCATCTGCCACATCAATGCCATGTTCTCTGCCACATCCATGCCACATCACCTTGCCCCGTCATCATAAGTCAACTGCGATATGTGGGGTCAAGGCCATGTCACTGCCACATCACTTTTCCACGTCATATCACATCGCACTTCGGCAGATTTGAAATTTGTATGCGCACTTGTTATTTGAAATATGTGATTTGCGATTGGGCCCCACCCATTGTACATCGCACTTCGGTGATCTTAACGTTTACATCCCACGCCCATCCTTTAAACATTGTGATTTGAGATTGCGATCGAGAGATGGACCCCACTATAAATTTAACCAAGCGGACAAATGAAGTTTAGTTAGAAAATGGAAAAAATCCTCCTGAACATAATATGAAGGATTTACAAGAATCAGAGGTGTATATGCGGGCAAGGTAGGTCTCGCCAGTACACATATCGCACGTTAAAAAATTTAACTTGCGAGCGCTATAATGGGTAAGTTGTAAAATGTGCGCAGTGCGAAATGCGACGCGCTAAGCACTGAAGGGTGCGAACAAGAGGAAGGTAAGGAAGTGAGAAATATGAAGGTTTGCAAGTGGTTTGGATAATGTGGTAAGGTGTGATGGGTCCCACCTCATCGCATTGGCAGAAAAATATGCGGGCTGCGAAGTGCGATGAAACAGGTAAGGTTTATGTTGCATACCAATGATTGTTTGGTGGGCGGGCAGAGCTATGGTATAAAACTTCGGACTAAGATAATGAGTGGGTTTTATACAAGGATAAGCCTGAGCAGGTTAGGTGTGTGTGGGCTTCAGGGTTCATGGGGATTTAGAGAAAGGAGTACAAATTTTTTTAGGAAAATGAAGGTAAGAATAAGGCATATGGACTTAATGAGGGAAGTATGGAATTTTTCTCACTATTACACTTACTCAACAACCGTTTCCTTCTTCCTTGAACTGAAAATGGCAGATGAATTCTTATGAAGCTCTTGGTGGTCAGGCTCTCCCTTTCTTTCTCTGAAAATAAATGATAACCATGGAATCTTATTTTCAGTGAGAAAAATCTAAACAATAATCAGTCACCTGGTGATGCTGTGAAATACAGGGGTCTAACAGTGGCTCCAGTTGGGGATGGTAGCTCCGTTAGAAGGTGTCAAGAACACTGCAGACTAGTGGCTTGATCCATTGGGTGATTCCAGAACTTGTATCTTGATCTGTCAGGAAACTTAGTGACTGAAACTAGCTGATTGTCAATCCCGACTTTGAATGAAAAAATGGACCACATGCTTGGCCAACCAAGTTATAAGCATACTAAAATTTTAACTGAAACTACAATTAAACTTGTCCACTGCAATCCATCCAGTTGAACATACTACTGCACCTTGAAAACTTGATTGGTGTGACCATAACTAAGCTGAAACTAGAGTCTGAAACCTACTGATCTGAAAATGAAAATCAATCTATGCCTAAGATTTCAAATATTCTCAGAGTGCTGAGCTTATTTGCACACCTACCTACCCTAACCTAACTTGGAGATGATATATACACTAAGTGAACTCCTTTCTCCAATGCAACCAATCAAGTAAATGACTACATGATTGTTTCCTGTTCACTTATTTGAGTAGGCAGAAAAAACAAATGGGCCACTATAACATTATGATGTCCTCATTATATACCACTATGATGTCCTAAAGCAAACCTGATATGTCTTGACTGAGTTGGCTGAGTTCTGTTTGAAGGCCATCATTTTGATGAATAGGAGAAATTTCTGGCAATAGGCCTTCTTGAGAAGGTAGAACAACATCAATATCAATCTGTTTTTCTATTTCTTCATGAGGAAATGATTCAGTACATAAATCAACAGTAGAAAAAATAGAAATAATCTCTTCATTACATAAACATTTAGAGGCTGGCCGCATGCTTATAATTTGATTGATTTCTTCCTCAGTTAAAGGAGGAGGGAGTCTTTTTTTCCTTTGGATTGAACAAACATTGTTTTCTTTCTCTTGTGAGGAATGATCATGAGGATGGATGTCTTCTTTAGTCTCACAAAAAAGAGGAGATGAATTAGCATATGCCCCCACATAAAGATCTTGTGGATCTTCTTTCATTTCCTGATTTCTTTCATTTTCAACTAACTTCTCTTGGTTGTCACACAGTTAACTTGAGAATGAAATTCATGGAATTATTATAAGAGATCCTCAGGATGCTAGTTTCCTAAATATTCATCAATATTTAGAAGGTATTGTATGATATCCTCAGCTTGGTCACAACAATTTTCAGCTAATGATAAATATGGATAATTTTCTTTATAATGCTCGTAAAACACCTTGTGTTGAGATTGCAACAAGATGATGAGCTTAGTGGAAAGGAGTCGCCTTCACTAAGTGGGCCCACAGGCTATTTTTGGCGCAAAGTCTATTTTTAGACTATGTATATTTTTAGACATATGGATCATGTTCTATGAGTTGCAGGATGCTATTTTTGGATGGTTGGTCAAGTCGGAAAAAATATATGGACTTCTATTTTTAGACATATTAGGCGGAATCTATTTTTAGATTGCCAGTCTAAAAATAGATATGTCGAATATTATTAGCTCTTAATAATATTTGGACTCTAAACATTATCTTATTCTCTTGGAGCACTTCAGTTAAGTGCACAGATGTGGCACAGGAGCTGACAGAAGGAATTACGCTATTACTAAGGGTTAAATGGAGCTATTGCATGGATACTTCAGTTAGAACTCATGTGACAGAGTTTGGTGGAGTTGATTGAGGAAGTTAGTGGAGTTGTATTCAGTTTAACTAATCTAAACATAGTTGAGCTATTTGTATCTAGTTTAACTGATTGATAAAATTAGTGAGAGTGGTGTGAATTAATTATTAATTAATTCACTAATTATAAACTCATTAATCAACTAAATAATGCATCAGTTAACTTCAGTGCATTGACAGTTTCAGTGGAGACCAGTGCAGAAATAGGTGAAAGAGCATGTTAACTATCAGTTGTGACTATATTGTTGCTATTTGCAACACACATATAGGTGGAGAAGCCCATGAGGATTTCACAGTACAAGCCAGGTGGTTTATCTATTTAATGAAGCCATCCCATACATTTGAAAACGCAATAGAGGCTGGCTATCAAGTGGCAAAATATTGGAGCATGTGTTTTGCTAGATCTAGCTTGATAGTGTGTAGCAATTGGAGGTATTGCTGAGAGCTTGTGAGGAGCTTTGTACTATGATTGTTACATGATCTGCATGACATATAATATACAGATAGTTGGGGTTTTCAGCTTTAAGCTTTCCCATTAAATACTGTGTTCATATGTGTGATTGTTTGTGGTTTTAATGTGTGCATGCAATTGATTTTATTTCCGCATGTAATGATCAATGGTAGAAGAGATTATGTATTATGCATGAAGCTAAAATAGTGTGTGATCAGGAGAATCTCGATGAATAATATATCAGTTATTCAAATTTCTACATGGTATGGCAAAGCGATATTGATCATTGGAGCAATTGCAAAACACTGAAGCGGTTGAGTTTTGTGTTGGTGGAATTCGAATTTGCAGCAGTGTTTTCTTGGTGTCAAAGTTGAGATGTATTTCAACGGATTGCGATTGGAGTATGCCCTTGAGGGCAGCTCGAATTATGTTGCATGGAAGGACAGGATGGAGGCAGTGCTAGATGAAAATGGGTTGAAGGAGTTCATAGATGCAGAAATTCCAAAGCCTACTTCTAGTGATGCTACCGTACTTGACGCATGGAAAAAGAAGACAAAAAAGTGTCAAAGGATTATATTGGAGGGCGTGAAGGATCACATAGTATCCAGCCTTCATGGTAAGGCTTCTCCATTCTTGATGTGGAAAGCTTTGACGGATTTATTTCAAAGCAAGAGTGATCAGAGGAAGTTGGCGCTCAAGGATAAACTTAGGAACATACAAATGGAGAAAGGCGACAGTATGCCCAAGTACCTCACGAAGTTCGTCCAATGCAGGGATGAGCTGGGAAGTGTGGGGGTTACTGTTGATGATGAGGACTTGGTGAGCTTGGCTCTCCTTGGGCTTCTGAAGAGTTGGCACTCCTAATGTGACTCCACAATGGCTCCGGAGAAATTGCCGGTGGATGGGAGCACTTGGCTCCGATCTTGTGCAAGAGGAGATAAGGCGAAGTACCAAGGATGGATCTTTATCAAAGAACTCTGATGAAGATAATTGCGCTTTGGCTGCCAAAGCAAAGAAGGGGAAGAGCAAGAAAGCTTCTCATTCCGGTGCGAAAGGCAAGAAGCAGGACATGTCCAAGGTGAAGTGCTTTCACTGTCACCAACACAGACATTACGCCACTAATTGTCCACAGAAGAAGAAAAATAAGCAGGCTGTTGGGACTGCAGCTGGAGAGGCCTTAGCCTTGCAGTTTGAGCTGGATTTTTCATTGATTGCATGCTTGGTCTCAACTATGACGGGATCAGTGTGGTTTCTTGACAGTGGTGCGTCAATTCACATGACAGGAGATCGAGATTTGTTTATTGATTTGGATGAGAAAGATCTTGGAGTGCACATCGAGATGGGAAATGATGGTAGATACAGTGCGACCGGTATCGGTACCATTTCCTTTGAGAGGGAGTCTGGTAAACCCTTTGTATTGAAGGAAGTGATGCATGTTCCAGGATTGAAGAAGAATCTTATCTTTGTGGCGATGTTAGAAGACAAGGGATATGATGTTGTCTTTAGCGAGGGAAAGGCTTTCCTGCACAGTAAGGCAATTGGTGAGACCCGGAGGATAGGGGTTCGAGTTAAGAACCTTTATCAATTGCAGGTAGATGGTTGCGCAGCAATGGCAGGCAAGGCAGAAGGAGTGGTGAGTCGGGATGATGGCGAGTTGTGGCACCGGAGATTGGGCCACCTTCACCATGGAGCTTTGAAGATACTGCAGCAGATTTCTACTGGGCTTCCTAAAGGCACTCTTGTGCAGTCAGATCAGTGCAAGGGGTGTACCTTGGGAAAATTTGTGAAAGCCACCTTTCACGAGAAGGATAGTCGCACCACGATGATCCTTGAGAGAATTCACATAGACGTGTGTGGACCTTTCTCAGTAGCTTCGACAGAAAAGCACAGGTATTATGTGATATTTGTTGATGATTTTTCTCGTAAGTGCTGGATCTTCTTCATGCAGAAGAAGAGTGAGACATACTCAAAGTTCTGTGAGTTCAAGGAACTGGTTAAGAAAGAATTGGGGAAGCAGGTGAAGGATCTTAGGAGCGACAATGGTGGTGAATTCATCTCTGGCGAATTCAAGGACTTTTGCAGCGCAAAAGGAATTCGAAGAGAGCTCATAGCACCTCATAACCCACAACAGAATGGGGTTGCTGAGCGGAAGAAAAGAACGATCGTGGGTGCTGCAGGGGCGATGTTGCATGATCAGGGCCTACCCATTCACTTGTGGGCAGAGGCATGCAATACTGTAGTATATGTGCAGAACCGTTGTCCTCACAGGATACTTGGCATGAGTACACCCGAGGAGCCGTTTTCTGGTAAGAGGCCTGATATTTCCCATTTGAGGATTTTTGGTTCACCTGTTTACATTCATGTGACGAAGGATGCCAGGAAGAAGCTGGAGCCAACCGCAGAGGTTGGGATATTTGTGGGGTACACTGATACGCCCCACAACTATCGTGTGTATTTTCCAGACAGTCGCAAGACTGTTGTGCGACAAGATATCAAATTTCAGGAGGAGAAAGCCATGAAGTGTTCGCTTGAGAGGGAGCCACACTTGCATGCAGAGGAGGAGCTATTAGTTCCTAAGGATGAGTCTCAGGATGTGGATCAGCCACAATATGAGGTTCATGGAGTGGAAGAGACCACTCATGCAGCGCCAACCATCAGAGGGCGGAAGCGCACTACAGAAGCTGAGCGACTAGCTCAAGATGCAGAGAAGGTTGTAGGAGCACCTACATCACAGCGCAGACAGAGACAGTCACCTGACCGGTATACTAGATACATGGCTCTTATGAGCAAGTGTATCATGACAGAGCCATCCTCTTTCAAGGAAGCTGTGGAGGATCCTGCATGGGTAGATTACATGGTGGAAGAGTATGGTTCGATTGTCAGAAACAGTGCATGGGAGATTGTCCCGAGGCCGGAGGGGAAATCAGTGGTGGGTTCGAGATGGATCTACAAAGTGAAGCAGGCAACTGACGGGAGTGTGGAGAAGTACAAGGCAAGATTTGTTGCTCGAGGCTTTTCACAGATTGAGGGGATCGATTATGAGGAGACCTTTGCACCTGTCGCAAGGTATTCTTCCATACGAACGATTCTTTCTGTCTCAGCACAAATGGGGTGGCACATTCATCAGATGGATGTGAAGACTACGTTCCTTAACAAAGTGATTGAGGAGGAGGTGTACATAGAGCAGCCCAAAGGTTTCGAGATCTTCAGCAGCGAGTTGCATGTGTGCAGGCTCAAGAGAGCGCTGTATGGGTTGAAACAAGCACCTCGTGCTTGGTACACACGGATAGACAGTTATTTCACCGGACTTGGATTCTCCAAGAGTGAGGTGGATCTGAACCTATACTAGATTGTGGTGGAGGGTAAGTTGTTGATCATTGTACTTTATGTAGATGATTTGATTTTGACGGGTGATGAACAGTTGATACTCTCATGCAAGGCTGATCTTGCAAAAGAGTTTGAGATGAAGGACTTGGGCCTCCTTCATTATTTCCTAGGATTGGAAATTTGGCAGCAAGTGTTGGTGGACTGGTTATTTCTGGCAAGTATGCCCGGGAGATACTGGAGAAGTTCAACATGCATGGCTGTAAGCCTGTTGATACTCCTCTTCCTGGTGGATGGAGGAAGGAGGATGCTACTTCGGCGGAGGTAGTGGATGCCACTGTTTATCGACAGTTGGTGGGGTCGCTTATGTATCTGGTTAATACATGATCCGACATATGCTATGCTGTTAACCAGCTTTCACAAGCTATGTTTAAGCCAACCAAGCTCTTCTGGAAGGTAGGCAAGCATGTATTGAGATATCTTAGAGGCACATATCTCAGAGGCACATTGGGATATGGATTATGGTACAGACAGTCGGATGAGGTGAGGCTATGTGGCTTCACGGATGCAGATTGGGCAGGGAGTCCAACGGACAGAAAGAGCACATATGAAGGGATTTTTAGTATCGGTTCGACAACAGTTTATTGGTACAACAGGAAGCAGAGATTCGTGGCACTCATTTCAGCAGAAGCCGAGTATATGGCAGCGATTTTGGCTGCATGCGAGGCTATATGGATGAGGAAGATCCTGGTCGGGTTGTTCGGTTCAAACTTAGAGCCTACTGTGATTTATTGTGATAATCAGAGTTGCATCAAAATCTTGGTTAATCCAGTATTTCATGATAGATCTAAACACATTGACATTCAGTATCATCATATTAGAGATTGTGTGCAGCGGAAGTTCATGTTACTTTCATACATTCCTACGGAGGATCAAGGTGCTGATATCTTGACGAAGGCGCTCACCAGGAGCAAATTCGAATACCACAGGGGCAGGATAGGGGTTGCAGATAATCCTTATCTTGTTGAGAGGGAGTGTTGATATTGCAACAAGATGGTGAGCTTAGTGGAAAGGAGTCGTCTTCACTAAGTGGGCCCGCAGGCTATTTTTGGCGCAAAGTCTATTTTTAGACTATGTCTATTTTTAGACATATGGATCATGTTCTATGAGTTGCAGGATGCTATTTGTGGATGGTTGGTCAAGTCGGAAAAATAGATGGACTTCTATTTTTAGACATATTGGGTGGAATCTATTTTTAGATTGCCAGTCTAAAAATAGATATGTCGAATATTATTAGCTCTTAATAATATTTGGACTCTAAACATTATCTTATTCTCTTGGAGCACTTCAGTTCGAGTCACGGATGTGGCACATGCAACTGACAGAAGGAATTACGCCATTCCTAGGGTTTAGTGGAGCTATTGCATGATTGACTTCAGTTAGAACTCATGTGACAGAGTTTGGTGGAGTTGATTGAGGAAGTTATTGGAGTTGTATTCAGTTTAACTAATCTAAACATAGTTGAGCTATTTGTATTCAATTTAACTAATCGATACAATTAGTGAGAGTGGTGTGAATTAATTATTAATTAATTCACTAATTATAAACTCATTAATCAACTAAAGAATACATCAGTTAACTTCAGTGCATGGACAGTTTCAGTGGAGACCAGTGCAGAAATAGGTGAAAGAGTAGGTTAACTATCAATTGTGACTATACTGTTGCTATTTGCAACACACAGATAGGTGGAGAAGCCCATGAGGATTGCGCAGTACAATCCAGGTGGTTTATCTATTTAATGAAGCCATCCCATAGCATTGAAAACACAATAGAGGCTGGCTATCAAGTGGCAAAAGATTGGAGCATGTGTTTTGCTAGATCTAGCTTGATAGTGTGTAGCAATTGAGGGTGTTCATGAGAGCTTGTGAGGAGCTTTTGTACTATGATTGTTACATGATCTCCATGACATATAATATACAGATAGTTGGGGTTTTCAGCTTTAAGATTTCCCATTAAATACTGTGTTCATATGTGTGATTTTTTGTGGTTTTAATGTGTGCATGCAATTGATTTTATTTCCGCATGTAATGATCAATGGTAGAAGAGATTCTGTATTATGCATGAAGATAAAATAGTGTGTGATCAGGAGAATATCGTTGAATAATATATTAGTTATTCAAATTTCTACACCTTGTGGAAATCGTTTAAAGAAAACAAACTACCAGGGATCAAACCTTCATACAATTCCCTTGCTTTCTTTTCTAATGTTACCATGAACACGTTCATGAGGAAATCCTCATGACATTTGAATTTCAACCTCCATGAGTGTATATGAAATTTAATGAGATGTAACAAAGGATCATCAACCTTCTCATCTTGAAAAATAGGAAGATTTCTTTGCCAATTTACCTAAGGCATTTTGTGGGGGAATCCAGGAATATGATCTCTGTTCATTGGAGCATACTTTATTTGTATTCTTGGATCCATCTTGTCAATCAGTCAGAGAGTGGGGTCACTATATATTCACAACCAATCTAGATTCTTCTACCAGTGGAGTCTTTAGGTCAACTAAAAACTGTGGAGCCGCTAGGTGGATGATTTCAAATTTCTTGTGACTGGTCGTTGTTCACCATCAACAACCAGGTACCAATATTGGAAAATACTCAAATCATACAATTTTTTGACTAGGGTTTCTAAGTTATGATGAAATATTAAGATTTTTCAATAATTCCCAAGTATGGTTGCCATTATGTTGGCACTCTATAATTTAGAAGATTGGCAAGACTAAACTAAAAAGCACAAAATCAAACCACTTTGGAGTCCAGGACCTAGCCTTCCTATAATCAGAGAGGGCTCTCTCTGTTCTTATGATTTAACTTGATGATTATAAGTGCTAATATTATGCTAGTTACAATGATGGGGGTTGTTTGTTTGAATGATTGGGTGGTTGGACATCAGGTCTGCAGGGACTATTCCATTGGGTTATGGGGTCAAAAGGCTGGAACAACACATCAATGTTCAACAGAATCATAGGAAAGCTAACTGTGCTAAATGGATCTTTTGAGATGTATGAGTTTTGAGGTGAAAGAAATAGTGAAGTTCAGTAATGACTAAAGAGCAGTTAATAATTATTTATTCAAACTTCGGCAAAAAACATTTAGACTGTAAATGCAGACATAATTAAGGTTCTCAAACAAAAAATATTAATCTAAAATTTATGATTTACAATTAGATGAACAAAGACACGTCAGGGAAAATAGTGGAACATTTAAAACAGAGAAGAGGCACTTCACCATTTTGACACAGCTCAAGAATCCTGTAACCACTACAAGGAAAAGACCCTCTAGCGGGTGTTTATGAGAAACCCCTTATAAAAATACCCCAGACATCCATTTCTAGCAGAGGTTACTAGAGGAGGTTGGTGGGCGGAGGTTTTCGCGGATGTTTTTTGCTTGGTGTGCTTATCATCCTGAACCGCACTACTGCATTCAACAAGAGAAAGCACCGGTGCGCACAAAACATTGGCACACCAGACACTGTTCACTCCGTACACACTCGCATGGTGCGTCTTATTACTGTAGCGCACCGGTGATTTACAACTCTTTCGCATCGGTGTGTCATAAAACACTGCACCAAAACATAAACTGCCTGGTGCGGTCTTAAGTAACATCACCAGTGCGTTTATAAAACCCCACACACCGGAACAAGCTTAAATAAAAAAAAAATTACGGCCAAAAAACCACATTTTTCTCTTTTCTCAGTGCTCCAGAGCTCTCATTAAGCATCGGTGCAATTTATCCTTGTCTGAGCCGCCCTGATATCAATGCTCCCATTGCACGCACTGCTGTTGTGCATTGCCCACCAATCTCCAACTTGAATTTTGAAAAGTTATAAACACGTGTAATAATATACAAAATTAGTTATGTTTTATGATCCCAGCATGGGATAAAATTTATTAATATAACAAATAATAAAATCATGCTTTTGAAATTATACGTACTCTTAGAAGATTCAAATGGTCATCCATGATGAAGCAACACCATAGTGAAGACTTGTATGAAGGTTGCACCCTCACACCCATTATAACTTCCTTTGCCAAATAAATATCATCTTTTTTTAAAATCCATGGGACATCACCTTCTTTGAAATACCATGAATTAGAGGGACCAATTCCTGCCTCTGATCTCGTACTTTCTAATTGTCTTGGCCAATGTTTCTTTTTGGTTTTTGAAGTAACAAGATCTTTCCTAATAGTCAATGTGTCACTTTGTTTCGATGATATGTGCCTCCATAAAGAAGATGAAACATTTTTAAATATATGCATGGGATCTAATAAGGGGGTAATCTTAAAATGCTCCCAATATGGGAGGTTATAAGAGATAGAGTTCCTTTTCATCTTGAATGGGAAATTTCTCAACATAGGTGTCGAAGAATACTTGATCATCGAACATAGGCTCCCCATTTGAATCGAAAATTTCTATGAAATCCTTCTCCTTCTCTCTCTCATATGCTCTAAGCCATTCAACTGGTGTCGTTATTGGAGGCCTTTGGGTACTCTCTTGTTTACCATTGAAAGCGGATGCTGCTCTTCTGTAAGGGTGTTCTTCTGGGAGGAATACCCTGGAGAAATCATACACTAGCTTTCAGAGAACGTTCACAACATTTACATCCAAAATACCCTTTTGTTACAAGACCTGCGAGATTATTGTATACAATTGGTATGCATGGCATGTTAAAGAATATCATGAAGATCATAACAATTACAATGAATTAAATAACTAATATGTCAAAGAATATTGTTACGTATATAAACAAATCAATAAATTAAACATGTAATTTAATAGAGCAAAATCCTAAGCCTGGATAATAATGTGTCGTGTAAGCACATATGCCATACAACGTAAAACACCTCTCTGTTGCGATGGGTCTTGATACATCGTATACATTTATCCATTCCCATAATTCCTTCAATTCATCTACTAGTGGTTGTAAGTAGACATCCATATTCTTCACTTGTCTTCTACTAGGGACTATGAGAGCCAACATAAGATGTTCATTATTCACGGAAAACCATGGGGGGATATTGCTATTGATCAATACTACAAGCCAAATAGAATAGTTGGTGTCTAGAGGGAATATGGGTTGACTCCATCCATGGCTATGCCGAGTCATAGACTTCGTACTTCATCCTTGAATTTTTCGGGCCATGTATCCTCTATATGCTTCATGGCTATTGAATCAGTTAGGATTCACATAACTCCCAACTCACTTCTGTGTGAGGCATGCCATCCCTGCAACATAGCTAATTATTTGCAACAAAAGAGCATTTGAATCCCTGGGATTATAGGTATGCGCATCAATATATTAAAAGGAGGACCAGTACATGATTTAACCTTCTTTTTTTATTTATCATACCTCTCATGCCCACATTTCAGACATATCTCTTTTTCTGCATATTCTCCTCTATATAGAATACAATAATTTGGACATGCATGATATGATATGTACTCAACACCCAACATTTTCAACAATTTCTTTGCCTCTTCGCAGCTACCTGGCAAGACATTATCACTCGGAAGAACCTTATCTTTGAATAACATGTAGTCGGTGATCATGGAAAAATATATTAATAAATTTACATTAATGCAGATATAATTATCATAAAATTTACCATTTTTAATGTTCATTGTGTACTGATTATATTTCTCAAATTTATATAAGGGAAGAATTTATGGTAACTTACCTCAAAATTTCCGAGAAACATGCATTCGACAAGCCAAAATTTGCTTTCAATTTGTACGATAACATCATTGTCCCCAACTGGGTAGACTTTGACTGACCGCCAGGTCCAAAGAGAGGGGTGGTGGAAGCAAATTTAAGGCTTTCGAAAAAGGTGTCAGCTATATGAGCATCATCCCCTAGTTGATAGTTGTTTTTGAATGCATCTAACAACATTGTCTCCATGGCAGTCGTATCCCTTAAGTAATCATCCATACCAACCTCTATTTGATTGCCTCCATTTCCAGCTTGTGAAGAACTAATATTGATCAGGAGATCATGTCCAAGTTAAAATATTTCTCAAAAATGGAAATTATCAGAAATGGTTGCAATCTAAACGATCGGAAAGGCCTCGTCGCTGCGATTCTAGAACCGTGAACGGTACTCAAATTCGATGTCGTATGTGAAATTTACTGAGGTTTGACTTCATCCAGTGACCTCCAAAACATAACTTTTTGACCAAAAGAATTTTTCATTTAAAAAAAAATTTATATGGCAAAAATTTCATTTTTATAAGGTTTTTTCGTAGCCTATTAGAGGGTGACACATGGCCTGCCTAGAGGCTGCCACGTGGCCCTAGGCCATTGGTTGAAAAGATGTGTGAAAATTTGGAGGGCATGGGGGTCGAACCCTCGACCCAACTCCTCGAGCAGGGTCGACCCGACCAACACGGTAGAGGGTCGATGTTTGTTGAACGACGGCTCGGGTCATTGGTAAATGGGTGAGTTGGGTGGAGGTAAACGGCTATTCGGGTCGGTGTAACATGCATAGAAAATTGGGTTAAGCCTTCAGGAGCCAGCCTCGCTATTAGGTGACCTCCCGTTTGGAACCGGGGGTTTTAAATTTGATTTGGCAGAAAGTAAGGGGGCTAGCCCTCAGAGCTAGCCCCGGTTCAATGTAAACTTAGGTTGTGACCAAGGGCGCAGTCTTAAAAATTATCCGCCAGCGCTAACCATCGGGAAAAAACTGCATATGAATGCACCCATAAACTAACAGTCACATTAAATGTTATCCCTATTTTGGAGCGCGGTTCTGCCAAGTCCACCCATCCGCCTATTTTGGAGAGTTTAACTAGAGTTCCTCCAGTTTTGGAGGATGTTTTTTAGTGCCACTGGGCAAAAACTTGTTTGGGTCATAACTTTCTCAAATTTTGACCAAACAAGATGAAATGTTAGTTAATTTTGGGTTTCTTGAGCATTATGGAGAGTTTGGGATAGGCTGCAGAGTGTACAGAGGTTTTATTTAACCATTTTTTCTTCAGGGAAGAGGAAAGAGCCATCAAGGCCATCAGGGAGATGGAGCTGTATTGGGTTGTACTTCATTGTTTGAGGTGAAACAAAAGCCATTTTTAGCTTATTTCTATCTTCTGAAGTCAAATTCACAGCTTGTTTTTCCTGTTTAGGCATATTTTATACTGTGTAACCATTTTAAGCAAATTAATAGAGCAAGGACATGCCATTGGAGAGCCTTGGACAGGTAGATGTAGCCTAGGAGGGGTGAACTGCCTCATCAGTTTGCTGTGTTATGCTATGGTGAGTTTTACTTGTTGTGTATTTCTGCTGTGATATATTAAAAAGTAAATTTAAATAACAAATCCTCACACATAAAACTCAGAAACATTACCAAAAATACTTTGTTTAACCTGCAAGACATGGAGAATACTTTATACACTTAATTAAATGGAAATGGATAATTTGCATAGCATTTACAAATAGTTCCATTTTTAGATCAACTATTGTTGTATTCATTCCTAACGTAGCGGGAATTGAATCGGTGGCTGATTCAACCATTCTTGGTATTGTTCCTCTCCAATTTTTTCTCTTAATTCACTCTTCTCTCGATTTGACATTGTCGTGGGGTGAAATGGAAGATGGTAGGTAGGTCACTCATCATCACTAGAATCCTAATAATTTAGAAAAAAATATTTGAACATGATTAGTACAAAATATATGATATCAATTAGTAACCATGTTGACAATATTGCTTGATTAATTGGTTTGATGTTGAAATAATTACATTAATCAATATACCAAACAATTATAATTATTACCATCATTGTCTCAGGATTGTGGCTAGAAGATGCAATATTGTTACAATTGGCAGCGTGAAGCGGCTGTCCATTTTCATCTACCAAATGCGCCTTGCGTTTTTTTGCTCCTGATAAGACCTTCTGACGTTTGAATATTTTGTTCATCTAAACTCGATTCTGAATCTGCATGAACCTGCAAATTTGTATAGTACATTATAAATTTAATTAAGCTGTTGATGATTGAGATGGATAAAAAACATAAATTCAATTAGATAATGAAAATATAAATAAAATCTGAAGTAAATATTACGTCTCGAGATGGATAGGGAGAACTCCGCGATGGACTTTGAGATATATTATGGAATGAGATGGATTTTGAAGAATTTTCCATTCGATATAATTATGATATTTTCTCCCTGCATTTGAGCAAAATCAAGAATAAATTTTGGTGCACACACCTAAAAGTAATTTCGGTGCCTTAAAAATGGATTTCTTGTTATCGGTGCTAATGTACAGACCACCGCATCGGTGCGTTTTCGTTATTGTGCACCGATGCCATGATATAAACGGACGCACTGGTGCAGTTATATTAAGTGACACATTGGCGACGAATAACCACAAATAAAAAAAGTGCAACTCTATTTTCTTTAAGTGAAAAAAAAAGCAGTAAATTGAAAAATGGGCGACAAATATTTTTGAAAATATAATTTCATAAAACAATTCTTTAAATACTAAACACTTTTCATTATTTCATTATTTTTGCAAAAAAATTAGCCAAAGATTTGCAGGAGACATGCCTAGAGAAACAGAGCACGAGAGCACTGTGGAGCAGTGAAATATGTTCGAACACAAGTATTTAGACAATCATAATTTCAAACCTCTGGTGATTCAAACCCTGTAGCATAGAATTTCAAACTATCTCATGATTAAAGTTTATTGTTTTTTAAACTTTTTTTCCGCAGTAAGAAAAAAATTTCAATTTTTCTTTCATTTTCAGAAACAAAAAAAAATAAAATCCATTTTTACCTTAAACCCTACATTCTTTTTGTTTCTACCCTTTCTTCTCCCTATTTCTGTGATTTCAGAATTAGGGCTTTTCATTTTAGATTTATAGGGTTTTTGTATTGCTATATATAGGCCTAATACATCTAACCCATGAGATGACTTGCATAGTAGGATCCCAATCCATGTCGGCCCTTGCGTGACTTTTTGAAAAAAAGATTTTTTTTTTTTATCGGTGCACCCTGCGTAACCTAGCGCATTAGTGCGTTGTATTATCCCAGTGCACCGCAGAAGTAGTGTGATAATTTTTTTTTTAATCAGTGTGCCATATGCAAAATATGGCATCGGTGCACTATTTAATTACGACGCACTGTGCTTGTGCTGTTTCGCAATTTTGTTGTTGTTGTGTTAATCGGTGCACCATGTAACATATAAGGCACTGTTCCCGGTCTCCTAGTTCACAGAGAGCACCGTATGGTGGTCCCTTGTTTGCACGTGGCGTTTATGATACAAAAACTAACACTGGACGATTTTTAATATTTTTCTGTGTAAATCAATGCGGTGGTTAACATGTAACACACCGATGCTCCTTGTTGACATAGAGAACCATACGGTGTGTTATACTATTTTGGCGGTGAATTTATGAGACCACTACACACCGACGTCGGTGCGTACATATGAATGGTGCACCGTTTTCTTGAGATTTTTTTTTTTACTTGAAAAGTTGACAATTTATTTATAAAATATATTAATGAATGATATGGTACAGGTTTCATATTGATAAAGAAATGGCCGACAAGAGATCAAGTAACAAAAATACTAATAATACATCAAGAAAAGAAAAAAGGCAAGTTCTTTGTAAATTCTTTACAAAAAATATTATTTTTGAACTATATGTAAAGTCTATGTCGTAGGACCCATATTCCAATGTGGACATCTGGACCCTCTCGAATAATTTCTCCTCAGGGAGAGGAATACAATTTCCGACCTCCTTTCCAAGGAGGAAACGTACCTATTAACTGCAAACATGGAGGTACGGGAGCAGAATGCGCATGCATTTTATGAGCACTTTCATAGACCATTTGTTCCTGCACACTGGAGGGGGAATGGCCCCCAGTAGAGACTGCTGCTAGTTTTTATATTACTTTTTGATTATAGTTTTTTTATCTATATCCAACAGACTCCTTGAGGAGAAGTTTTTTATCCTACAGTATGTAAATAAGCGACACATAGTGGATGTATATTTATTTTCCTGATTACTCACATTCATATATAGGGCAGTTGCAATGTTGATCTGCATATGCTTTTGCATATACAATATGTAACTTTTATTTACATTAATAAAAGCTACGATTTTTCCTATGGAAAAAACTAATATGTATTATTTACTGTGTATCATGCAGAGCCACAAAATAACAAAGCTTGATAAGATTATTTCCAATCTAGGACCAGAAGAGCATAAAATATTGATGGAAAAATTTCAAAAGGATGAATCAGGTGAATGAAAAAATACTATCGATCCAATATGAGTTTCTTTTTTTTAATTTTTATTAATAATATACTTAAAATTATTAGATAACATGTGTCAAAAAATATATTAATTCACACCTGTTTAATGTTCTACATGGACCAATAACTCAGAAAAGGAATGTTGTTCTAAGAAAAGAAAAAAATAGAACATGCAAATGAAAATGAATTGCTCCTTAGCTCATCTGGAGTGGTGTTGGAGGTTAACAAAAGGGGGAAATTTTTTTACAAAAGTTTGAGGGATCTAGTGGAACGAATGTATAGATTTTTTTTCCACTTACAATACAAAAATCAATCCAATGATTCCAAGAACTAAATTTTATCTAAACTGCAGGAAGAGTTTCCAAAGAATTGGTCAATGAGACATGTCAGACTTTTAATAGCAAAAACGTACAATAACAAAAAATAAGGAATGAAAAAGTGATATTCCTTTAAATGTTTGTCTATAATTATTTATAAATATCACTTTTGTTATATTTACTTTTCATATATCAATATAAAAATTAAATAGTTTATTGTCATGTTACATTTTCAGGAAGATTATGAAAATTTCAAAAGATGAACGAGCTGATATCAGAAATATGCCAATAGGAATGTCCAAAAAGGTGTACAAGGAGATGGTCAAAGAAATGGACAAAATTGCATCGCAGGAGGAGCCATCTCAACAACAATGTGCTTCAAATGTAAGATGTAATCATTGATTTTTTCGATCATTAGGTACAATAAATAAAAAATTTAGCATTAAATATTAATTTTCAATTATTTTCTTGCAAAAAAGAAATGAAAATGGAACCCATTGAGCGCATAAAACAGGATGAAAAAGAATAAAAGGGTTGATATCTAAGTTTGTGAGTAATTGTTACTTCCTTATAAGAACTTAACTAGATTTCATTTTTTATTTTTAAGTTGTTTTACAAAAATCATCATTGAATGTCTTCAAACAAGTGCTAACATGCAAATAAGGACCATCAGACGAATTGATTGACATTGGGTTAAATATGGTTTGTGATTATATGTTGGCATATCGGAAATTAATTGTGGAATTTGGAAGCATCTATTGATCTTATTTTACTTAGCTGCATCTATAATTAATAAAACAAAAAAATATTTTATATTAAATATATGATTTTTTATGGGGTATAAAACTTGTAGGAAACAGAGTATGGAACTGTGCCAACAAATGAAATCTCGAAAGATGGCATACTACATGGTTTTGAAAGAATGTGTATAGTTCATGAGTCAATTGTTGCTATGGTACATCATTTCTTTTCGATTTACATTGATGTATATTGTTTTTTTCTAAGTGAGACTAATTGTATTAATTTATAAAAATACTGATACAAAACTGCCACAGCTGCTGCTGTGAAAGCCAGACAGCTGGGGTTGATCAACAGAACTGTTCTTGAGAATTCTGGGTCGCCCATAGCGGGAAACCGACCCGTTAAACATAAGTAACTGGGCCGCCCATGATAGGGAAACCGGCCATGAGTTTATACAAGACACATAAACAGTAGCATAAAAACTAGAAACATCTATCTGCCAAACAGGTTGGCAACTGAAACAGTAAAAATAAAAAATTCCAGCAGTAATTGAGCAGGGAGAATCAACCCTCATGCTCTGAAGATAGTGGCTCCTCCTCAACTCTGCATCCATATTCATTCTCGTCACTGCTATCGACCTTACCATCTTGACTGTCAATCTTCATGTCCTGGTTCTCAGCTTCAGAACGCGGCCCAATTTGAAGAGAGGGGTTGGAGCAATGGGCATGAGGAGGGGAGGGGGGAGCGGGATGAGGGATTTCTTCACGCAGGGAGACTGTAATGAAAGCGGTGATAATGGAGTCGACGGAGGTGCAGTGGAAACGAAGCTCAGCGTTCTGGGTGGTTTGCCTGATGGTGGACCCCAAAAAATTTCTGCCCAGAGGGTTGAGTTGACTGGGAGGGGCAGAAGCACCAGGAGGGAGGGGCTGACTGGGAGGAACGGGAGGGTCGTGAGGGGTGGACTGACAGGGAGGCTTAGAAGGAACAGCGGGAGTGGGCTGACTAGGAACGCTACCAGAAACACGCACGTGCCCACGTCCCCTGCCTACAGTGCGCGAATTCTCAGCGCTGCGCCTACTGCCTCTGCCTCTGCCTCCGCCTCTGCGCGAAGCTGGCGGGGGAGTAGGTTCGTCACTCTCAGAAGAGGAGCTCATCTCAGAAAAGGGCGAAGGAGGAAGGAGAGAGGCCTGGCCTCGACTGACTCCATGCCGACAACGCATTCGCTGCTTGAGGCGTGGCATGGCGAGCAGAAGGTGGCGCAAGCGAGGCTGGCCTAAGAAGGGGTCGGGAGCTTTGAGAGCAATGGAGAGACCACCGGGGTGGCGCAGGCCAGTTAAATGAACAGTAGAGCTAGAGGTCCAATTAGCAGAGGAGCAACAACCTTGAGAATGAAAATTGGAGCTGAAAGGAAGCAAAGTACCTGTAAAGAACACATCCGAGACACCAGACGAAGCAGAGGCGCTGCAGAACGGGCTGTTGGTGAAGTGGGCACTCGGTGTCGTCTCCAAGCAGGCCAAAATACAGCATCGACGCCCAGTCTGCGTTTTGTGGCTCGAATTGGCATAACCAGGCGGGCAAACACTGCGCAAGGGAGTCAGAGTTCTCCCATGGCCTTCTCCATTCTGCTCACCATCCATAGTGAGAGCAATCAACAAAACAATCGCCATATACCGCAGAGCGAAGGTGTAATAACTACAGAGATGGTCGAACCAAGGCATATTAATAACGCCATCAGGTGAAATACGCGGGGCCATGTGGGCACAGCACGCAAGCGTCGTTGGGAGCTGCGCAGATGCCCAGGGCGCTTTAATGCTCCACCACATCCGCATTCGGAGTTACATTGATGTATATTATTTAATATTGCAATTTTAATTATTCTCACCAATGTATATACACTCATTATAGTTTATTTTTATGTTTTTATATGGAAGGTGAAGAAGAAGAAAACAATGAACACCGTGAACGAAACATTCCTGAAAATAACCCAAGTCATGGAAGTAGCTCTAGCGGTGACAACAATTCAAGCGAAGAATGATGATCACTATGTTTGGATATCAAAGCAAGGCATCGTATTTTTTGAAATATTTGTCTGTGAAATTAGACATTTTGTTTAATGTAATGGACATAGTGTCCCAATTGAAAGACAAAGGGATACCAATAACTGTCCCATTTTGTATTACAAATATTGTCTTATTAATATATATATATATATATATATATATATATATAATAAAATATGTTTTAATTTATTCTACTGCGTTCTCCATTGTCGTTGTGAAATGTAACACCACTGATTAAATTTATGGATGATTAAATATTATAATTAAGAGATGCGAAATTTGATGTTATGATATAACAAATTAATCCAAACATCATATTCAAATGTACTAAGAAAATTTTAATTCATATGAATACTGTTAAAGATATGTGCCGTCTTTTGATGCATAATGAATTTTAAAAAATCACAATAATTATGATAAGATATAACAAATTAATCCAAAAATCACATTCAAATGCATTAATAAAATTTTAATTAATATGAATACTGTTATAAGATGTGTCGACTTTTGATGAATAAAAAAATCACAATAATTGCATTGTAACAAGTCGATGTTTCTAAAAAATACAAAATGAACACTGGTGCGTGTCAGTTACTGTACACCAGTGCGTTTGCATGCTACAGTGCAGTAGTGCATTTGTACGACCTATGGGCACCGCACTGTAATATTCCTAAATTAGCTGCAGCTAATAGGTATATTAATTTTTCCTTGTTTATTTTTCATTTCATGTATTGATGAATAAATTGTAAAGGAGGAAATGTAAAACTCATGAAAACCAAGAATAAATCAATGCCTATGTGAACAGAGACATATCTGGGCTATGTAAATAAACTCTTGCAGGTGTGAATGGGTCTAAATCACAAGAGTGAATCCTATTTGACCAAGTCAATAACGCAGTCTAGATGCATTGAACCTCTTTGAGGGACAGCGCAGTTCTAGAAGGAGACTCTAAATGTGAAAGGAGCTAAACTAATGGAATGGTTTAGGGTTTTTCCAAGACTCCAAGATTATAAAAGATGGAGGAGAGAAACAAGAGAAGGTTGTTGATGATAATTCGATTTTGAGCTTGCTTGAGCAAGTCAAAATTTCTTGGATGTTTAGCTAGAGAGAGATGGATTTCCTGTTTAGGAATTCCCCCTCCTTCCTTGAGGGTCTCTTGGAGGAGATTATGCCAAAATTTTCCACTATCAGGCTTGGGCCAAGCTTCTCCTTACATTACAGTGCTGCTCATGTTGAGGGTTGATCTGTCTTGTGAGCTGCAGTAAGTGGAAGACTAGATCTACTTATATCTAGATGATAGCAGTGGCTATTCTCAGTGAGTGTGTCTTTTAACCTCCTTGAAGAGTTCATTTGCTGATTTAACTTCAGATCTACATCTTGGCATCAGGCCAAATCATCTTCAGAAGCTACAACGTTGTTTCTCTCCCTTAGACAACGTTATTTGTAGATCTACAGCTGCAGGGTGCTTTGCTTGCATTTTGGAGAAGATATCTCCGGTATATGTTCTATTTCATATTTGATATTATACATGTACATGATTTAGTGATTTTTTGAATCATTCTACAGATCTGCATTCTTAGATCTCAGGTCTACTTCCGGTGCTTCATGTTTTGAGAAAATCCCCAAGGGGAATGTATAGATCAGCCTCTCTTGTACATGGATATGTATTGGACCTATATTTTTATGTAAAAATATGATATAGATATGAAGAATCAATAAACTTCTGCTTCAGCCCTAAAAATAACGCTGTCATGGTTATGTAGTCTTTTGTCATGGTTGTAGCACCTCATTTATGAGGATTTCTCCTATATTCTTTCATTCTTATTTTGTAAAATGTATGATATATGACTCTGATATTATTTGTGAATTTTCAGACCTTATTTCAGTCATACCCTTCAGAAAATCATGCTCACATGCTTCAGTAAATTTCTGCATACTTCTAGTCATGGGAAATCAGGGTTTTCTAGCCTAGTTAGGGAAGGAGGAACTATTTAGCATAGAAAAACTTAATTTTTTTTGCTGAAGTTCGACATGGAAGTCCCTAATAACCATAGATATCATATACAACCACTTTCCCATCTTATTTTTACGCAGATCTCTGAATACACTCATTTTAGGGCCTAAATCCTCACTTTTCCCCACCTTTTTCCTTATAAAACACTGTATAAAGTTGTTGTTGCATATTTAATTTAAGGTTAAGTGTTTTTACATCTATAAGAGAAATATTTATGTAGCTACACATTGGTAATAACTCAGATTATTCCCAATAGTGTAGTTGTTCCTAATTTGGAACATTACAGTGGTATCAGAGCAAGATCTTTGGCTCAGCCTGTGGCTTCAAGCCAAAGTGCTGTAAATTAAGGAGCAAGGTCAGAATGATGAAGAATATGGGTTTACTATCATCATATTTCATATCTAAGAAGAACCTCTCCAAGGAGGTTGAATAAGAAGAAGAAAGAAGAAGCAGTGAAACTCCTAGAAAGTTTCAAGAGCAGAAAGATCTTCTGATCAGATCTACAAGATATATACATGAGGAACATTATGAATCCTCATCTCATGGATATGTGCACTCAGCCATATCACC
The DNA here is from genome assembly GCA_034641835.2 of Pinus albicaulis. Classification (NCBI taxonomy): domain Eukaryota; kingdom Viridiplantae; phylum Streptophyta; class Pinopsida; order Pinales; family Pinaceae; genus Pinus; species Pinus albicaulis. Next base: position 1,396,081,164 of record CM076570.1, read on the forward strand.
TAAGCTTCAAAGTTCTGTCAGTAATTTTTTCATGAAGAGGAAGAAAGGAGGTGTATCTAAGAAGGAGAATCTTAGGGAGTATTTGGAGGAGTATGAAGCTCAATCCAAGGAGTTAAAAGATGATTTGAATTTCCAAGGGTTTTTAAAGATCAAGGAGAGAAAAGGCACAAATAAGGAGCATCATGAAATGGGTAGATTCTATCTATCTATCTTTGATGGATCACCTAGATGTCCAGTCAGGGTTTGGGTGGAGGAGCTAAACAGCTTTGTGCAACAACATCAAGTCTCTAAAATTGAAGCCATCAAAGTAGCAGCGCTGCACTTTGGAGGTAAGGCATATGCTTGGTGGTTGTTTGAGTCCTTTTCCTTGAAGAATTAAAATACATCTACTTATGCAAGGTTTATTGCAAGGTTGATAGAAAAATTTGATGAAGCCCCATGTGTAACATATTCTGGTGACACTATCAAACCATATCAGTCAAATATTTTGCATGAGTTGGAAGGGTCTATGAATCCAATTCCATTTCTAAAAACCATGGAAGAAGGTGTAAGTTTGTTTAATGCATTGCTAAGGGCAAGATCTCCATTGGATGAAGAATCCTCTTCTCAAGAGGAAAGCATGAAGGTTTCTCCTTCAATAGATGACCAAGATCTAAGGTCTCTTATTGATGATGGGACAATTTCAGTTATTGATGAGGAGAAGAAGGCAGGCGATGATAATGCAGTCAAAACAAAGGCACCTCAAGAACCTCATGAAGAAGAAGTTGGAGCATTTTCTCCAAGGGAAGAAACTCTTGCACTCTTGCAAGGAGTTCCACAAGATCTCACACGTAGAGCTCTTGGAATAGCACATGAGTATCATGTACCATCATTTTCAAATGATAAGATCTTGAAGATAGAAGGAGGAGAAGAGGAGGAAAGGCATCACAATATGGAGAGCATATACCCTTCTCTGTTTCAAGGGTTGGAAGAACAAAGAAGGCAAGAGGATCCATGCAGCAATGGTAGGGGAAAATATTTCCACCTACATCCATATTCTTCTCTATGCCTTGATGCCTCTTTGCAAGGAGGCATTCCAACAGGAAGACCTCCTGATTGGAGGAAAAATAAAGTGTTCTCTCAACTATGGGTAGCAATTGCATACTTGGCTAAGGAAAGAGCCTTGGGAGAAGCAAGCATAGCGCAGAGGGCCTCTCATGAATTTAGAAAAGAGGTAAGCAATTTTCTGAATAGGACATTGTTATCCTCCATTCATATATCTGCGCTGAGAGATGAAAGATTAGAAATCTATGATGGTATGGATTTGAGGACACATGGAAAAACCATATATTTGGGGCAGCCCATGGTCTTCTCATTTACAAAAGATATTTCTAAACATGACAAGAGGATCTTAATGCTCTTGCATGCATGGGCCAAATTGAGGAAGTATTGGAAGACAAGAACTTTCCAAGGGGAAGTTGATTTCCACATGCTTCAATCTTGTCTTGAGCAAGATCGGCTGCAAAGGAGGCAAAAAAAGAAATTTTATGGGACTCCAACATGTGACCTTGGCATCAAGTATGTCAAAGAGGAGAGTCATGATATGATAGGGGCTGCATTTTAGACCTCTACATCACTGTCATTTTTGGGAAGTCTAGATCCTTATTGAGACTCCCAACTTATGATGGAATACTACAAGGACCCTTTCACATGTGAGGTTCTTGATGGGAGGTATAAGGTAGTTGGAGGGGTCATCTACTTCCATGATCAGATTTATTTGGTTAAAGTCTCCAAGCTCAAGGAGAAACTACTGAATGCAACCTATGAGATCCTACTTTCCAAACCCACTGGTTTCATTGGAGCATATCATACTATCTTGGATGGATTCATGTGGGAGAATTTCAAATAGGAGGTGCACTCTCATATGAAGAAGTGCATGAACCATTCGTTAGATGTGGAGGAACATAACTCTTGGGAAGAATTATCATCTACACCTCCTTATTCATTGAGTGTGAGAGGAGGCTCATCCATGAGCTACCTTGCTGATTTTAAACAAGTGTATGAAAAATATTATATTGCTGAATCTCATGATGTATACTTGTATTTTTCTAACACTCATTTTCAGGGATTTTCTCCAAGAGGAAGCACTATTTATGATGGGCTTCATGGGCCACTTGAGGCCATGAACTTTATTGATGTTGATCATACTTTGGAGGATATTGGAGGGGAGATACACTTTCCATGGTGTGACTCCTTTACACCAATCATAAAGCACCTTCTCCAAGCATGCAAGAAGGATGAGGCAGCAAGCAAGTGTTGGAGGAAACACTAGTCATCTTCTATTCCATGGCAGTTGAGGGTAAAACTGCACTGGTTGCACATGAGGAGGCATATTCCTTCTCCTTTATCATATATGGCAGCTAGCATGATCTTAATCATGATTCCACATGCTGAAGATGTTATTATTCTTGGGAACATGGTTGGAGGAGAGACACATTTGTGGAATGTGTCCTTGGGGAAAGGAATTTCCCACATTCTTTGCACTACATGTTCTAGGGGGAGCATGGGAGACCATATGGCCACTATAACACATCACTTGTCTCTTTATGATGTGGACCATATGATTTTATGTAGCACTTGGAGCATGCCTCTCATGGGAATTTGGGAGGAACTTCAATATGAGTTACCACGTTGGAAGGTAATTCATTTCATTTTGATGATAGCATGGAGGTGGAAGAAATTCATTGATGGTGAAATTCTCCATCATGACCATCACTTCTATCTTGATGAGGCCATGGATCAGCAAGAGGGTTTCCATATAGAAATTCCTTTACTTCATAATGAGAGCTATTTGGTTTATCTACCAAAGGCCACTTTGCGCACTTGGGAGGAACCATTGGGAGATGGGAGTATTGTAGAAAATTTGAAGCAATGGTGGAGACTGTTGAAGGAGAAGGCCACAAGAAGAAGGGGGGAGATTTTACAGCACCCTTGCAGTTGCTTGAGGAGAAGAAACATTTGGGAGGGGGAGACTGTAATATTCCTAAATTAGCTGTGTTGAGGTATAAAATGTGTCCTTTTAACTCGT